>JAWZYV010005197.1:0-17000 GCA_038373885.1 Cheiracanthium punctorium
TATGATAAGATATCTCCTGGACATCATTTTAGCGACATCTTTGGGAAAATCCATAATATGTCTAGAATAAGACATGATTGGGACATGTAACACCCCAATTAAGTCTTATTACGACAAAAACGGGAAAATCCATATTATGTCTGTAATATGACATGAATTGGACATCTAAACACCCCAATCATGTCTATTTTATGACATAAATGGGAAAATCTATCGGCGACAAACTCTGATTGGCTTAGTTTGTTTGATCATGCGCAGTAACATTTTTGTATACACGTTGTTTTTAATAATCTGTGGTGGTTGTGGTAGATAGTACCCACATATTTGAAGTTTCCTTGCTAGACAATTATAACATTTTTATTCGCACTTCTTGCATTTTGCTTGCCTACATCACTGTTCTGTTCTTTACAGTACGAGGTAATGTACAACTTTTTGACTTCATATGTATTTTAATAAAAAAATTGAATCGACTCGTCAGGAATGGCGAAATGTTGAACAAGAAGTTAATGATGAATTTTTCCTGATTGAAGCTGAATGTAATGTGAATGGTATTGAATCGAAGCCTATTAATGCGCACGATTATAATTATTTTCATAATGAATTTGAAAATAGGATCGATGAAAATATTTTTGAAGATTCAAATACGTGTGATCTCACAAGCAGTTCTTGTGATAGCTCCATTTCAGAAATTACTGATGAAACAGATACTTCTGTTCCTTTATGGTAGTAACTTATCCATAGCATAAAAATAAACTGTGAATATGAGATAAATATCCACAGAATGTATTTTTATGGACATATTCTAGTTGTCTATAACATGTCCATATGGACAAGTTATGGATGTCCATAACATGTCCATATGAATGTCCATAACATGTCCATATAGATAAGTTCTGGATGTCCATAACATGTCCATATAGATAAGTTCTGGATGTCCATAACATGTCCATATGGATGTCTATATTTTGTCCAGAGGATATCATTATGGACGCCGTATTGTGCCATATGGATAAGTTTGGGGCGTATTATGGACAAGATATAGACAAATTTGGGGATGTCAGTTATGTCCCGAACTTGTCCATGATATCATATGGACATGTTCTGGACAAGTTTGTGCTGTCTGGGATTCTATATTGTCAAAAATTGTGCACAAAAAGTGTATACTTTTCAAAGTATTCAAAATATTCACTTTATATGCAAATTTTTTGCACAAGAAGTGCAAACATTTTCTAGCTGGGATTTAAGCAGTTTGGACAGTTTTCGCAAAATCTCAAAATCTAATCCAAATTTTAAACTTTAGGGGCATAGTTTAAATTGTACGACCACCTATCGTGTCACTAAATTTTGCTTTATTCACTTAAGTCGTATGTGATGCGCCGACAAAAATTTACGCAGTTTAAAACGATTTTCAGAAAAAATCTCAAAATCTATTTTTTTTTTTTTATCCGACGATTATATAGCTTAAGGTGAGTGATTGCCTATCATGTCAGTAAATTTCATTCCTTTCGCTTTAGTCACTTTTACTTGATCTGCGAACAAAAATTTACGCAGTTTGAAACAATCTTCGAAAAACCTCAAAATCTATAGAGAGATTTTTAAAATATTCATTATAATGAATATTTTTAAAACAGACAAACTTTTTTTTTTTTACGGCCGTACACAGGTCCCAAATGCTTAAAACGGATAGAAATCGCAAAATCTTTTTTAATTTTGAGTAGTGTACAGGAAAAGTCTAGTTTTATTTAATTAGACACTTAAATATTCCAATTCGGAACTTGAAACAACGATCACTTGAAATTGTAGTCTCACCAATAACGAGTCAGACCCCGTCTAGTGGTCAGAATGCCGGGGCTACCAAGCGTTAGTTCCCCAGTTCGAAACCAAGTCTCGGAAGCTTGAAAAATGAAGTTCAGATGGCAGCATTAAAATTCAAAGAGAAGAGGAAGAAGTTCGAATTTGCTTTTTTTTTTTTTTTTTTTACTCATAAAATTTTTTATCTAGCTGGGATATACCCCAATTTTTATCGATTGTTCAGTTTAAAATTTTATCAAAGGTCATAGGCTTCACATCCTAAGTTGCAAGGTGTTTGCTGTTCCGAGATGAAGATAACCCCAATCGCATCGGCTTTACAACGGCTCTACGCCCAATTTTCCCCCCTTGCCGATGATCCAACCCTACTATTCGGGAGAGGACATGCCCGAGCAAATTCCGAGATAACAGCCCCCGACGCGATGAAGAACCTTGCATGGCGCTCGCTGCGCTTCCTCCCTGTCCGATCATCGGCATTTCAGAATGACCGATGACCGTTTGCTACTAGGGTATTTTAACTCGCAACTAGATGACGCTGCAGTAGGCCAAATTCTTGACCATTCAAACGGTCGCTATGAAAATCAGTATACATAGCTATTTGAACAATGAGAATATTTTGGCGTTATCCATTTTGCTATAACTCGCCACTTGACGGCACTGTAGCAAATCATTACTTTAATTAACCACTAGATGGCGCTGCAGTGTATCACTTCTTGACTGTGCAACTGTTCGCTATGAAAATAGGTATACATAGATATTTGAACACGGGGAAGAGTTTCGCGTTAGATGTCGCGTATACACATGAACTTCAGGGCTGTCCAGCCGATCGTCCTGAAATATCGTATTCATCGATATCTGAATGCGAAGAATATTTTCGCCGTATCCGTTTTGCTAAAACTCGCCACTAGACTGCGCTACGCCGCATGGCCTTCTGCGCCGTACAAACGATTGCCTTTATAAATAAAAATGAAATTCTGTTTGTTTGTTTGTGGATTTGATTTGTATACAAATCCACAAAAATGGACCTATCAGCCTGAAATTTTGCACAGATATGTAAAATAATATAGAATAAATCATAGTCCACTTTAAAACTTTGAAAGTCCACCCGTTCCCAGAATTTAAGAGATTTTTTATGCTCTCCACGCAAAAAGCTTTCCGTAATTGTAACCCCTGTAGTGAAAAAAGTGTGAAATAAGGATCGTGGTTGCCATGTGTGGCGATTTTGCCGAATAAAATGTTTTAAATTCTCAAAGTAAAAATAAAAGAATAATAATGATTTTTTTTTTGTTAGTTTATATTCGTAAGGTTATTTTTTTTTTAATTATAATATCGTGTGCATGGGAAATCGGAGCAGGAATGAAATGTTTTATACGCAAAACAATAAGAATTGAAGATTTCCGAGGCAAATAGGTAAATTTTTTTAGTTTGGCGAAAAAGTAAAATGGCTCAAATGCCGATTTTGAGAAAGTGAGTTCTAGCGGTTTGCACAGTTTTCGGCTTGGCGCAATTTATTGAGAGCTTAAGGAAATAGATTTTCGAAAACAAATGCAAAGGTTTTATTAGAATACAGCGTTAAATTTTAATGATCCGTGAAGAAATAATGCAGTTTTTAAGGGATTTCAAGCGACCTATCTTCAGAATTCTCGCCAATTCAGTACATTGATTTAAGTTGGGGGAATTCCGCCAAATTTCAGAAAATTGAAATCTTCTCGTTTAGTATATCGGAGCAACGATGAATAAAACACGTTATAGTTGATAATTTTAAAAAATTCGGCTGTATTAAGGCATTCCACTTTTCAAATAAATGCGTGCTTTACTTTTTCGCGGTCGAACCATTTCCCATAATGATTGCTGCTAAGTCAATGCTTCGAATGATTTCTTGAAAAAACGCTTGCAAAATGGCGTGTTGGCTCTTTGGCGAGGCTTAGATTTGAAACTGGATTTTATTTGAGACTGGGATATATAATGACACTGTTTATAGATAAAAATGAATGTTGGTATGTGTGTATGAGGTTGAAAAACTCCAGCACCGTTGAGCACCGTTGCAGCATGAAATTTGGTTCACTTAAGTCTTTTATCATTGAGAAGCTTTTTATGCTATCCGTTTTCCTCTAATTTGCCACTAGGTGGCGCAGTAGAACGTCGAATTCTATTCCGTTTAGCCGTTTACTATGCGAATATCGTCCAACCGATTTCGATGAAATTTGGTACACGCGGATATTAGAACACGGAGAATATTTTTCAGTATCCATTTTGCTGTAACTTGCCGCTAAATGGCGCTGCAACGCATCAACTTCTATACCGTTCGACCGATCGGCATAAAATTTCTTATACTTACACATTTCAGCACGAAGAATATATTCTAACTGTGTTTCTTTTGACGTTACTCACCACTAGATGGCACTGCAATGCATTATTATTTTAACTCGCAACTAGATGACGCTGCAGTAGGCCAAATTCTTGACCATTCAAACGGTCGCTATGAAAATCAGTATACATAGCTATTTGAACAATGAGAATATTTTGGCGTTATCCATTTTGCTATAACTCGCCACTTGACGGCACTGTAGCAAATCATTACTTTAATTAACCACTAGATGGCGCTGCAGTGTATCACTTCTTGACTGTGCAACTGATCGCTATGAAAATAGATATACATAGATATTTGAACACGGGGAAGAGTTTCGCGTTAGATGTCGCGTATACACATGAACTTCAGGGCTGTCCAGCCGATTGTCCTGAAATTTCGTGTTCATCGATATCTGAATGCGAAGAATATTTCCGCCGTATCCGTTTTGCTAAAACTCGCCCGTAGATTACGAGACGCTGGGCTGGCCGGATTAAAGTGCTCTCTGGCGATTTGGCGTGCAGTCAGACTCCTTTGGCAAGAGTCGTTTCTCCCGCTGTTACACCCTGCACCTATCTTCCCAGAGATCGGCAAGGGTAAAACTAAAGTTTATTGCTTTTCTCCCCCTCATCCCCCGTTGTTTAGAGAGGGGGAGTACAGTTTCACTTAGAGGACGCTCCCTCATACTCTCCCCTCTGTTGGAAATAAAAATAATTACTGCTTGCTTTGAAAGCAACTACAGAAGCAGAGTTGGGCAAAATACATAAAAAATGTATTTTCGATGCAAAATACAAATTACATTTATTCAAACACACAAAATTACAAAATACAAAATGCTTTCTAAATTGAAAAAATACAAAATACATTTATTTTCTTAATACATACAAAATACGAAATACGTCTAAAACAATTAAGTAAAATTTTCTACAGAAACTTCTAGTTTATTTTATTCCAGTGTATTTTAAGATGAACAAACAAATGTAATAGTAACTTTTTTTTTTTTTTTACATATACATAAGTTTTTCCTGGAATAAATTGCATCTTAAAAGGCATGAAAGCAAAAATGTGTGACAAGTATTTATTGAATGTTATTTTTCAGTGATAATGAATGGAATTGAAATATAAAATTAAATATATTTCTAAACGAAGATGAGTTGAATTATATTTCTACTTTAAGATACATTTATAGCCTTACCATCGCACAGTAGTTATGTCACTGAAAATGGTAGACTGCCGAAGAGTGAAGGTCCCGGGATCGGGTCCCATCGAGCAGCTGTCCATCTAACAGTCTGGATTTTTGGTAGGTTTTTTCCAGATGTAACGTGAATACGCTTTAGAACCCCTTAGAAAGTTCTCCTACCAAGGCACCTTCCCATCCTTGGCAGATTGCCCCAGTAAAGCGTTGCCATAATCACGCAAACACAAGATACATTCATATATTACTACAAAAGATTATATTACTACAAGATAGTGATGGTGGAGTGGAACAATATCAGCCTTGATGTTTTAAGAAAAAGGACTTTCATCTTTGAAATCAAGATGTAATATGATGGTTCAAAGAAAGGGCTATCAGACTGAACACATTAGAAAATAAAATTCTTATATTTATTGCTATATATATCTTTGCAAAATCGTTACAAAAATGTGTGAACACCCTCTGTAGGGTACTTGCGGGAAACCCCGAAAAAAAATTGTTGTGGAATATTACTTAAATGAAATTAATTTACGTTTCACAAATCACCCGTGCATGAAGATTTTCTTAACATTAAACTTTTAAATGCTTGTGTCACATTGCTGAAGAGTTCTGTAGGGGAATTGCAAAAAATATTTAACATGAGTTTAAGAAAATGCTTTTAAAAAGAATTTAACAGGGTTTTTTTTTTTAAATTTTAGTTTTACAGTGTTCTATATACGGTTAATGGGTCAAATATTTCAGGCTCTACAAATACTCAAGAGAAAACATTAAATTACCATATATGTTTCCGAAAAAAAAAAAATAATAATTTTCTCTTTTCTCTGACCAAAAGTTTAAATTTTAGAATGTCTAAAACTTTAGAGGATTTTTCGAACTACTTTTTAGTTATTAGCATCAGATATTATTAAATTTATACATTTATGCATAACTTGCAACTATCTTTATAAAATAGGAAAATAAATGTCAATTTATGAAACTAAACTCTTCGAATAATTTGTTGGATTCAATTAAAATATTCAGATAATTTACTTTGATTTTCAGGTAGAAATTAAACCTTCATAATGTGTGAAAGATTATTTTAGTACGTGCTTTGATACTATCTGTGCAGTTTCTAGGACAACTATAAAATGGAAGCGCCATGTCACGTGCTCCGAATACACAGCCTAAAATAAGATCTTGCGTCCACAACTAAAACGAATAAGTAAATTTTGAGGTAAATATATGTAAATAGTTAACGCAATTTTCTTCCTTCAAATTTCCCTTCTTTTCTTTTTTTCCTTCCTTCCTGAGACAGTGAGCGCTCGCATTTTAAATTAAAATTAGTGAATTTTAAAATCGTGAAAAAAAAAGAATAAAATATTATTATTATTTTTTTTTTCAAAACAAGCGATAGTAAGTGCGATGCTTCTAGCGTTTTAAAATATTTTTCTAAAGACACGTTTTAATTATTGCTGCTGATAAAGGAACTCTTATTATACCCTTGCTAGACATCTCCGAATGACACTGGCTGGAGTAATTTATGGGTTGCTATCTTCCCGCTTTTGCCATCCCCACTTTAGAACGGGGGCCATCCTCGTGATATTTTCCGTGAGTCTAGATCTGCAGGGTCACGCACTGATCATTCTTGAAAAGGGGGTGAAATTGTTGGCGATCTCTTGGCGTGCCGATGTGTGGGAAGTAACCAATCACTTGAGTATGGGGTTGAATTCAAAGCGATTTTTTTCTATACCTATGAAAAAGCTATTGGTTCAATATGAACTAAAACTTTTTTGAGGAAATTTTAAATCATACTCATTCTTATGAAAAGAAAATTAATGAAATCTTCTGTAACTTTAAAAGTGCGAAATTATAATAATCGAACAAAAATAAAAATACTAATTACAGTTAAGTAATTACTATAATAACTATACAATTTAAATTATATACATATATAGATATTCATGTGCATTACACGACGCACAGGAAGTACAACAACGGGGCTACTAGGGCCAAAATTTTTGATTATCATATATATTTAGTCTAATCAAATGGCCATGCCCCCTTCATTTAACTTATGAACAGCAGTCAGCAGTGGCATAACAAAACTTTTGCCCCTCTCCCCAAATGTGTTTCATATTGCCAAACCTAGAAAGAAAATGAAATATATTATAAGAATTTTTTATCAACAAATAATGTCCCCCCCCCCAAAAAAAAACCTCGAGTGTAGTCCGCTTTAATAATAAATACTCTAAGGAGACAATTTGATACAAATACATATGAATTATTAATGTAAGCAGAAATTACATTTTTATAGAGATTAATTAAAAGGTTTTTGCAGATATCGTATAGCGAAAAGTTTTTTTCAAGAATATATTTTCCTTAGATTAAACTACAAATTTTGACTTCCTTTAACTGAACATAAACTTTTAAACAAAATACTGTTTACAATAAGTTTTATCAAATGTAATATGAATTTAAAATAAATGCTTGAATTCAAACTCATACCCGGAATAAACTTGCATTTCTTAACACTTTTTAATTAAATATTTTTTTTTATTTTGGTGATTTCAAAGTTAAATCTATATAAATAAAATTAGACTTTTGCTGTACATTTCTTGGAAATCAAAAATTTTGCGATTCCTATCCGTTTCAAGAACCTGGGAATCCGGTGCGACCCTCAAAAAAAGTTTGTCTGTCTGTCGTTCTGTCATTCTGTCCGTGACACTTTTTTTGTTCAAGCATCATGTAAAAACGACAGAAGCGAATGGTGGAAAATTTGGTGTCATGACAGGTGGTCACTCAACTTAAGACACAGACGTCGAATTAAAAAAAAATCTTGGTTGGATTTTGAAATTTTGCGAAAATCCTTTCAAACTGCGTAAATTTGTGTTCGAGCATCACGTATAAACGACTGAAGCAATTGAAATGAATTTTGGTAAACGAAGGCGACATAGGCGCCGATTTAAAAAAAAATCTTGATTAGATTTTGAGATTTTGCGAAAACCGTTTTAAATTGCGTAAATTCGTGTTGGAGCATCACGTAAAAACGACTGAAGCGATTGAAATGAAATTTGGCATCATGATTGGTGGTCACTCAATTTAAAACATAGGCGTGAAATTTTTAAAAAATCTTGATTTTGAAATTTTGTGAAAAGTATTTCAAACTGCATAAATTTGTGTTCGCACACCACGTAATAACTGCAAAGGTGAAAAAATGATATTTGTTGAAATGATAGGCGGTTACTCACCTTAAACTATAAGCATCTAATTCAAAAAAAAATCGACCATATTTCGAGATTTTGCGAAAATCGTTTAAAACTGAGTGAACCTTTGTTCATGAATTCCGTAATAACGACTAAAGCGAATGATATGAAATTTGGTCACATGATAAATGGTTGCTCAACATAAACTATAGGTGTCCAATTTTTTAAACATTTTTATTAGATTTTGAGATATGGTGAAAATTCTCTCAAAATACGTTTATATTTCTTCAAGCATCACGTAATAACGTCTAATACGTATGATACGAAATTTGGTGATATGATAGGTAGTTGCTAATCTTAATTTATAGGCGTTGAATTTTAAAAATATTTTGATTACATTTTGAGATTTTGTGAAAATCGTTTTAAAATGCTGAAATTTTGTTCCAGTATCACGAAATAAAGACTGCAGGGAATGAAACGAAATTTGGTGACATGATAGGTTGTCACTCAACTTTAATTCTAGGCTTCCAATTTTTCAAAAATATTGATTAGATTTTGATATTTTGCGAAAATTATTTCATTATGCGTAAATATTCGTTCGCGCATCACATAATTACGACTAAAGCGAATGAAAATATATTACTTAGTTACCCTCTAACCTGTAATATTTTAACAAAACATAAAAATAATATCTTCGCTTTCTTTACTTTGGCAACATACTACATCCATTCTGTGTACTCCTACAATGCGGACGATAGTTCTTGCTTTTTAGAAATTTGCATTCAGTACTAACCCGTCAACGACGGGTACTTCAGCTAGTTCATAAATAAAGTGAATTGCAGAAACTTTGAAAAGTGCTAGAAGAAAATAAGATGTCGATGGGTGATTTCATTTCCTCTTCGTCAATAAAGAAATCCCCTCTATTATTTAATATTGTTGTTTTGTTCAGGTAAAGCATACTAGGGTTATCTTCCAAAGATAAAAATGTATTGAGCGAGTATTTTTTAAAGGGGCCTAGGGAGTATTTACGTTACACCTGGTAAATCTCCCAAAACCCAACTGCGTAGGAAGCCAGGACGCTGGACCTTCATGCTTCAGCCATCTGACAATGTTCATCAATTATTTGATTAGTAATATTTTATAACGCATTTTACAAATTTAACAGTGCTTTATTGGATGTAACAAGTTGCGCTGTTTTTAAAAGCACGTTTTGTAAATATTTAAATGGTTTTAATATTTTAAATCTATAAAGTTTTAATACAGTATCTCTGATCGGATCATTTTTCTTTCAACACAAGGAATCTCGTAGAAATTTAAATGATGAAAAATCAGCAAGTACCAGAGATATTTTTTTACAGAGTTAATAGTTGGTTACTCCTATTGGAATGTATAAGTACTTTTGTATTTGGAAATTCATAGAAAACATCAAGTGAGCTGAAATTTTATTGCACAGGAAGAATTACAAAGTCAGAATTTTAGAATATTGAAAAACGAAATTTTTCGTTCACCAAAACAATATTTCGTTAGATTTTCAGAGAAATATTACATGTTTATAAAATACTTATATTGTTAAATATAGTATTCTGATAGATCGAAATTTGTTCGGTTATTCAAAATTTTCTTCTTTCTTTTCTTTTCTTTTTTTTTTGTGTGTGTAGTAATTTCGATTTCTCATTCAGTTTTTTTTTAATTTATCAAACGAATCAATGCCAAAAATAAGTTAAAACATCATTACTGTTATGCAACTTTTTGTAGCATTAAATACTCTTTATATATAAATTTTTCTTTTGGCTTATATACTGAGTCTTATAATTAAGTTGTATATCCTAAATTTAGTCTCTCAGTCTATATTTTAAATATATAGTTATAATTCGAAAATACTAAGAATAATCTGAGATAGTGCAGAAATAATAAATGAATAATGCACAAAAATATCACCCTTAATTTAAATCAGTTTTATCAGTCTCTCGTACGTTTTGTGAGCAACTTTTTATTTTGTTTGTTTCATTTTGTTCTAAATAAAAGAATTATTTTTAAACAAGTGGTGGATACTGCTATCTATTTTGTTTTTTCACAAGACTACCACCTATCCTCAAATAGGCCTGACAATATACTTCCTACATCACCTCATTAATGTATGTGGTATATTTTACTTGGGAAGTTTTATAAGAGGGCTGTATAAAAAAATATAAGTTTGTATTTATTTACATTTAATCTCTAGAAAGTTTTATTTGATACCAATAACTATGTAATTTATTCTATATGCCTATGATCAATATTTAAAGAAAAAAACACTAGGTCGGGATTCTTAGGAAACCGTCGATTGTATTTGGAAGTGATTATGATATTTATTTACTTTTAAAAATATTAAATTTTTATTTTCACTGTAAATTATCATGAAAGTTATTTAGGTTTTGTGGTTAAGGCAGATTTACACAAGGATTGTCTGCTTAATTAAGGCATGCCTTCGGTGGAGGACTTTTTGAGGGGTCCTAACCCGATTTCACATTAAAGCTGGAGAACAAATCTGTGCGGTAATCCAGAACCCTGGACCTATACACTCCAGCCGTTTACCAATTTTCATGAAATTAGTAAAAATTATTTATACTAAAATGTAAAAGGCGCTTGATTAAAAAAAATTAAGTTTTATGAGATAAATTTATATGTTATAAAGCTCTCTTTCTCCTCTTTATAAAACTTGTAACTTATTAAACTTTTAAGATAAACTAAATTTAAAAAAAACTTGCTGAAATGCGCAAGAATGACGATATATAAATATATAAAAGCATAACTTATCAAATATTGTACTTCATCTATATAAATAAAGCAATCTGTAAACTGTCCGTTACTTTGTCTGTCTGTGTCTCGCGTAGCTCCGAAACGGTTGATCGTAGACCTACCAAATTTTGTACGGTAATTCTCCAAGGCGGGACCCGACACACCTCGAAGCGATTTTTTCCAAATTCGAATTATTTTAGGAGATATCAATAAAAAACGTGTCGCAAAATGATCATTTTTGTTCTCGCCATTTCGCAATTGTAACCCCGCAGTGGGAAGAGCGAGTTTTGAGCATGTCTAGGTTGCCATTTTTGGCAAGTTTATTAAATTATTCAGACTCTTGAAGTAAAAATAAAAGAATAACGATTTTTTTTGTTTGGATTATTTGTAAGGCTATTTCTTAATTAAAATATCGTGTGCATGTGAAATCAGAGCAGGAATAAAATGATTTATACTCAAAAGAAAAATAGAATTTGGAAATTTTCCGAAAATAAATGTGCAACTTTTTAATTTAGCGAAAAATAAAATGGTTGATGTGCGATTTTGAGGAGGATTCTAACGCTTGGCGCTATCTATCGTAATTTAATCGTCTGCTATTTGGGTTATGAATACACCTGAGGATAAGTTTTTGAAATTTTCATTCAGTTGGAATTGTGCATTTTTCTGAGCAGCTTTTCTGCATCTATTTCTAATGTATTACATCTAGAAAAAGGATGTTAGAAATATCGATTTTAATTTTGTTTAATCACGCTCATGAATAATGATATACTTTCCAACTTAATGAATGAAGAAAAGAAAATAGGGAAGACCCATGGATTATAATACGCTTTTAATATATAGTACTTTAGTGCGTATTTAAAATCTGAAAGTGTGTCAGATTTTCTATGATTCTAGCGCTTGGCGCAATTTAATGAGAGGGTATTTTTAAAAACAAGCGTAGATTACATTATAAATAAAAATGAAATTCTGTTGTGGATTTGGATAGTATAGAATTCCACAAAAATGGACCTGTCAGCCTGAAATTTTGCACAGATATGTAAAATAATATAGAATAAATGATAGTCCACTCTAAAACTTTGAAAGTCCACTCGTTCCCGGAATTTAAGAGATTTTTAATGTTCTCCACGCAGAAAGCTTTCCGTAATTGTAACCCCTGTAGTGAAAAAAGTGTGAAATAAGCATCGTGGTTGCCATGTGTGGCGATTTTGCCGAATAAAATGCTTTAAATTCTTAAAGTAAAAATAAAATAATAATAATGATTTTAGTTTAGTTTATATTTGTAAGGTTATTTTTTTAATTATAGTATCGTGTGCGCATAAGAAATGAGAGCAGGAATGAAATGTTTTATACGCAAAACAATGAGGATTGAAGATTTCCGAGACTAATATGTAAATTTTTTCAGTTTGGCGAAAAATAAAATGGCTGATAGGTCGATTTTTAGAAAGTGAGTTCTAGCGGTTTGCACAGTTTTTAGGCTTTTTGGCGCAATTTACAGAGAGCTTAAGGAAATAGCATTTTTGAAGACAAGTGTATAGGGTTTATTAGAATACAGCATTAAATTTTAATTATCTGTGCAGAAATAATGAGGTTATTAGGGCATTTCAAGCGATCTAGCGTCAGTATTCTCGCCAACTGAGTACATTGATTTGGGGGAATTCCGCCAAATTTCAGAAAATTGAAATCTTCGCATTTAGTACATCTAGCTAACGATGAATAAAACACGTAAATAGTTGATAATTTTAAAAATGCGGATGTATTAAGCCAGGGCTTCCCAACCTTTTTAGCTGGCGGACCCCCTTTTCAGGCAAAAATCCCCGGCGGACCCCCGCCCCCCCCGGAGTTTTCAGAAAGTCGAGCACCGGCACTAAACTACCTGCGGGTCAACACTTGGGAACCGCAGCCGCTGTTCGAAGGTGGCCACGGACCCCTAGAAAGAGCCGGCGGACCCCTAAGGGGTCCGCGGACCACACGTTGGGAAGCCCTGTATTAAGCGATTCCACTTTTCAAATAAATGCCTGCTTTACTGTTTGGCTATCGAACCATTTCCCATTTCCCAATGCTTCGAATGATTCCCTGAAAAAACTCTTGCAAAATGGCGTATGTTGGCACTTTGGCGAGGCTTAGATTTGAAACTGGATTTTATTTGTGACTTGTATATATAATAACACTGGTTACTATGAATGTTGGTATGTGTGTATGAGGTTGAAAAACTCCAGCACCGTTTCACCGATCACCATGAAATTTGTTTCACCTAAGTCTTGGAGAAGGTTTTATGCTATCTGTTTTCCTCTGACTCGCCACTAGGTGGCGCAGCAGAACGTCGAATTCTATTCCGTTTAGCCGTTTGCTATGCGAATATCGTCCAACCAATTTCGATGAAATTTGGTACACGCGGATATTAGAACACGGAGAATATTTTTCACTATCCATTTTGCTGTAACTTGCCGCTAAATGGCGCTGCAACGCATCAACTTCTATACCGTTCGACCGGCTAGCATAAAATTTTTTATACTTACACATTTGAGCACGAAGAATATGTTCTAACTGTGTTACTTTTGATGTTACTCACCACTAGATGGCATTGCAATGCATTATTATTTTAACTCGCCACTAGATGACACTGCAGCAGGCCAAATTCTTGACCATCCAAACGGTCGCTATGAAAATCAGTATACTTACACATGCTATTTGAACGATGAGAATATTTTGGCGTTATCCATTTTGCTATAACTCGCCACTTGACGGCGCTGTAGCAAATCATTACTTTAATTAACCACTAGATGGCCCTGCAGTGTATCACTTCTTGACTGTGCAAACGATCGCTATGAAAATAGGTATACACAGATATTTTAACACGGGGAAGAGTTTGGCGCTATCCATTTTCCTATAACTTGACTCTAGATGTCGCGTCAACACATGAATTTCAGGACTATCCAGCCGATCGTCATGAAAATTCGTATACATCGATATCTGAATGCGAAGAATATCTTCGCCGTATCCTTTTTGCTAAAACTCGCCACTAGATTGCGCTACGCCGCATCGCCTTCTGCACTGTACAAATGATTGCCTTGAAATTCGGTATGCATTATTATTGAACGCAATATCATGCGATATCAATTTTGCTATATCTCTTTATTACAATAAATAGTAATCACAACAAATTTTCATATTAAAAGTCCATTCATTCTCGTGCGAAGAACGGTTACTTCAGCTAGTATATGAATAAAATACAGCACGAAAAAAAAGGATACAATAAATCTATTATAACAATTAATATAACTTGATGTAAAACTGTCAGAGTATTATTAAGAAAAGGGAAAATATTATTCACTTTCGCTCAACAAATAAAACATTTTTGCATAAAATATTTTGTATTGCATTAACCCTCCGAGCGGCCTGAAGTTTGCCTAGTGATAACTTCAAAAAAGTTCCAGTGTATGGGATCTGTATCTCTCGAAAATGTACAAGAAAAACCTGCTACCCCCCATTTCCGCATGGAAGGCGTGGGGAACAAGGTAATTAACAAACTGCCGACGTGACAGCCTACCTACCGCCTGATAAATTACTTTGTATTGTAGGAGCACATGTCCGGTGAATCTGACCAACTGGTCTCCCTCACCTCTTTCCCCCCTAAATACTCGGGAATCTACGCAACGTTGTAGGAAACCAAAGTTCTTTTCTCGGTGGCTTACATGTACACTCACCCAGAGCCAGATTTTTGTCTGATGAAGATTGGAAAAAGAGATATTTTGTTTTTTGTCCCCTCTCATAATGAGCAGGTAGTGAGAGTGACGCTTGTGCTCTAAAAATAGTAAAATTAGTGATTATCTTTTTACTATACTTCTTTATCTGAAATATTTCTTTATAAAGCTTTAATAGAAATGAACGAAAAATAATATATCTAATGGGCCCCTTTCAAGATGAGGCCCTGGACACAGCCCCGATTTGCTCATGCGATAAGACCCCGTGTACATATTTTCAATAAAGTGTCCAATGTCAGATACATCCCATTTACCTGAACCTTATATAAGACGCTGTCCTTCATAAAATGTGCAGAGTGTTCCATATAATTATTATTATTTCTTATATTTTTTTCGAACTGTGCATTTTTTCATAAAAGTTTATACAGTTAGTTAGAAAAGAGAAATAGGAAATTTGGCTTTCACTCGATCATTTTTGAAGTTGCAATGCAAAAAAATATGACAGTTAAAAAAAAGAGAGAGAGAGAGAGTATAATGTACTTGAGTGTAAGGTAATAAAGCTTTCATTTAAATTATCTCAAGCGTACGAGAAAAATAATAAAAATTCTTCGATGTTTCATTTAAAGAACTTGTTTAGTAAATTTGTTAAATGAAATATCTATATTAATCTTTGTTAGATAATAAACGTTTTTAAAGACCTTTATTTATGTTCTGCATATGCAAAAATATTCCAAGAAAAATTAAGAGCACAAATCTGAGAAAGTAACACACCTAGGATTCATGCCATCTGAGATTTTTACCAAAAAATTCCCAGTTGTTATTAATCTTATTAATGTAGCAAATCCAGAATATTTTGTCTCAAAGTAAAGTTGTTCATCTTTTATGACCCACTAAAAAAGCAGACCCGTAGCCAGATTTTCTATTCAGGGGGGCACTCTCTTTTTTTCAGGGGGGGGGACCCTAACTTAAGTGGGGTGGCATCCTATATTTTTTTGAATGATAACATTTTTATCTATATTTCTCTTCATTAAATAATAGCATAAGTTTATAATTAAATAAATTCTGAAAAGTCCAAACGGCTTCCAAGAAGTAAAAGTTCCTTGGCTTAAACAGAATGGATTTAAAGTTGTCATCTTTGGATCATATTTGGAAGATGAGAACACAAAACAAAAATGACAGAGTATTACAAAGAAAAACTTTGTATATATAAAACTTTGATATATAAAACTTTGATAACTTTACCTTATATACAAACATTTTTCAAAGCATCTGCATTAAACAATTTTTATGTGAAATTTTCTAGGGGAGGTGGGGCTCAGCCCCACCTGGCACCCCTTTGGCTACGGGCCTGTAAAAAAGTCCGTGCAGCACACAAAAGTGGGCGTTTTTCTCAGACATAGAAAATGCTGTGGTCAAAAACTCTTTGGGGGACAACTTGCCATGATATTTATTTCACATCTATAATGTTAGACGATAGAACTTCATGAAATATATGAGAAATCTGTGGCAGGTTATCGACGCAAAGTCACTGAAGGTCACAAAAACACACATTTTCTTTTTTTTTTCTTTTTTTTCGGTCATTTTTAAGGCTTAACCATAGCTTGCACCTTCAAGTTGCTAAGGCAAAAGAGGTGTCCTTTGAAAGACACGTATTAGAACTTATAAAAAAAATGCATGTATAGTTGACGCAAGTTGAATGCGCTTTTAGATTTATAAGACCAAAATCTGAAAATTTTCGATTTTGACTGAAATTTGAAGTTTCATAAATTCTTGCGGCAGAAGTTTATTGAAAGTAATTCTTTTGGATCGTTTTTATGTGAATATATTGTATTATTTGAATGCTCAGCGCTTATACCAAGTTTTGCGCGCAAGATTAGGACCCACTGGCGCATTGACTTAAATTGAATTAAATGAATTTAATTCAATTTAAATTATCTATATTATAATAAATTTAGCGACTTAAATTGCCTAAAAATTTAGCAGGGCCT
>JAWZYV010005198.1:0-10872 GCA_038373885.1 Cheiracanthium punctorium
CAATTAGACAAATCAAAGTTATTTCATTAAGTTGCCGTTAAATTTCTAGAGTTTGTAGATTGGATAGGTAAACTCTCCTGCAACGGATACCTAAGAATTCTTTAGCCGAGCAAACAGATGTTTTGACCGTATGGAACTAAAGCGTTGGTCGCCACTTTAAAGGTATTATGACTAATTTTATGTTTTAATTTCCGGGAATGAATTGATTAAGTCCAAACAAGAACAAAGAAACGCTCTAATTGTAAATTATGCCTAAAATAAAATTAATTTTAAATATTTTTACTCCTTTTATATGTAATATATTTTACCTCATGAAGCTTATTAATTTTTATACTACTATGGTTACTCGCATAATAGTCGCACCTCCGTTTCCGAAGAAAAAAATAAATACATAGCATTCAGAATTTAAAAAAAAAAATAAGAATAAGGAAAAATCATTATTTTAAATAGTTAAAATATAAAAATATTATTGATTTAAAATAATTTTCACTTTATATTTAAAATGTATATGATCTGAGCTTCTGTAATATGTTGCTTAGTGTTTAGCAGTTTCATCTACCTATAAAATATATGTCGTAATTTATAATATAGTTACCATAAATATTATTCAATTAACTAAAATTCATGTTTTAAGTTTTTAATTAACTGTGTTTAACACACTTTCAATCATCTGATTAACTTAAAACTTAACATTCGTATATAATTCCGTTTAAACTCAGGATTAAGAAAATATTTACAGGTGGGATATTTATATTAATGAATTTGTCATTTAAAGGGATTTAGCTTTTAATTATGAAAATCCTTCAAAACTTTATTTTAAAAGATAATATTTAATTTTATGTATCTATCAAGTATAATTTTTATCGATACACATTAGATTAACTAAAACCTTCAAAAACGTTATTTATTTTTAAAGCCCCTATCTATCAAGCGTTATTTTTATCTACTTGTTTGTTGGTACAGATTATCTGCTTGTATATAAACATTTCCTGTGTAAATTTTCAACATCTAGTCTAGTGCTAGTAGTATACTAGAACGTTTCGCTTAGTCCAGCTATTCTGTTAAAACTTATTGCATAAACATAGTGCAAGTATGTAGAAATTTGTTCTATATGCTTAAATAATGTAAGAGTGGATGCAAGTTTAAATTTCAGAGCAAGCAGTGATCATATCTACCACTTAAAATGTGCTCAAAAACTTTTATTGCTCTTATGTCCAAACTGTCGTGGATTTATTTTAAGTGTACCCCGACGATGTATTGTTAAGAGTGATTTAGTATACAATAGAAGAGCAAAGGATAAACGAGCATCATTTAGCGATAAAATGCTAAAGAGAAAACTATATATCTTTAACGTGAAAATAACATTTATTTATCGCGGTAAAAAATCTGTACATATTAAAAGAGTCAAAATATACTCTTCTTCAATCAGAACTGTTAAAAATCTAAAATTTACCACCACAGCTGATAACTTTATTATAAAAGAGGAGAGAGGATATGTTAGAATATTCATTGAACTAAAAAATAAAAAAAGAACATTTAAGTGTGGATTTACGCATCAACAATATTTATCTACAGGTATTTTATAATTATTCAACTCTTCCCATTTAAAGGATGTTGTCTAAGACTTATCGCAAGGATGTTATTTGTTGCTGTTGTTATGCAAGGATACTATTCGCTGCGTATGATGTGAAATCATGAAATTGGTTGTTGATGTTGCCACAGATAAATAACATAATCTTCAACTCTTCTTTGCTTCAGTTTAACTCAGTGATCTTGATACACCAGTTTTACTTAGTGTTTCTTTTTATAACACTACTATGGAATGTTCAGTGTGTTTAGACGATTTTACACAAGATAGCTTCAATACCTGTGTCACATTATGTAGACACAGGTTCCATTTAACATGTTTACGAATGTGAGAGAACTCCATGGATGATGCTGCAACCTGTGCTCTTTGTCGCGGTGTTATAGGTAATATACCGAACAAACTTAAACTTCACAGCGAATTATATAGTGTTTATAATAACACGAAACACACCATATTCTGCTTTCAGCTATTGTTCACATTATATAAGAATGGCAGGACCTATGAAAAAGTGATGAATACAAAAATACCATTGGAGCAAGTAAAATCATTTAATGCATTAACTGTTGTTGCAACAACAAAGGATTATGAAATTCACAATAACATGCATGTGGACTGCACTGTAGAATACAATTTGTTCTTTAACAACAATCAATGCATGTACTGGCAATGTCATATTTTAAATTTTATAAACTGTAAATAAATTTTTTTGTTTCATATTATACGACTATTTTTTACTTCACCGTTTGGCTATTTAATTTTTATTATCCTAGCGTTTTAGATCTTCAAACTACCGGTCAGTTAGACAAATCAAGGTTATTTTATTAAGTTGCCGTTAAATTTCTAAAGTAAGAGTTTGTAGATTGGATAGGTAAACTCTCCTGCTCCGCACGGATACCTAAGCATTCTTTAGCCAAGCAAACAGATGTTTTGACCACATGGAACTGAAGCGTTGGTTGCCACTTTAAAGGTACTGTGACTAATTTTATGTTTTAATTTCCGGGAATGAATTGATTAAGTCCAAAGAAGAACAAAGAAACGCTCTATATTCTCTAATTGTAAATTACGTCTAAAATAAAATTAATTTTAAATGTTTTTACTCCTTTTATATGTAATATATTTTACCTCATGAAACTTATTAATTTTTATACTACTGTGTTTACTCGCGTAATAGTCGCACCACTGTTTCTGAAGAAAAAAATAAATACATAGCATTCTTTTTAAATAGAATTTAAAAAAAAATTAAGAATAAGAAAAAATAATTATTTTAAATAGTTATAATATAAAAATATTACTTATTTAAAATAAATTTCACTTTATATTTAAAATGTATATGGTCTGAGCTTCTGTAATATGTTGCTTAGTGTTTCGCAATTTCATCTACCTGTAAAATATATCTTGTAATTATAATATAGTTATCATAAATATTATTCAATTAACTAAAATTCATGTTTTAAGTTTTTAATTAACTGTGTATAACATTCCAACTCAAAATTTGTTGCTGAATTTTAACACACTTTCAATCATCTTATTAACTTAAAACTTTACACTCGTATATAATTCCGTTTAAACTCAGGATTAAAAAAATATTTATAGGTGGGATATTTAAATTACTGAATTTGTCATTTAAAGGGTTTTAGCTTTTAATTAAGAAAATCCTTCAAAACTTTATTTTAAAAGACTAGGGGCCCAGGCCCCCAGACTCGCTACGCTTGCTTTTCCTATGAGGCATTCGGCCCGTAGTAAGGCTTATTCGTAAGAAACACATAATTTCAACAGACAAAACCCGAAGATTGGATCAGATAGAATGTTACTGAGCTACACATTGCTTGGTTCTTGCATCGAAGATATTTTGTTATGGGAATCCGTGTTGTACAGGTCCTGAGCTATACTCCACCTGGAGTGCGGACTCCGCTTATAATCGCTGGAAAAATTATTTGCACTCCTCAGAAACACAATGATATTTAGTATTGCCATTCAAAAGTTATATTAATTAGAAGGTAAAGCATAATAAAGTCAGAACATCTGTTTTAGCTGTATTTTTAATAATGTAAAACCTATTGGACACCTTGCGAATTTGCCACCCATGGCGATTTTTCATTATTTGGCAACTTGCGTACATGTAAAGTTAACAAAAGCTACGGAACAGATAGAATAGCCTGCCACCAATGGCGACTTTTCATTATTTCGCGATTTACACATGCTCACAACCTATATTTACTGTTCATTTAAGGTTACCGGAAAACCGTTATCCATATTTTCATTTACATAATCGTTTGCAGATTGGCATACTTAGCACCACGAATTATGCCATCTTGTCGCGCTAGCAAATATCCAAAGTGTGCTATAACTGCTATAATGGCATAGTTAACGCGGCCAAATATTTCTACTGGTAGCAAATAATCCAGCTGGACCGAACCGGCTTTAAAATAATCTGCCTTTTAATTATTTTTCAAGATATTAGTTATTCTGTTTTGGAAAAACGAATATTCGCTAATTCTAAACTCCTGTTGTCTAAGCAAACTTACTATTTGAAAATTGTCAACTTTGTGTAACACATTTTGAGTTACTTATTTTATATAGTTTTTATTTTGGCGTAAAATGGGTGTAATTATAACTCATGTTTGTAAATTTCAGGCGATTCTAGATACTTGGAAACGCTTTGTTGCAAAGGAATGAATGATTTTATGCCAAATCTGGCATCCATTCTGTTTATTTTTTCAGTTTTTTATTAATATCTTCTAAAATAATTCGATTTTCGAAATTTAAGTCATCTTTGCAGGTTCCTCAGAATTTTTCGAATCTGTGAGCACCTTAGTCGAAATTCAAATCCCCACGGTTTAGGAGGAGATAGGCCAACAAGCTTTGACAGCGCCAGCGACAGCGGCCTTTACTTTTGTTTAGAATAGAGAGATAATATTTAATTTTATGTATCTACCAAGGATAATTTTTATCGATACACATTAGATTAACTAAAACGATTTAAATGTGGAATAGATCCCCGAGTTCTATTCAAAGAGCGAGGCAGATGGATTATTTAAACAATTACTGGAGTTACCTTTCGAGACATTGACTCTGCAAATTTCAGGTAAAAAATATACCCCGAATCGGTTTATAATCGCTTTCAGTGATGAAAATATATCTTATAGCTATTCGAGCGGCACGCCAAAAACCCATCCCTGGAGCCCCTTGTTAAAAAGTTGCGTGAAGATGTGCAAAAGTCTCCCAATCAGCAGTTCAATTATGTTTTGTTAAACTATTACCCTCACGGGTCATCAAAAATTGGCCAGCACAAGGACAACGAAAGCAGTCAGACCCTTCTGTACCCATCTGTGTGTTAAGTTTCGGGGCACAGGGAACCATTGAATTGGAGTGACCGAACTGCGATACGGTGCCCATGAGGGTGGTCACAAGTTATATGGGGGAAATTTTTTTTAATGTTATTTTTTGGGGCACTCCCCTAAAAGTTGCCAATTGACTAGAAAATGAGATCGGCAAAGTTTTAGCTCAATTGCAATATATTAACACGTGCTGCATCGAGGTTGAATACTTGAAAAATTACGATTTTTGCCAAAAATATCTAGTTTTTCCTTCATTTAGTATAAACTATTTGCTCTACAGACCTGGTTCTTGTTTTATTTCATAAAAAATGTTGTTGCTTTGAACTTTTACTCTCAACAAAACCAATATTTAATGACATTCAGTGTTTTTTAGATCAGTTTATGAATCGTACCACCAAAATATGCATTTTTGTAAAATTTGTGAAAAAAAAAAAAACAAATTAAGAATTTTAAGTAATTTTGAACGTCTTATGTATTATTTGCATCAAAAAAACAAAAAACAAATCAAGAATTTTCATAACTTAAACTACAATTCGTGAATTATTTTTATTTGCAGGGTCAGAAGCAAAAATTTTGGAAAAAAAGGAGAGAAAAAGAAAAAAAAAAAGGAGCTTTTTACTGTTCTTTGGGAGATCAATCTATCTATAAATACGAGCTAAACAAACTATATAATTAAAAATTTTAACTGTGAATCTTTTCTAAAAAAATTTTAAGAACATGCATTCATAAGTTAGAAATACTGGCTACTCTTTATTAATAAGAATGCAACCATTTGTACTATTATTGTCAAGTTCAAGAGACTTGACAATAATAGTACAAAAGACTTACTTTTTCATTCAAAAGACTTTTTGTTTTATTATTGAAAAGAAAGTATTAAGAACAAACTTTCTGTCAGTTATTTTTCTTTAATTGCTAACAATAAATAAATAAGTTTACATCTATTGCTACTTAGTTATGTTTTTTCAAGACACTCAGGAATTAAAAAATGAAGCTCTTGTTAAATTAATTAGAGAATTTTTAATTAATATTTAAATTCCATTAACTGGTATCTTTTTCAACATAAAATCAAAAATAGTAATTGATACAATTGTCACAAGTAAAGTCTCTTCTACAAGATTTTTCTATCAGCTTCAGCTTCTTTTAGTTATTTTGTAATACTTTCAACTTTTTGTGTTGCTATTTCAATTGCTGTAGTAGCGATCTTCATGTTCGGAATATTTTTTACTTAATTTCATCTTGTAATTTCGTATTGCTTTCTTTAAGGTATGTTTGGACTGCTTGGAGATCTTCCTGCAGACCTTTTACTCTCTCATCAATTTTCTGTTTTTTTTTTTTTTTTTTTTTTTTTTTCCCATTCTTTTCTTTTCTCGTTTTTACTTCGCTGGCTTCTTTTTCTTTTCATGTCTTCAGTTGCTTTATTTATCGCTTTTTCTTGCGAATAAACAGCATATGCTTTAGTCACAGCATTAAGTAGCTGTTTTGTAATTGCAATATTACTAATGGTACTATTTCTCCTAATGGTATCTTTAACTTGTCGAATTCCAATAATCGCAGCCTATGAGAGATTATGTCACTCATAAGACAGAATGCTGGGATTTATAGAAAAACCTCTTTCAACATCAGAATTGGCATGCGACAGAGAAAGGCATTTTTTCTTATAATCGATAAATTTGAATACTTTTCTTTTCCGTTCATCTTATCAACAAGACTGAAAACTTCTTTCCAGTACCCATCAATTGGCTGTCTGTCATCATCAGAACGTTCATTAAAGCTTTTTACAATTAGATCAACTTCGTCATCTAATCTGTATGCTTGGTATTCCAAAACTGTTTTGTCTATAATTTCATTAGACAAATTTCATGGTGCTAAACAAACACATAAGCATTGAATGGCTCTGTCCTTCTGCGAGGAGAGAGCCGGATACAGCTGCTCCAGATCTTTCAAAAATGAATGATTTATAGGCAAAGATTGTTTCAGTAATTTGCAAAGTATTTACTAAAAATGCCTGAATGCCCATTCATGCTTCCTTTGCATCCTTTTCCCCAATCTGTGACAGCGATTCTCATTACAAAATAATAATGAAAGCAACCCTTGCTCCAAGTTAAAACTCCCCCCCCCCCCAAAAGTGTTAATTCAAACAACTGGATTTGGATTAAACCAATATTCAATATTATTTCATCAATTGTTTCCTGAATTTATATTTAAAACAAGTTTAAGCAGAGATTCCCATAGCAAAATGCTAATTAAAATAAATTAAGTTTCATAAATAAATTTTTTCCCAAAAGTGTAAACTATTAATTACACCAATATTGTTTTGCCGATCGTTACCCGATTTTATAATTGGAAACATAGTCAGATAAAAGAAAAAACTATCTGCCCACATAATCCAAAACTATCTGCAGACTCATAATAGTTCATGATAACTAAATACATAATGCGTATATAAACATGTGTATATGCATATGCGCACACATCTGTGCAACGTGCTTGGGCTCAGAGCTCATTCTAAGTAGAAAAAAAGGGCAGGGTGCAAAGGTTTTAAAAAAGGGCATCATTATTTTAAAAGGGCATTGTGTTTCTTAAAAAGGGCAGTACATATCCTGATTCTAATTTGCAAAAATCCCCTAAAAAATTGAGTAAACCAATGCTTTATTGATTAAGAATAATTAATTAGTAATTATTAATAAATTTATTACTAGTCTTTATTAAAAACTTGATAAAATTAATTAAGTTGATAAAGCTATGTAATGTAAAAGAATTACATTTTAAGTAACTTTGTTAATTAACTTATTAAAATAAATTATAAATAGTTAAGTTAATAAGAATATTTCTTTAAAAGATTTTTAAGGTTTTTTTTCTTTTTATAACAAAAATAATCACCCAAACATACCTAACAGACAAGAAAATGCTTAATTAAGTAAGCATTTTGCTTAAGAAGCACATTTTAATAAACTATTTATTTGATCACCTTGTTAAGAATCATCAATAAAAGTTTAAATTAAGAAACACTTAATAAAGTTAAGTTGTTCTAAACCTAAATTTTCATTTTTATTAATTTTTTTCAGTTTTATTACATTTCTAAAAATAATTCATTCAATTTTTCATCATTCACTTTGTAAGAATTAATCCAATAGTACAAACAATTAAAATATAGTTAATGCATGAAATTAGTAATAACACTTCTGTTCAAAATTACCATTTAATGGTATAATATCTATTCCAGTTATTCAATACATATTCCACTACAAATTCCAGTAATTTATTAATTTTTTTGAAAATGGACAACAATAGCTAAAGTTTTTTTCAGGATTATCTGTAGCCATTATAAGTGTTCTTCTGTTGATTTTAATAATCAGCTGGTCACCTATATAAGTGGCAGTTTTGAAACAGCCTGAAAGGAGATAAGAACCTCAACCTCATCTTTCTCCCCCAGTCTAGCTCCGAAAGAAAACCACAAGAGAAGAAAAAAAAAAAAAAAAAAAATGTTCCGACAGTAAATTTCTAACTTTTGTTCAAATTAAGATGTCTTTTTAAAATTTGGACACTGAATCAATTTTTGCATTTAAAAGTAATTCCCAAAATTTCAAAAAAATCGGTCTATTAATAAAAAATTTGTAGATGAATGAATTTTTACACAGTTGATTTCCATCCCCCCCCTTTTCACCACAGAGACGGGCGTGCATTTGCATTGGCGCAGCTTACTGGTACGGTGGGAGTTCTATTAGCATAAAAGTTGTGTAAATTCCTCCCCACCAAATAAGAAAACAAATATAAGGGATAACAAAGCTTCCGTAGATATTAAAAAAATACAAAAAACTTCGCGGGCGAAAGAGGATGTCTAATTTTTAATCATCGGCGCGGCGGTCCGCTGACCCCGCCTAGAATGAGCTCTGCTTGGGTTATAGTGACTTAAAAAAGATTTTAGGTAACTATCCATTTAAAAAAAACAACAACTTGGAATTACTGGAAAACTATCTGCAAGACCTTTGAATGTATCCGCGGCCGCCGTGCGTCTACATTATCTGACTATGATTGGAAGAATTTTAAAAGGCGTTTCTTCGTTAAAGAAGGGGGGGAGGGAATAACTAGGGAGGTAAAGCTGTTTTTTTCACCACCACGGATTCCGCCAACGCCGCGTATGAGACCGTTTCTGCTCTTACATTATCCCTATGGAAGCTGGACTTCTTCACGCGAGTGATATTTATGATTGGCCGTACTATCGGCGCCGAACGAGCGTCCTTTAGCGATAAAATGCTGAAAAGAAAATTGCTTATCTTTGACATACAAATAACCTTTATTTATAATGGAAAAAAAATTAAGCATATTAAAAGAGTTAAATTATAATCTTGTACCATCAGGAGTGTAAAGCATTTACAATATACAACAGAGCCAATATCATAAGAAATAATAAGGCATATGTTCGAATATTTCTTCAACTGCAAAATAAAAAAAGAAGCATTACGTATGGCTTTATCCATTAACAAAAAGTATTTCATAATTATTAAGGATTAATTTTAAAGGATGTTGCATAAGACTTTAAATGTCTATGTTGATAAAGGAGTGGAATACACAAGATTTCTGTCTTATCCAGTAATTAAACTCTTCCCATTTAAAGCATGTTATCTAAGACTTATCACAAGGATGCTATTTGCTGTTGTTGTTATGCAATAATACTATTCGCCGGTGATGATGTAAAATCCTGCAATTGGTTGTTGGTGTTGCCACAGAAAACTAACGTAATCTTCAACTCTTCTTTAATCCAGTTTAAATCTTGACACGTTTGTGAGTAGGTTAGTGCCTATTGATTCTCAAGTTTTTAATTATACTACTATGGAGTGTCCAGTTTGTCTAAACGACTGTACTCAAGATGCATTAAATACCTATGTAACATCATGTAGACACAGGTTCCATCTCACATATCTGCAACTGTGGGAGAACTCAAGAGAGCAAGGTGTAACCTGTCCCCTATGTCGTGGCCTAATCGGAACTATTCCTAACAAACTAGAACTTCATTGTGATTTATATCATGTTTATAATAACAAGGGACACACTATATTCTGTTTTCAACTCTTGTTTACATTGTATAAGAATGGAAGGACAGTAGTAAGGAAATAAGAGTTCTGCTCATACGGTACCATGTTAATTCTGCGGTACGCCGCACAAGTGCGTTCCCTAGGTTGAGCGGGGAAGGGGGGCGTGGTCGGACCGGATGTGGGGAGCGGATGTTCGAAGGATTGATAAGAAATTTTTTTTTTCTCAAATAAGGGGACTTGTAATTTTTTCAGACTTTAACAATTTTCTCAAATAAGAGGACTTGGAAAAAATTTTCAGATTGCGATGCATTCTCTCATGAAAAATAAGGGACTTTAACATTTAGTATCAAAATAAGAGACTTTGACATAATTTTAAATAAGCTATATGAATTAAACCTGAAATAAAAAATATTATTATTATAAAATGAGGACCTACCAGCCACCCGGTAGAATGTCTACCGCCTCATTTCAAATAAAAATTTTTACTGTGCCTTTCCCCATCACGCTAGCCTCGCATGAATGGAGACAGGGCGTAGCACAGAGGATGCGTTGTTGTTTTTGTTTCTTTAAATAATAATTAACTATGTGGAGTAAAGAAATGAACAACATCCCCAGGAGGCCTACAAACAAAAGAAATCTCCACACAGTATACTACTGTTATTCACTTGTTAAAATGGATATATATATATATATTTTTATTTTTATTTTTTTACAAACACTCACTTGTTTCAACTGTTGAAATATTTTTACAAGCATGGCAACCTGCACCATTTGCTTAAATAATGTGAGTGTAGACCCCAATTTTAATTTTAGGGCAAGCTGTGGTCATATATACCACTTAAAATGCGCGCAAAAACTTTTATCATCCTCATGTCCTAACTGTCGTGGATATATTTCAAGTGCGCCCCGACGA
>JAWZYV010005199.1:0-26570 GCA_038373885.1 Cheiracanthium punctorium
ATCGCGACCAGCTGCCGTGTAAGAAACGTTCTTAACCTATCATAAAGAAATTCATGATTAAAGTTTAAAAAAAAAAAGGAATATTCTTTATTGCGGCATATCGAAAGCTCTATCTGGGTTTAAATTTTAACCCTAGAAAGGTTGGAAAGTCAAAGCGTATAAAAACTGTTTATGACATAAGGCTTAAAATATAGAGTTCCTTCGAAAAGAGCATTTACGCTTTGAATGTAGAAATTCACCTTATGCTTGGCTTGTTCATGAAGAGGGGTTTTTTTTCTTGATGTAATACGTACGTAAAATTTTAAAGTCCCCTCTTTTGTGAGAATAAATGATAAGAAATTATGCATTTTGGGAACAGAGATTTATGAAATATGTCAGTCGAAAGTTTCAGATAAGGTTCAGTTTTTTTCCCCTCTGTTTAATGTTAAACAAATAATAATCTTACTGCTTTATGTTAAATAATTCTTTTAAAAAGTTTTTAAAGTTAAAACATTGTTTTAAAAAGTGTCAATCAAATATATTCACTGAAAAATTGTTACGTACCGATTCAAGAGCCCTGAGACCAACAGATTTTGGGTTTTCTACAGTGTACTGTTTAGATTTCTTCATGCTCATTTCAGATTATTTCATTTCATTTCACTGTTCTGTGAAAAAATGGAAATATATATCCAATGCTATTAGACGGATAAATATTTGAATGATAATTACTTTAATAGAATGTACGGTAGTGTACACATTAATTGGGATAAACTTCATTTTTCATAAAATTCTAAAATTTTGGTTTCATGATTGCGAAATCAAAATTTTAATCATTGAAGTCGATGCCAAAATGTGTAGATGATATCATTAAAGTTAGAAGTGGGCATATTTGGTAAAGATTCATATGCCAAGCATATAACTGAATTCGTTCTAGTAAAACTCTATGTGGGAAAAATTTTGCCTTAGTCCCAAGCAAAGTATTGTAATACCGGCTCCCGTAATCCAGGGATGGCGGGGACTTAACAGTATAACTCTGAGTATGAACATGAGCTTCACCGTCTATAATGCTAATTTGAGATCTAAAATTTTTAAATTAACATACACCCACTTAGAAAGTGTGTATGTGGGGGGAGGGCGATCAGTAGATTCGACGGTCTGCGCACCCGCACCTGGGGTTCGAGTCCCTTCCCCCATAACTGTTACTTTTTTCTTCTCCCAAGTTTGCGCTTCCGTTGTGTTATTATGGGACTGTTAATGATAGTTATAAAACAAAATACAGTCAACTCCGGTTATAGTGAACCCGGATAGAGTGAACTTTCGGCTATAGTGAACGCAAAGCGTTAGTCCCGATTCACTTACATTAGAAATGTACATAGCATTTTTGGGTTTTAGCGAACATGACTTCGGTTATAGTGAACCTAAAAACTGAACTTCGAAAATTCTGGAAATGGCGGAGATAAAGTTTTTCGATGTCTACATTCTCAAAGGTTGTCTGTATTGCATTCGATAAATACACAAAGAGATTATCCAAGTCATCTCTGTTCCGAAATACAGGAGAATTGTCAGTGACTAGGCTAACAAGGCGAAGGGGAGAGGGAACAGTAGCGCACTAGAGAAAGGCTTTTAGACTCTTGACCGCAGTGAAACCAGGAATTTATTCATTGCAGTGATGCATACTTATCTTTAGCTCTCCGATTCCCTTGCAAAACAGCCCAAGTCTTGTGGGTATGCCTCCCGTACTCCTTTTGTCCGATACCCCAGTGCTTAAATGCATAAGCTTATCTTTTCCACACTGCATGAAAGTCCGTGACACCCACACTTCCACAATGATGAAGGTAGCAATGACAATTTTTAAAAGAAACATGCAATTTTTTTCATTCTCATTCTTGACCAGAAAGAAAAGACCACAAGCGCTTCCATCCAATTCATTCAAACTGTGCCCTCCTAATTGTATCCACGCTTGCTATCCGGGGACATCTGTAAAAGGGGATTAAATTCTTAGTCGGTTAGAATCAATGGCACTTTTCGGCTACTAAGCACTTAACAAAAAGTAAGGTACATTTCATGGTGAACAAAAACGGACATGTCTCTCTTGTCCTTGAACAATTCCATTTTCCATTCCCTGATGCAGTTGCACAGGTTAAGGATTACCACTACTCGCTATTGCTTGATTGGCTGTAGCACTTTCAGGCCAATTGAATGGAATCTCCCAAATTATTGCAGCACTTAGGAGTAATAAGACATAAATACGATTAATTATGTTTGATTTACACAAATATTCAGTGCAGGTATAAAGCACTATTTTTACTTATGTATACAATGTATTCCTTCTTCATACGGGGATACTTCGCTTATAGTGAACTTCGGATATAGTGAAGAAATTTGCCGGTCCCCAGAGGTTCACTATAACCGGAGTCGACTGTAAATGTTTAAAGAAAGTACCGAGGCACAAGACCATCTTCGAGACTGTAGTGAAAAACCTCGAGAAAACCTTTCAACCGATGAAATGAAACAAAACAAGGAGATAAAAAGCTGAAAAAAAGTGAAATATGTGTCTACAAAATATTAATCGCCATAAAAATAAAAAATCTGGAGTGACTCCACTCGACTTTCCGAACATTGACGATTAAGATCATTACCAAGCATTTAAATAAATTTTAATAGATGAATACTTCAAACAATATACCAAATTGAAGCTCAATCGAATGCGCCGTTTAAACGCTAGCACACTTTCAAGTATTCTCCCCCCCCCATAGGCCATAATGTAAAAGAAATCTTTGTCGTAGCCCTGTATAAAAACTATTAAGTCCTATACCCACCAAAATCAATACCGGTCTTGCGACGGTGGTTTATGACATATATATACCCAATTTGAGCTCATTCGAATGCCCCGTTTAGGAGCTATCGTGTTCACTCACATACACACAAACACACATACACACACACGCACACACACACACACACACACAAACACATACATCTCGTAAAAATAGCATAAATGAATTCAGAAGACCTCAAAACGTGTCAATACACCAAAATCTTGAAGTCGAATTTTTTCATGATTACAATACTTTCCTTACATGGTACATGTTCCGAAAGTAAAAAGAATAATACCTACATATTTTCCCCAATAGAATGAAATACCTCATAAGGAGCAAACGTAAGGTAGGATTTTTTCTCTCAGGGAAAGTGTTATATTTGTTTGAAAAATACACTTTACCTTACTGCTGTCTTTTCCGCTCATTTTATGATTTAAGCGGGATAAAAAGGTAAAAAAAAAGAATTTACTGTTCTTTAGAATTACTTAGAATCCTTCCCTACACGGAATTACCACTTTCAGGCGACCTAATACAATTTATGCAAATGTCGGCCCTAAAACATCTCTTTCGCTGTGTTCACCAGAATTTTGCATGTCGTAGTGATCATTTGTTATCTAAAGAGAACCCCTTTTACGAAGTTTTTTAAATGAACGCTCGGCAGTTTCTGAAGCAACCTATGTAGTTCAAAACGCTCTGTTGTGTAAAGCTTAAAAATTTATCTTGATTACAGAGACGTAGTGTGAAAACGAGAAAAAAAAAATTGTATTGTGTTATGACAGTGTAAGTCTTAAAATAGCCTTCGGTAATTCTTGATTTATTGTTGAATGGCTGATTTGCTTTCCAGTACTTACTGCAGGGTGATCCATTTAAAAGAGTACCCGTTGTTTTTTTCTTATTACTTTTAACCCTTTGAGGCGCAACCTTTTCCCAATGCTGAAAAAAGGGCAGCCGTTGCCATCGCTCGACTTAACTACCAGCAAGAGGGCGGACGATCGAAATGTTCATCGCGTGCCACAGATCCCTTTTTTGAAGACAGCTGGCGAGCCAGCTGTCTTCAAAAAAAGGATCTCTAAATCTGTGGCACGCGATGAACGTTTCGATCGTCCGCCCTCTTGCTGGTAGTTAAGTCGAGCGATGGCAACGGCTGCCCTTTTTTCAGCATTGGACAATCTATCCAGCTGGTCTCGCATTCTTCCATTTTTCAGCAGATGTCAGTGCTGTTAAAAATAATTGTGACCATTTTTTAACAGGAAATGACGTGCTAAAAAGTAAAGGCTTCTCTTTGGAGCTATGTCACCCGCAACTATTTCTATAGAAATCAAATCTATTCTTCGTGACTGGCATCAGTCAAAACGTCAAAGTTTGGTGTTCCCAGAGCGGGAACACTGAACGTTAAAGGGTTAAATCGGACGGATGTGGCAACAATTCTGGAACTTTAAATATAATTATTAGACCCGTGTTTAAGTGTAGGAGACAATTTCCTACACTCTGTACGAGTGTTGCAACTTTATCTGTGAGGTAAAACAGAAATAGTGTCGCAAAATGTCACTTAATCCTGTGATAATTATATTTTTGAAAAACATAATTTAATTCAAATTTTTTTTACATTATCGTTCCATACCGCAAATATTGAATATAATCGAGCACAGATAAGGTGTTCCCGAGAATCCCTGCAAACAACGATGAAGTAAAAAAAAAGCATAACTGAAGTAAATTCGTTTATAACATTAACAACGTTGGGAAGTGGGAAAAAAATTTGGTTTGACGTGTTTTCATGTTTGCGTTCAAAATGATGGTGGACATTTTCAAAATTTCCTGAATCTAATGATATTGTAAAAAAAAATTGAATGAAATTATATTTTTCAGAAATAAAATGATCACAGGATTAAGTAACATTGTACGTCTCCATGGTTTTTTTTTTTAAACTCCAAATAAAGTTCTAACAGTCCAACACTGTTGGAAATAGCCTTTCTAATTTAAACACGGCTCAAACGATTATACTTCAGCGTTAGACTAGTTGCTACATTCGTCACATTTTTAAAGAGAAAAACCAACGTGTTCTAATTTAAATGGATCATCCTCTATTTACAATTTAAAAAAAAAGTCACTTGATGTGAAAAACATACAGCACGTCACACATTGGAAGACAGGCATAAAAATTTACTTTTTAAGATAAAAAAAAATAAAAATACGCAGGTGCATTTTATAATATCATCTATTACAATTTCCAACACTTTCGAACAAAGTTGATAAGTTTATAATTTTGGTTTGTCTAGTGCCTAACGTATTCTAATTGCCATTGATATGCATCGATTTCTACAAAATTTATATATGCTATTCTTATGTTCTGTACCACGTACCCTATTGGAAATTCTGTAAGTAGAATTTATTGTTCATTTACAGAGGCACCCAAAAGTATTCCAATCCTTTCTGCTCTATGAAATAAGCTCTATGATTATTACGCTCTATGGCTAGATGTTATTTAAAACGTACTTTAGAGACATTTTTGTGTTTCGAACGAAAGAAAATTGATGTATGTTGTTAAGGATTATAGAATAATGTTGTCTATCGAATATAGTGCACGTAACGTTTGTAGATCTTTTACAGGATCACTCGAAATAATTCCAATATTATGCGGTCTACACACTTAATTAACTCCTATACACTTAATTTGGAGGGACTAAATTCGCTCAAAAAGAGCTCAATGAGCACATAAGGGCTTAAAACTGCTACAATCCTATTCCGATTTTAAATCCTTCGATGTTAATTAAGCTGTTTTATTGCGAATTTAGTTTTTTACATGGTGGTTTTAAGACATTCATCCATTTCAAGAACATTTAAGTAACAGATTACTATTGCTTTAAATGGTGGAAATACAATTTAAAACTTTTTTACAGGGTTTTTGCAAAATTTAATTGAATGAATTTCAATTCAATTAAGTGAATTTTGGTGAAATACTAAAGCCACCCAAGACCAACATCAAAGAATTTCTGGCTTGATGTAGATTGCTAAAACAATATTTATTGCCATACGTGTAAAGTGTATGCAGTAATGCTTTAGTTTTCAGTTAAAGAAAACGACAATTATTTGAAAAAGTTAAATTATTAGATGAAAATTCTAATAATTTATTTGCTTATGTATCACTTTAGTGAATTTTTTAAAACTATTGCACAACTGGTAAAATACTTAAATTCTTTTAAATAAGAAACACATAAATAGTATTGTCGTTAGACTGTAAATCAGACATTTCACTTATGTTTACGGTATGTCTGAGAAAGTATCAGTTTAAGAATTCTATTGTTAGACTTCGCAATTATGAAATATGTTTGACTAAACTTAACATTTACGGTTATAGTTAGCTAGGTTAGCTAGTGTGGTAGTAGAACGATCAAATACAAGATTTACAATTTCATTTCAGGACTATTAAATAAGTTGAGTAAGACTTTTTTTGCACATTAAAAAAATACATTCTAATTTGTTATAAACTATAATCAATTGGTATGAGAAAAGCCTAAAATTAATATAATTCTTTCAGATGAGGCGTGAATACACTGTTATTTAAAATGTCCGGCAGTAAATATTTAGAAATAGGAGATGGTAAATATTTAATTGAAAGTTAAATGCCAGTGTTATTAAAAGAGAATTAAAATTTATATAAAGTACCGCATTGAAATTACGGATACCTATTAGAGATTAGTTAGGGGTCATTTTTTAAAGCCCGAGTCCAGCCCAGCCCGAGGACTTTTAATTCCAGCCCGCACGAGCCCGAGCGATATTATTTAAGTCGTTGTCCGATCCCGAAATTTCAGCTTATATTTAAATAAAAGTCAATTACTTCATTGATAGAATATAATAAATTTTACCGTTTGGGCAAATTAAAGGCAAATATAATACAAAACTCTTAATGCACTTTTATAATTCTTTATATTCAAGTTTATCAAATAATGTAATAATTAGATTATTTTTCCCATGATTCACTTTTGGAAAATCTGTTTACAAGGAGTATGTTCAAAAGAGGAGAAGTTTCTCACGAGTCGAAACCCTACACAATTGTGAATTATATAAACTGAGCCTGCGTTTGGCGCGGGTTCGGGCTGAGCTCGTCTCGTCTCTGATCTCGTCTCATTTCTCGCATGCGTGAAAAAATTAGAGACATTTCTCTTTAATATGTCTAGCGTTGATATTATTTTATACAATAGCGTAGAACAGTCAGAAAATTAGTTAAACTACAGTCCCTCCCAAAGAAAAACAAACGTGGTACATTTTTGCTGTGTTTTACCAGTTCTAGAAAATTATGCCGTGGAATGCCAACATTCCTAGCGAGCGGAATAATCCAAAAGTAAAGATACACGCCATTAAGCCCTATTCTGATGCAAAGAATCTGATAAGTAAGTACTCTGTCACGAAACTCAGTTTACTTGACAGAATAAATGAAATAGAGGAATTTCATTCATTATGCCTCATAGAATATTCTGGCAGCATATTTCATCTTCCGCATATACACAGGGATAAAAGCAAAAGGATAGGACACACTTTGCAGTCGAATGGTTTAAGGAAGATAAAATGGACATCTGCCAGACTTATTCCAAAGACGTGTATGCTTCGGGAAATGTAAATGAATAATGATGAAGGATAAAGCTGTACTCCAGACGGAAAGGAGAGGCAAGATTCTCCGCATCTTGAATTCCCTATTTTTATTTGCCATTCACGTTTGCCGCTGAAGAGTGGTCATGTCCGCAAAATTTGCTTTAAGAATATTAGAACAAGTGTATTTTGAACAGTGCAGTTTCGTTAGAAAAAGTCATTCGTTTTACTTTATTCTTGAATGCTTATTGAACCGAATTGCTTTGGAAAGTACAAGCCACACGTGATTATTAACCCAATCGAGTTTGATTGAATGCAAACAGTAAATTCATACACTGGATAGAAACTTTCTAATTAACTAAGCAGTCCGCTGTGACCAGAGCCGCTCATACTATTAGACATCGTTTTTGATGCTGACGTCATTTGCTATTTCTTTTGTGTTTCGAAGACAAAGGTAAGTTGCTAATTTGTCGATCAATCAAATAAAAGAATCAGAAACCATCAACAAATCACGGAACTTATCAAAAAGAGTGATTTCTGTAGCTATCTTAGAAGTTGTATGAAGGCATACAACGTGTTCCAGTTATGAAGCATTTAAGTTCATACAAGGCTTAAAAGTCTGCAATGAACGAAATTCAGCAGAGTACCGTCAACAGGACAGTTAATGTAGCCACGGTTGTAGAAACCTTAGCTTCAACCAGAGAACAACTTACTAATTAACAATGAAAGAGTATGCTGTAAAAACGAGGTAACTCGAACTATTAAAGTTTGCAGAAAAACATTTAAAAAAAGCAGAAAAAAGAGCTTGAAGATTCAGCACGAACTAACGAGACGATCTTCTGGGAGTGGCAAAACAAAGCCATATGGTCTTCTGCTTAGTATTTGCTTCAAAATTAAGAAGTCCCGCTAACGATTGGTAGTGCTGCCATCTATCGGCTCTTGAATGAGGTAGAAATGAACTCTTCGGGAGTTAGTGGTAGAAATGAACTCTTAGGGAATTAGTGGTAGAAATGAACTCTTCGGGAGTTAGTGGTAGAAATGAACACCCTTGGCAGTTACTGCCGCTATCGATCTAATCTTTATTTGATGTTGGCACAAAATGCTGTAAAAGCAGAAGTGCTTAAGCCACCATAATCCATGAAAACAAGACAGACAGAAAGAAAAACGAAATGGGCAGTTTCATTTCTTGAGTAACATTTGAACTAACGATTGGAGCTACATACTTTTCGAACCAAACGAAAGAATTTTTTTAAACTGCAAGCTAGTACATGTAACTCTGAACTCTCGTTGGCTAGAGATACCTCTCTTTTTACAGAAAACCCTTCAGTTTTTAGCGGAAACCAGCTTTCCACATCAGTTCGCTTTATTTTAACTTAATCGATCTAAAAAAAAAAAAAAAAATTGACTACATATATACAAAGTGAATTAAATTGTAACGCTAGAACGAATTCAAGTTTTTATTTTCATTTATTTATTTACCAAGAAAATAATTTCCATGTCGAAAGGGCATTAGCAGTACAAACGTAAAAGTGCATTTCTTAAAAATATGTTGCTGCCTTGCTGACAGTTTTGTTCTCTGATGGAGATTGGAACTGCTGATTATTTTTTGTTAGTTATAAATACGTTTCTTAACATGGATTGCCTTATTCAAGAGAACAGTTTATTAATTTTTTTTTACTTTCAATGCTTACTTTATACAATTTTACGTATTGCGTACATGTTTAATAGTTGTAATAAAGTGCATAAAATTATTTCTGAAAACTTTCTTAAAGTACATAAAATCTAACTGAACTGACATTTGTGTAGGCTGATGTTTTCTATTTTTTTTTTCTCGGAGATACCATGTTAGAGATACAATTAGTCATTAATTAAGCAGAACAATCCAAAATGATTTCACACATTAACTTTTTTTCATTTTTATTTTTTAGATTGTACTTAAATATTTACGCTGAATTCTTTGTATGATTAGTCAGGATTTAATTTTGTAATCTAGCCAGACAATTAACATCACAGAAATAACACATTAAATGAAATTACATACAAATTACTTAAATGTTATGATTTACAACGGTTTAATAAAGTAATACAGATATTTTCCATTTTATGCTGTGTTGTAATATCCATTCAATGCCAGTACCAAATTCGTTGTAAGATTGTGGCCATTAAGGGCTTATTTCGGAGAAATGAAATCTCCCTCACTGACTTGGAACACAAACTAAAATGTACTAATTCCACCAGGGATTCGGAAAAATTCAGGATGATACTCTGTCAGCTGTACTGTACGCACTGAAATAAATGAAAAAAAAAAAAACTGTGCGTTCTACGAAACTTTCAGAAAAAGCACAGAGAATTTTTTTTAAATTACACATTCTAATTTTTTTTTCAGTTATTAAATTTTTTTTTCTAAAAGTTTCGTAATGGATAAAGGTTTGCCGTTTATTTCAGTACATATTACAGCTTGTAAAAACATTCTAAAAATTCTTATAATTGACGTAGTTAGCTTATTTGTCTGTATTCACCAATCAAGCGATGTTTTTCGAAATACACTCGTTAAACATGTTAATTCTGTGCTGAAGAACACGCGAATTCTATTCAGAATTCTTAGAAGTGTTAATTGCAAACATCTCATTACATGCAAATTGTTCTCTAATGCTAATGTTGGAGAAGTTGCTGAGAACTTGTATGTAACTACGTGGCCGTTCACGCATATCATATTCATGTATTCAAATTAGTAGACGGGAACAGTTTAGTTCACTTAATACAATATTTGCTTGTAGTTCCAACGTAACGTTAAGCTTAATGACATCGGTAGGGTAGGGTTAAATGTTTGAAAGAAAATAAGTAGGAAATTTACCATTGAAAAAAATCAAGTGTCTATTTCCATTCAAAACTTAGGTAAGTGACTTAATCTAATATATAAAATTCTCCTGTCCCAGTGTTAGTCACCTAACTCCTCCGAAACCACTCGACCAATTTTAATGAAATTTTCTATGTATATTCGTTAGGTCATAGAATAGGTTTTTAACTAGGTCTCATACCCCTAAGTCATAAGGGCGGGCCACCCCAAAATGTTTAGCCCCCGAGTGCTATTAATTTCAATCAGGATTTCTGTGTAGACTAGCGTGTCGAATCACTTTTCAAATGTGTTTGCCAGATAATGTAGAGAGGGGGGGGGAGAAGTTAATAAAATGTTGAAAGTCGCACAAGGTTTGCAATTTTTGATAATGGATCGCTAAATGTCGTGCCAAAACGCGACAATTTATTATAAATATATTTCGCGTATAGTTAGAAAAACGCCTGGCGTATATTGTAAAAGAGTTTTATTAGGCGATTTTAATATAGATTTCTATTCCAAAGAAGTTCTCTGTGGAACAAGAAAGGAAAACACGGTACACTCGTGGATTAGGATGCCCATTCCAAACAGCATTTAAAATGTCTTTGCGGTATAGTTGGAATATGCCTACAGGAAGAATATGCCTGGCGAAGATTGTAAAACATTTTCAGTAGGCGATTTTAAGATAGATTTCGATTCCAAAGATGCGTTTTATGGTACAAGAAAGAGTTGATTCCTATTTTAACATCCCCACTCTCGCCAACCTAAAAAATCCCCGTACTTTGGCGAGCTTTGCAGTCATGAGTCTCTGGGAGTTATGCACAAGTTTTAACGGTACTTACGTATTATCGCGGCGGCCCGGCAAGACAAGCAATTTTTCACCAAGATAAATGCCGGGCACAAGAAATTGTTGATGGTTTGGAATACGATTGTACGATACGGTAAGTACCGTTTCAACGCTCCCAAAAGAACCAGATGAAAACTAAAGTAAACAAACTAGCGATAAACGCACCAGTTAAGGAATCTAAAGACACTTAATTATTAAAACTACATTAATTGGCAATTCAAAATAAATAAAAATGTAACGGCATGCTTTACTTACATGTATTTCCAAATCGCCATTTTATTTCTAAATTACGATTGCCACATTAATGCAAAAAATCGTCATGGTAACTGCATATGTTTAATGATCGCCACCTTGACGAGAGTCGAGGCGTTAAAGTAGGAATCAACCCAAGAAAGACAAACCGGTACATTCATGGATTATGATGCACATTCGAAACAATATATAAAACGATGAAGTATATTTGTAATATACATGGCGAAGATTGTAAAATAGTTTTAGTAGGCGATTTTAAGATAGATTTCGATTCCAAAGATGGGTTTTACGAAACAAGCAAGAAAAATACAGCACAGTCATGAATAATGACACACTTTTGAAACTTAATGGAATAAGTAAGAAAAATAAGGACAACGTATAACTAATGATACGATTTTAATATATATATAATATATATAGCACTATAGTGTGTATTTAAAACCTGAAAGTGTTTCAGATTTTCATCCTTTTTTCTTTCCGAACATGTACCCTGTAAGGAAAGTATTGTAATCATGAAAAAATTCGACTTCGAGATTTTGATGTATTAACACGTTTTGAGGTCTTCTGAATTCATTTATGCTATTTTTACGAGATGTATGTTGTATGTATGTGTGTGTGTGTGTGTGTGTGTGTGTGTGTGTGTTGTGTGTGTGTGTGTGTTGTGTGTGTGTGTGTGTTCCCCCAAGGTGGAAACCGCGGACTTTTATGAGTATACACACCTTCTAACCGAGGACTTTTCGAAACCGAGGACGTCCTCGGTTTCTGAACATAGAAAATTCTTATTGTACTAGGATATTTAAGTTAAATTTAGTATGGTGACAAATTTTTAGTTGATTTTATTTTGAGTCCCCAGTTTCCGGGAAAAGTACGCATTTTGGTGTGTAACGGTGTGTAAGCAACAAGAGGTTGAAATTCCGCAATGTCCTCGGTTAAGCGGTAAAAAAAAGCATCACGTGATATGGGAGGGATTTTGGGAGCTTTTACTACGGAGGCGGGCAAAGTTACTACGAGGTCAAAGGTGATTACTACAAGGCGTAGTACAATAAAGTAAGGAGTTTGATTGGTCGTTCGATTTTTAAGTGAAATATGCTTATAGGCAGTAAAATTAAGTTGCGATGTTAGGAAAAACGGTGGGAACCATGTTTTTTGTTTGTTTATTTTGTTGTTGTTTTATGAACTGCACGTCTCTAGAGTTTTTTTTTTCTTTCAGTCTCTCATACGAGTTCTTTTTTTTCTTTCTTTCTTAATTACACCAGGCATTAGCGAATGGTGCGATCAAAATGTGCCGGACAGTACGCTTCGTGATTTCTGAATATATATTTTTTTTCTTTTTTAAGAATAAACTAATGTTCCCAATAAAGTTTTTGCAAGAAAAAAAAATCCTACATTTAAAAAAATAATAAAAAAATTAGTAACTGTTTGCATTACTCCGTATTTATCTCAGATGTTAGGGATAGTCTTTACGCCTTTAGTTTTTACACTGCGAAATAAAATAATAATGATGGGAATGTGATGCACTGAGATTGCAGCGAAGAACATTAAAAAGGGTATTTAATTTATATTGTTTTATGTGTCCGCAAGTACAATTTTACTAAATGCTTTGTAAAAATCAAATTTGTAACTATCTTTGAATGTTTTTAAAGTCTCAACACATATTTCAGGGTTTATTTTTAATTAGGATTTTAAAACAGTTTATTTTATTTTATTTTATTTTACTGATGTCCTTTTAAAATAATCTTAAAAGATGGTAAAACAAGACATGCTTTTCAAAATACAGGCTATGTAAATCTTCTTGTTAACGTTTTTTCTTAAATTCTTTTCAGAAAATATATTTTTAAGTTAAACACGATAGGTTTAACTTATTGTTGTCAAATATAGGAAACTTATTGTTGTCAGCTAAACTTACTTTAGCTAATATTATCACCGCAAAGGCACATGAATGGTATTAACGAAAAAAAAAATCATTTCTAACGAATCGATTACAAAACACTTTCCAACACAATCTAATTAAATCACGTACAGAACCGGTTCTAGGGTGGAGCGAACGGTGGAGACCGTACAGAGCGCATCAGTGGGGACGCCAAAATACCTTACTTTATATTTGACATACGTACATTTGAGTGTCCATATGTTGTTTAAAGTTTCGTTTTAATCCCCTAAATACTTTCTAGCTGCATGTGTGGGTTTAAGGGGAGGGCCGCATTTTTGTATTTCGCACAATCATAGAAAAATACCCAGGTCCGGCACTAATCCCGTACTACTGCTTGACGGATAATAAATATGTTCCTGCCCATCGTTGCAAAAATGAGGTGGTAGCGATTTCTTTTCTTTGAACTCTTTAGACCTGTGTTGGTCCAGCAAGCTCCGAAGTAACAAAGTATAGAAGGCGTTGTTGTTATATCTTTGCAATAATAGAAGCGAATAGATTAAACCAAATAGGATATTTATTTATTTCAATGGTTGTCCTTATAATCTAGGAGACCTATTTCGTTCACCCTTTTAAAAGAGCTGACTTTGCTACCTTCAGCTATATTCACTCTTTTCGACGGAGAGCATTATTTCAAAAATATCTGGAATAGGCTCTTAGTCTTTTATTTGCTTTATCGAGGTTCAACTATATACGTACGCTATAATAAAGGATTTATTTATTTGCCAGGAGAGGACAGTTCCCGTCACTGAATATGTCGTTTAGAGCTACTTTTATCAGTCATTGACTTTCCCCCATTATATAACAGAACCTCATGTACTTACACTGTTCAAAATATATCTGTAAATTAACGGAAAAAGGACTGGCAGCAAAGTTGCCAGAAAATGTCCGTTCTGTTTATTATTTTTCCGTTTTCTGGACTTGTAACTTTCCGTTTTACCAAAACTCCGAAATAAAATAGGTCGGCCAACGGTAGGATCGAACCCTGAGCCTACGTCTTTGAAGACGGTTGCTTTAACCACTAGACACGATACGACTGGTTCTGGAATTGGCAAAAGGGTAAGTAAAGGTTATTTTATTTTCCTTGCGGGAGAGGAATTCGTGCGTTTCATGATTTAAAATTCGAGATAAAGCGTTGTCCAGTTAGTATCAACATAGTCAAATTATTGGATTAGCAAGAAATTAATTTCGATTTTCACAAATGTATGTAGTTAGTAAAAACATTGACTCTTTAGCTATTTGTCATATCGGTTTAGATTTCCATACAGATTGCTGCAAACACTGAAAATCGGGAAAGAAATACATTGGCTGCTAAAAATATAAAAAGTACACCTTGATTTTTCGTTCTCAGTTTGAAGTAATATTAATAATAATCACTAAAATTATCTTTTAGCCAGTCCTGTACATTTATGAATGTGATTTGAAATACTCTTTGTTATGAAAGGGAATTCTTCTTTAAAAAAGTAATTAATTATAGTTTAAAATTTAATTACTCATTATAGTTTAATTTTTGATTACTCATGAGAATGCGTTTGGTGTCAATATTTTTATCCATCTAAAATGTCCAACGAAAATCCATTTCTCAAAACTACTTACAAAACTTACAAACTAAACCAAAAACGGAAATTTACCGTTTTCACAAGAAATTTCCGAAAGTTGCAATCATTTTTCTTCGTTTAACGGAAAATTACCAATTGTTGGGGAAAGCGGACATTTCCCTGGAAATTAAGGCTGGAATTATCCTGAATTTTCAGATTATTTTTAACAGTGTAGCATTGAGCTCGTAAAACAAAGTCGCCCTAGTTTCGGAAGCCCATTTATTCAACAGAGAACTTGCTAGACTCTGAATACATACAAAGATTTTAACTTTTAAAATTGTCTTCAAACTACTTCTAAAATATTTTTAAAAAGGGCATTGGTTTTTAAATAAATACTTATAGTTAGTGTATGAAATACAGTATTTTTTTCGGTTAAAATGTCACTGAAAATATCAGATAATTATTTATGACTCTATAACAAGTTACGTTGACAGTGGGCTTGTGTTCCCTGGGCAACTGGTATAGAATATTTTGACGTTATAAGAGGGTTATAACTATAATTGAAGTCACTATAACGGAGTTAGGCAAAAAAGCGTAATTTTTTGCTGTCATTTTAAGAGAATCGTCATTTAAAGGGGGGGAAATGTTTCATAATCCTTGCAAAGTAGGGAAAATACGGGCAGGCACAATATTAAATACTATAATTCGATAAATATTGTAGCATCCAGAGCCCCATCAAGCTAAAACTGGGCCCAGGGCCAAATATGCATTCGGGCCCTACCCCTTTCTTTTAATACTATTACAACTTTTTTAAAATTTTGATGCATCACAGTATATTACATTAACATATAAATCAGGACTAATATACATTAATTGCTTGATTTTACTATACTTATTAGACAAAAAACTAAACTGTGCCAAATTTAATGAAATAATATTTTATGAAATATTTGTACATTTTTTAATTAAAACATTAAAACTAAAAAACAAAGTGGCCCCTGATAATCATCGGCCCCTGGGCCGTGGCCCGTGCGTTAATCAGGCCCTGTTAGCATCTCAGCCAAGCTTTTGTCTTCGGCTTCAGGGTTGATAAACTATAACTACACGAAAATAACATTCTCTGTGCTATTTTTGAAATTTTCATTTTATCATTACATTTTGTACAAAAAAAAAGAAAAAAAAAATACTTACTACCCTCCCCCCTTCTAAGTAATTTTTTTAAAGTGGTCTGCCTGTGGGTAAACTGGAAGTGGAGAAGTGGCCCGCGAGTGAAATTGAGTTGGGAACCACTGCACCCCTCCCAAACAAAAATCCTGGTGGCGCCACTGCATTCAACAGAGGACTCCCTGAACACACACATTCAACAGAGGACTCCCTGAACACACACATTCAACAGAGAACTCTGTGTAAACACACACCCTCAACAGAGGACTTCCAGAACACACACATTCAACAGAGGACTCTGCGTAAACACACACCTTCAACAGAGGACTTCCTGAACACACACATTCAACAGAGGACTTCCTGAACACACACCTTCAACAGAGGACATCCTGAACACACACATTCAACAGAGGACTTCCTGAACACACACATTCAACAGAGGACTTCCTGAACACATACATTCAAAAGAGGACTCCACGTAAACACACACATTCAACAGAGGACTTCCTAATCACACACATTCAATAGAGGACTCTTAACACATACATTCAAAAGAGGACTCCACGTAAACACACGCATTCATTAGAGGACTTCTAAATACATGCATTCAACAGAGGACTTTACCAGACTTGTGTCTTACGGTTAATTTTTCTTTTTCGCCTTAATACAACGCGTAAAAATGTTAATATTAATGACTTTGCTTAATATAAAATGCCTAAGAAATATTTATTTATTGACTTATTTGGTCTATCTATATATATTTTTTTTTAATTTCTGGAATTTTCGAATTTTTACTCCTCAACTATGGGCCCGTACGGGCCGGGCCGTGATGTTTGTTTCAAATGTGTTACGGGCTCGGGCCGGGCCTACAAATTCAAGAATCATCGGGCTCGGGTAGGTCCGGAACTCAATTTTTAGGCCCGTGCAGGTCTCTAAGTTGCGGACCTACCACAGGCTGGGGTTAGTTTTACTGGTGAACGGAAAAAACGCCACTTTTAATGGTACTCTAATTTTAATAGTTTTATGATGTAATATAGTCGTTATATGCTAGTTGATGATGCAAGGAGCGTAGCCAGAAATTTTTTTTTTTTGGGGGGGGGTTGTATAATTTGTATTGATAAACTTAATTTCTTATTGAAGACAAAAATCTGAAAGCTCTTAATAACTAATTTTGGAAGTTTCGGAGGGGGATATATCCCGATATCCCACTCCCTGGTTACGCTCCTGCAGTGACGTAGGAAAGGGGGGGGGAGGCATTGTGGCTCGAGCCTTCCCCCCATACCTTTGGAGGATGATAGAAAATAACCATATATCGGTGTCTTTTTCAGTGTTCAGAATTCATGAAAACATAGTGAGCCCCCCCCCCTTGCCCCAAAGCCACTGAATCGCTACGCTACTGAGCCCCTATTGGATTGAGGGAGACCTAGCGTTGGGCTATGGCTTATTATTACTGGTTTTCTTTTTAACGCAAGAGTTTATTCTGATACTTGGTAATTCAGGGCTTCCCAACGTGTGGTCCGCGGACCCCTTAGGGGTCCGCCGGATCTTTCTAGGGGGTCCGTGGTCACCTTTGAACAGCGGCTGCGGTTTCCAAGTGTTGACCCGCAGGTAGTTTAGTGCCGATGCTCGACTTTCTGAAAACTCCGGGGAGGGGGGGGGGGGTCCGCCGTGGATTTTTGCCTGAAAAAGGGGTCCGCCAGCTAAAAAGGTTGGGAAACCCTGTGGTAATTTATCCTTTTAGCTCTTTGTTTTTAATAAATTTTAGAATAAGAACGATTTATAAATATATATATTGATATATAAATATTTCTAGTTTTGAAAATATTCAATTTAAACAATGATACTCTTATTTAAAGATGCCTTTTTAAAAATTAAATTATGGTATCAATAAGTCAAAAACAACTTTTAAAAAATCTTCTTTAAATTAAATGTTAGTGTAATTGTAATGATTTGAAAAAAAATTTAAATGCTGAAAAATAAACACTTTTTCAAGGAAACTGATTTAAAATGATTTAAAACTCATTTCTTAAAATATAAAATATTGGCTATATATAACTGTGATTAAAATTAATAGTTAATTAGTTTTGTTAGAGTAGTTAATTGGTTTTTTATTGAAAACCTTATATCCCTCGCAGACTTTGATTAAACATCTGTAAGCCTTCTTATGACAAAGCTTAAACTTTCTACATCACCTCATTAATGTGAGGGAGTATATTTTACTTATTGGGAATTTCTGTAAGAGGGCTGTATAAAAAGTAAAAGTTTGTAATTCTTTACATTTAATTTCCTGAAAATTTTATTCGACACTATAAAGTAACTTTGTAATTATATATGTCTAAGATCAATATTTAAAGAAGAAAACCCTAGGTTCGTGCTTTTAACACACCCTCTGTAATAGGGATTGGAAGAAATTATGATTTCTATTTAATTATTGTGTTCTATATAATTAATGTGCTAGGGCTGACTGCTTAATTAAGGCATGCCTTGTGCGGAGAACTTTTTGAGGGGTTATAACGCTTATTCGGGTTACAACTGGAGAAAACAGTTGCGCCGTAGACCAGGACCCTGGACCTGCACACTTCAGCCCTTTACCAAATTGTCATGAAATTAGTAAAAATTATTTATATTATAATGCAAAAGGTTAAAAATAATTTTTAAAGCTTTATAAGATAAATTTATATCTTATAAAGCTCTCTTTCTCTTGCCTCTCTTTGATATGCCAAAAAAAAAAAAAACATTAAACCATGAAAAAAATAAACCCTTCCCCCCCCTCCCCCCCACACACCTATGTGTTAATTAAAATCCCAGTTTAATAGGGAATTTATTTCTTTGATATCTTAACACTTCTATGTCATCAGCGTACCTGAATGCAGTTTTGGGGTCATAGCCCCCTGAAAGCTTCATTTACTGTTAAGTAATTGGCAATATATATATATATATATATATATATATATATATATATATATATATATTAACGGAAACCAAAAGCTTTCTAAAGGGAAAGTCTCCCCCACCCCTACTTAGCGCCAACGGAACTATGCCTAAATTGAATTATTGAATTAGACATGTGCCTTCCCCCATTTCTGGAAAACAAAGTACATTAAACCTCATAATTCAACTGAATACCCCATTCCACCCCCATTTTCTGCAAAACAAAAGAAATTTATTTCAAGTATTTAATTAAATTATTACACAAATACCTTTTCAGGTGGCGTTTTTTCCTACATTCAGTTTTACTACATTTTAGGAACCTACTTTTAGTTTTTGTAGGTCAGTAGTAAAGAGACAATACACTTTTATGATCGTGCCCGACTCATTTGACTTGACAAAAGACAGATTGCTAATTCAAACGGGACGCAATTTCGGAAAACACAAAACCGGTCTGCGATTTTTTGATTTAGATCGCCTAGTGCCGCAACTAGAGGGGGCAAGCGGGGCACGTGCCCGGGACGCCGGGCTAAAAGGGGCGTTAAAATTATGGTTCCATGGGATGGTGGGGCAGTTCTATGGGAGGGGGCGTTCTAATTAAGGTTTGTCCCAGGTGACGTAAACTCTCTCTAGTTGCGACACCATCTAATTCAGTGTTTCAATACCTTTAGTCCTCTTAGATTTTTATGCATTAGCAAGACGTAGCAACAAATTCACCTTATGACCTCTATATTCACAGCGTTGCTCCCTTGAAATACTGAGAAGTAACGTTCGACCCAGAAGGAAAATATTCACAGCTATTATAACGTTGCACATATAATTCTACTTTTCAGCGTTTAAAAAATTATTTTAAAAGTCTACTTTAGTTTAAGATAATATCTCATAATATTAGTTTTTTATTGTACATATTATATGTAGGAAGTGAAATAGCAAACACAGGGATAATACTGGGTCGGCGAAAAAAGTAATTGAGTTTTTTACATGAAATTCAAATAAATAACTTTAAAATCATGGAACCATTCTTCAAGTTCGACCGTAGCTGAGTAACATTAATGATTGCAGTCAGAAGAGAAGGGAACAGATTCTCACTCCTGGCAACATTTCACCTGTCTAAGAGAACGTTCAAGAGAAATACTCAATCACAATTTCAAAATTAGAAAGATTTTCAAAATCGTGAGCAGACGTTTTGCATTTTTCCTTTAAATCATGTGTACGAATCAAGGAAGTTATGGACTCATGGGTCATTTGGACCACTGACTAAATATGCTAAATTCTGCACCTGATAGTCTCAGTACAAAAAACTTTAAGACTAGAAACAGTATTTTCCGTGAAAATAATATTTATTTCTTTTAACCCTCGCGAGCGAAATTAATGAAAGGCGAAAAGTTCGGAACCTACAATTTGTAGCGTTTCAGCTACAAATAGCGTTTCTCAATTTGCAGAAAGTCCCTTAAAATCGCAACAAAAAAAAATAATTCGCAATACCTCCGGAAATTATCGTAGAAAATTGCTGAAAATTTATATTTAGGGTAATTTGAAGGTTTGCTTTCGTTTAATAAAGTAGTATGTTGCCATTGAAAAAAACAAAGTTGATGCAGAATTAAATCTGAAGACGGCCCCTTACAGTGGCCCACCCAGGATTGTAGTTTAGGGGGGGCTGGGCTACATACAAATACTGCTGAACTCGGTCATAGTGACCTCGGTTAGTTACAACTCTCTTATAACGTCAAACTATTCGGTACCACTTGATTGTCCCATAGAACACAAGCAATGTAACTCATTATACAGTCATAAATAATTATCTGATCTTTTGATGCACGTTGTAACCGTGTGTAATAGTGTTTCAACTAACTGTAAGTAAGCATTTATTTAAAAACTGTTTTAAATAAATGTCTTTTTTGGTTAGAAATAATTTAAGACAATTAAAAAAAGAAAGAACTAAAAAAAATTAATTCATTAGTGACAATTTTCATATTTTTTAACGCTTTTCACTTCTAACTTTCTAACTTTAGGGGGGGCTTCAGCCCCCATAGCCCTCCCCCGTGGGTGCGCCTATGGCCCCTTATGTAAATTAAATTACTAGAAAATTAAAGTATACTTTATTTGCAAACGAATGGTATATATAACTTTGCAGTCTGATGAATAATGGCCAAATAAAGTGGGCCTTTTTTTTTCCGCAGCTGTACATTCACCAGTTTAAATAACGCTCTTTTCCTTGACTACGTCTTTCATCTTAAAAACTTATTTATGCCGAACTTACGGTTAATAACATCATGCTAAAAGTCGTTCCAGCTCCTAAAATTATTTAAAGTCTTGTTCCATATTATTTCACTAAAAATATTTTCAATATCAACCCCCCCCCCCCGAAAAAAAAATAAAAATGAATAAATAAAATTAAAATACTACGCTCTCTTAATTTTTTTTTATTTTCTTCCCAAATCAAGGAAAACTATGAACATTTAGCACAACCAGATTTAATTTAACAGGTCGGTAACATCAAAGAAAGTACAGCGAGTAGAGAGGATACAGAAAATAGCCTTGCAAGAAAAGTGGACATAAAATGGTCGTTTTTACTGGACCAACAAACAAAACATAAGTACAAATGCCAAACACGGCCCTTTAACCTCCCGCTAACACAAAAATCAGTCACATCTGTGTTCTCTTAAAGAGACTAGGCGGAGTACCCCCGGAAAATCTTTTGTTAAGTAACGTGATGTTTTATTTTTCAAGTCTGCTGTTAATGTTTCTGGCTACCGGAGGGAAACATATCTGTTTTGAAGAAGAACCAAAGAAATGTGTGTATGCCCAGATGTTCGGGAAGGAAAGGGGTGGGGGGGGGGAATCTTGAATGAGCTTCAAAGAAAATGGATTACAAAGAGCTAAGCTACATTTAAAAAAAAAAATGATGTCTGTGTGTCAAGTTTCGTTAAGCTAAATAAATTTTACCTGCCAAATATCTTTATTCTGGTGTGAAATATTAACTTGCTTTGAGTATGAATATAGGTAAATAGATATCTTGTCAGATCGGTAAATTTAAGAAAAAGAATTAGTCTGGAGATAAGACTACAATGTACTGATGGGTCATCTGGGTTTGTTTTTCTGGAATTTAATTAGTACAACAAATGGCATCAATGAAGATGATTTAACATGGGAAGTCGAAATTTTTAACAGAAACCCTTATGATATTGTCAAAAACAAACTAAGTTTTATGCAAAATAAGGATATTATATGTGCATTTGAAAATTTGTATTTCTAGTACATAATATTTTTAACCATGCCTACAAATACAGCTTTATGTGAAAGGAGCTTGTCATCCTTGCGAAGGTTGAAAACATATTTGCGTTTAACATCAGGACAGGAAAGACTGGGCCATTTGGCAGTATTGCATATAGAAAAAAACGGAGAGACAAATGAAGACACAATTATTGACGAGTTTAACTCGAGAAATGACACACACATAGTAATTAAAATTTTTTGTTGTTGTCAAATGTCGAGTTTTGGCTTGTTTGAATATGTACCACCTTTAACCACCGTCCTGTGGATAATAATTAGTTCTGCTGTGGCAACACGGACTGAATGAACTATAACTTCAACTCCCGCCATCGTTTCCCCCGCCAAAGCAGTGGCGGATTAATGCAAGTTTGTCGGTGGGGGGGGGGGGTGCGGTTAGTTTGTCGGTGGGGGGTGGGTGGTTAGTTTGTCGGTGGGGGCGGTTAGTTAGAAGATTGACATATACGTTCATTTTGTGGAAGTAAAATAGGATCTTTTGCATGAATTTCTTTTGTCTCGGGGGGGGGGGTTGATCGCCCCCTCCGCCACCCCCTTTAATCCGCCCTTGCGCCAAAGAACATTCTATACGGAGAACGAGACTCGAGCAGATGTTCGAAGTTAAAACAGCAGAATGGGTCTCTCGATGTTTTTTTTTTTTTATGTTTATTTTTATTTTTCTTATCTCAATGTTTTTAATATTAGTGTCGTCGATGTAGTAAAGTTCCGTCTCATTAAATGTTTAAAAAGATTAACGTCTATATTAATCTGAGTGCTAACTCCTTCCTACACACACACACACACACACAAATATATATATATATATATATAATATATATATATATATATATAGTATGTATGTATGTACATGTATGTATAAATGTAGAAGGGGGAAAAATTTTAGAAACACACGTCCCCCTAGAAAGAAAATGCTGGCTACGCCTCTTATGATCTCGTGATCCCACTGAAAGATAACCTATACGCTAAAAATGTTTATCTCTTGCAAACAAAAATCGAACTATAATCATCCCCCCCCCCAAAATAAATAAATAAATAAATAAAAATAAAAGCTAAAAACTTCAACAACAAAAAGTTACAAATGTAATGAATGAGGATTTTTTTTCTTTTTTTTTTATCACAAAATAAAATAAATAAAATATATTAATTTGTGTTCAGAATAATCTATGTTTTACTGATCTCCTATGACTGTATTATTGTTTCTCTTAAATATGCATTAAAAATTAACCAGGCAAAATTTAAAATATGCCAGGATATTTTTGTATTTGTCACCCTAATGTTTATATTATAGCATTTATTTATAGTAACGTGACCAAAATTTTTATTTTGAGGCAGCTAGCTAATTTTTAAAAGTCAAATAGAAGTAAAAACTAGTGCAATACAGTATTCTATTTTACAGTTTTTCATAGACAAAACAGTTTTGTTTTCATTGAAGGAACAATTACTATTCATAGTGTTCTTAGTATTTAAATATTTGCTTTCGGTATTCAATGCGTCCTCGAAAATTAAGAACATCTGCTCATTATATTTACAGTGATATATTCACTTTGCTCCACTAAGAAAGTTATTTCCTTTTATATATTCCGATTGAAAATCGGTTGTATTAGTTTCCTCGCGATCAACAAAAATCGCTACTTTTGACGAGCGCATAATAATGGCCTGACTGACTCTGAATAATGGCCTGACGACACTGTGCTGTTTAGCTAAAAATGTGTGGCTATACCGTATTTACTCGCGTGATAGTCGCCCTCACATAATTGTCGCACCCCCATTTTGAAGCAGAAAAAAATAGCTTGTATTATGTACTAGATTATAATAGCTAATATTATGTACTATTTATGTAATAGCTAATATTATGTACTAGATTTTCCCCTCATAATAGTCGCACGTAGCAAAAAAATGCGATGGCAAAACTGGCAAAAAAATGCGATTATTACACGAGTGAAGATGTTAATGCTATCGCTAGGAAAAATAACAATTATTATTATTACGATTATTTTTCATAAAATTTGTCTTTCTCGTATTTTAAATTGATATCAAAATTTACAAATTTTTAAACTTAAAAGGTAATTGTTATTACGATTGCCACTAGAACAGTGTACAGTGATAAAATCAGAGAAATAGAAACGGACATTTACTTTTTCTGTACCAAAATTTGAAAAAATTATGGTATTAAAAATATACATAATTAAAAAAATTAAATTATGAATTTCCCACAGTCTTATTTTTTTACAAGCCCAGTCGGGCAAATGGAAAAAAGAAACACAAGGCAGGCTGAAATTTCACATGCCTCGGGCATGTCGGGCAATAGACTTTTCCAACCCTACTATTGATTGTAATTTTATTTATTGTAATTTAACGTCTTATAAACTAACACATGTTCACTTCAATTTTCGCAAATACGCAATGGTTACGGTTCTTCCCTTATTTTCTACCGTTGCTTCCCGACTTGGGTCTTTGATACATGTCTTGGATCTGAAACGCTGAGCTACAACAACCCTTAAATACATTTTTAAAAAAGGTGTGAGAGAAATGAGAATAAAGGCTTATATTTTCTAACATGTATGGGTCTCACCATGGCACAGTGGTTATATCACTGAAAATGGTAAACGGCCGAAGTGTGGAGGTCCCGGGTTCGGGTCCCATCGCGCGGTCGTCAATCTAACGGTCTGGAGATTTGGTAGGTTTTCTCCAGATGTAACGTGAATACGCATTAGAACCCCTTAGAAAGTCTTGCTACCAAGGCATCTTCCTTCTTAGGCAGATACACCTCGCGCAGGTTTGCCTTAATCATCTACCATGTATGGAAAAACGTTTCTGCTCCCTTTTCCTAGGACCTTCTTATCACATTTCTTTGCTACATTTTGAGCGGTCCTGTGAAAAATTGTGATGCAAGGTCTTTTATCAGATGCTAGGTCTTTAAAAAATTATTCATTGAAAAATTTATGTCGTAGTTTCTATAAACTGCTTCATTATGGACGTAATTTATAGCCGAGTCTAATTTTTTCAAATCAACAAATTACAGAATAATAAAATTTAAATGATTTTTTCTTCAAAATTTTTATTTTTACTAATAAAGTTATGTAGAACACTGTTAGCAATTTTTTGTACGGTGAGGATACCTGCCAACGACATTTTCAGAGATTAAGTTCCACGAGTGAAATAGTTATAAATTAAAAACTGCAAAACAGTGAAGTCGTAGATTTGAAAGAAAAGTCTTCATGTGCATGTGCTTAAAGCTGTTTTGTAATATTGCAATGGCTGAAAAATATTTATTTCAAGAACGCCGAACGATCAGAATAAATCGAAAGAATCGGTTAAGCTACTCTTTTCAACTCTACCGCTGCTTTTGTGAATATTCTTTCAATTACTTTTAAGTAGACAAGCCAAACAGAAAAAAGTACCATTTTAGTGCAAACTATAGAACTGATGATCTATGGTGTAAACGTGCTAGTACAAAAGAGTCGTAGTCGTTTGTCAAACAACTAACAAACGAAGCGGCCAAGATGTTTAACAAGTATTTAAAAGAGATCATTAGTCATATGACAACCTAAGTAAAGTGTAATATGTTGCAGACACACACGAACGTGCAAAGACAAGCTTTAAAAGCCTATTGTATAAAAAATCATTAAAGTAGTATGGTAAGAATTACCAGTACACTAGTGTAATTGTGGCGCCCTGCGATGCTGAATGCCAGCATAGGATGCCGACATAAACAGTTGCACTTCAACACAATATGATTGCCGTACAATATGTTTTCGAGTTGTTAAAAAGGAGACCTTCAAGTTGAAGCAAGGGTTTACATACACAAATTGCGGAAAGCATAATCCAACATATACCATAAAGCCAAATTATTGAATAATAATATGAATGTAAATTACATTAGAAGAAAGCTAACTAAAATTATTTTATTCAAAAACCAATAGTTATTTTTACTTAATACTTTTTTTAACCCATTTATGCCTAGTGTCTAGGGATCGACCGATACCACATTTTCGCCGATGACCGATACCGATACTTTACCTATAAATTCATTTTCAGAAATAGCCGATACCGATACTTTTAAGTTATGGTATCGGCCGATACCGATACTTAACCGATACCGATACTTTACATAATTTAATGTCATTTAAGCCTACATCTGTATTCTGGGCAGTTTTTGTAAGAGTGTAGTTCTCGTTAAAATGAATAACAGCATGATGAAATTTGATCCCAGTAGAAAGCATTAAAAAGAAAAAGCAGTAGATACATTGAAGTGTGAATTTACAGTAGTTCTAGTCTTTCTTTTCTATTTAATCATGCCGACGAATGGCCGAATTTATAAAAAGCTGAGCACTGGGAAGCGTCTTAGTGTGCAGGTTTGGAATTCTTTCTCCTCGCGTGGCTGTCGATCTAGTGGTCTAGAGTTTTGGGC
>JAWZYV010005200.1:0-11343 GCA_038373885.1 Cheiracanthium punctorium
TTCAATTTTCCTTTTGAAATAGTGCAAATATTATATTATTTTCGTGAACCCCTTTATACATCTAGCGAACTTGTAGGGGTTAATAAATAACCAATTGGGAACCACTGTCTTAGGGTATCGGAAATATAAGTTTCACCTTGATGGTAAAGTGGTCAAAGAGAAGCCTCTTTATGCCTCTCTTCAATTTTCCTTTTGAAATAGTGCAAATATTATATTATTTTCGTGAACCCCTTTATACATGTAGCGAACTTGTAGGGGTTAATAAATAACCAATTGGGAACCACTGTCTTAGGGTATCGGAAATATAAGTTTCATCTTGATGGTAAAGTGGTCAAAGAGAAGCCTCTTTATGCCTCTCTTCAATTTTCCTTTTGAGATAGTGCAAATATTATATTATTTTCGTGAACCCCTTTATACATCTAGCGAACTTGTAGGGGTTAATAAATAACCAATTGGGAACCACTGTCTTAGGGTATCGGAAATTTAAGTTTCATCTTGATGGTAAAGTGGTCAAAGAGAAGCCTCTTTATGCCTCTCTTCAATTTTCCTTTTGAGATAGTGCAAATATTATATTATTTTCGTGAACCCCTTTATACATCTAGCGAACTTGTAGGGGTTAATAAATAACCAATTGGGAACCACTGTCTTAGGGTATCGGAAATATAAGTTTCATCTTGATGGTAAAGTGGTCAAAGAGAAGCCTCTTTATGCCTCTCTTCAATTTTCCTTTTGAAATAGTGCAAATATTATATTATTTTCGTGAACCCCTTTATACATCTAGCGAACTTGTAGGGGTTAATAAATAACCAATTGGGAACCACTGTCTTAGGGTATCGGAAATATAATAAAAACACATAAAACATTATTTAATACGGCGGATTAATTAGTTAAAATTTTTTATTTGGGAATACCTTATTCCCCCGTACACGATATATATTTCGGTTACACACATAACCATCTTCAGTCGTTTCTGGATCTCTCACTAATGGCGGCTTCTTTTTATATCTTCTTCGTTCTTCTTCTTGAAAGTTCGATGCATGACGTCATCCCATGATTGGTCGATTGTATGAAGCGTATCGTTGATGCTGCCCTCTGTCGTCAATATTTCTAAGCTCTCACGAATGTAGGCATATATACTATTTTTAAAGTTGGCTATTTTTTTAATATTTTTAAAATCAATGGTAATGGGCTCTTTCAAAGCAAGGCGGGCTAGAGCGGTACTTTGTTTCTGGAGGTTAATGTCTTTAAAATGTTCGTTTTTTCGTTCTTTAATTTTCCTTTTTGTAACGCCGATGTAGCAATTTTCTTTATTAGTATCGTTTGACATAAAATTAATTTTATAGATCCCTGCGGTTTCGATGGGGTTGATTGGGTCTTTTTCCGATCTAATGCGCTGAAAGATTGTTTTATTAGGTTTAATTGGAATACGGAAGTTCTTTTTACTGGCGATATTAGAAAGTTTATTGACTATCCCTCAGCTAAAGGGGATAGCGGTAGTAAAACGTGGTTTATCTTTTTGACGGTTGTCTATAACATTTAATTTACGTTGCCTAGCTTTGAAAACTTTGTCGAAAATTTCTCGAGGGTAGTGGGCGTCTTGACATTGTTTCTTTATGAAAGCAATTTCTTTTTGAAGGAGGTCGTTGTTAGAACACACTTTGAAAGCGCGGTCGATATAGGAACGAATAGCAGCAATTTTATAGTTGAAAGGGGTTTTAGATTTAAAATTTACTATATTAGTATTACAAGTAGGTTTTCGAAAAATGGTGGTCTCAATGAGATTATTGTTTCTGGTTATGTTCACATCTAAGTAATTGAGGCTATTATTGATTTCTTTTTCGTATGTAAATTTAATTTCGTATGTAAATTAATGTTTGCTTAAGTTCTGACAAGACAGGAAAGATTGTTATCCTAGATAAAAAAGATTACCATGAAAAAATGGAACAAACCATCAATAGTCTAAACGTTTTACATCTTCCCAAAGACCCCACCACGAAAATCAATAATAAACTAAAAACTTTAATAAAAAATGGTACCTGGCCGGATCAGAAAGGTCCTTTGGGTAACTTCCAACTATAACAATACCGCTAATTTCGCCCCACGGATTTTCGCTAAATTTAAAGATCATAAAAATCCCCCCTCCCTTCGCCCAATCGTGAGCAAATGTGAAGGCCCCACCTACACTCTTGAAAAATATATGTAAGATATTCTGCAAGAAATTATACCCCCATCTAACAGCACTCTAACTTCCACCGACGATTTCATTAAAAACATCCGCGATTATAAACTTGATGAAAACGATATTATGGTAAGTTTCGATGTTGTAAATCTATACCCGTCAATAGATATTAAGGAAATGAACCAAATTATTAACAAACAAATTCAAAGTAGTTTTAAAGATATAGACATAATTAACACCCTAACTAGTGCAATAAATCTAATTTTAAATAACTCATATTTTCAATATAATAATCACTTCTACCAACAAATAAAAGGAGTCCCCATGGGCTCCCCCATATCCGGAATAATTGCCGACTGGAAAATGAGAATCCTTGAAGAACAGATTAAACAGACACACAATAATACCATCAAACTTTGGCTTCGCTATGTCGACGATATCTTCGCTATCCTTACCACCCACAATAATGAAGAAAATAATTTGATCAATCAACTTAATGCCATAGACCCGAACATTAAATTTACATACGAAAAAGAAATCAATAATAGCCTCAATTACTTAGATGTGAACATAACCAGAAACAATAATCTCATTGAGACCACCATTTTTCAAAACCTACTTGTAATACTAATATAGTAAATTTTAAATCTAAAACCCCTTTCAACTATAAAATTGCTGCTATTCGTTCCTATATCGACCACGCTTTCAAAGTGTGTTCTAACAACGACCTCCTTCAAAAAGAAATTGCTTTCATAAAGAAACAATGTCAAGACGCCCACTACCCTCGAGAAATTTTCGACAAAGTTTTCAAAGCTAGGCAACGTAAATTAAATGTTATAGACAACCGTCAAAAAGATAAACCACGTTTTACTACCGCTATCCCCTTTAGCCGAGGGATAGCCAATAAACTTTCTAATATCGCCAGTAAAAAGAACTTCCGTATTCCAATTAAACCTAATAAAACAATCTTTCAGCGCATTAGATCGGAAAAAGACCCAATCAACCCCATCGAAACCGCAGGGATCTATAAAATTAATTTTATGTCAAACGATACTAATAAAGAAAATTGCTACATCGGCATTACAAAAAGGAAAATTAAAGAACGAAAAAACGACCATTTTAAAGACATTAACCTCCAGAAACAAAGTACCGCTCTAGCCCGCCTTGCTTTGAAAGAGCCCATTACCATTGATTTTAAAACTATTAAAAAAATAGCCAACTTTAAAAATAGTATATATGCCTACATTCGTGAGAGCTTAGAAATATTGACGACAGAGGGCAGCATCAACGATACGCTTCATACAATCGACCAATCATGGGATGACGTCATGCATCGAACTTTCAAGAAGAACGAAGAAGATATAAAAAGAAGCCGCCATTAGTGAGAGATCCAGAAACGACTGAAGATGGTTATGTGTGTAACCGAAATATATATCGTGTACGGGGGAATAAGGTATTCCCAAATAACAAATTTTAACTCGGAAATATAAGTTTCATCTTGATGGTAAAGTGGTCAAAGAGAAGCCTCTTTATGCCTCTCTTCAATTTTCCTTTTGAAATAGTGCAAATATTATATTATTTTCGTGAACCCCTTTATACATCTAGCGAACTTGTAGGGGTTAATAAATAACCAATTGGGAACCACTGTCTTAGGGTATCGGAAATATAAGTTTCATCTTGATGGTAAAGTGGTCAAAGAGAAGCCTCTTTATGCCTCTCTTCAATTTTCCTTTTGAAATATTTCAAATGAAGTTTTTTTTTTTTTTTTTCTCCTTGGTCATTAGGCTGTGGCATTATCTGCCATAAGCCTTCTAGCAGCCCAGGGAAGTTTAGCCTTGGTAAAGTTGTCTGGTTTAAATTCCATAAAACTAGTGAATGCAGAGCATTTCGTGAAATGTGCAAGGTTCATAGTATCGCCTGAAGAGCACAAACAACAGTTACTGTTGCTTACTACACCGATACGGTGTAGGTGTCAATATAAAGTCATGACCTGTTGTTAGTCTAAAATTTGCAACAAGAACTGCACAAATTTAAGTCCATTGGGACAGGAGAAAGGAGTACGTTATTCCATACAGGGTGTGCACCAATGTCAAGAGGCAAAAATAGAGTCATTAGTAGCCTCATTGAGATAAAAAAAGTCGCCAGTTTAGTAGCCATTTTCTTAACTTTAGTTGCCAAAATAGCAGCATTTTTGAATGATTTTGTAGTTAAGAAATAAATGTACGCCATTTAGCTTCATTTAAGAAGGAATAAAATGATAAATTTAAAAAAAAACTCCATGTGTTATACCACAGAGCATATAGTACATTTATTTTTATAGCACGATTAAAAAAATATTAGAATGTTTGATGAATAAACCAATCACTACTTTGAAAAGATAAGAAAGTTGACAAAAATTGAAGTCTGATTATCAGATTAGTGCTCTGGAGTAAGATACAAGTAGCCAAAAACTTGAAAATAGTATGAAAACAACATTTTTTTATTCAAAAGAGTCAATTCTTTAACAAAGGGTTTTTACAGATTTCACAGCTTTTGCTCCCCCTGACATCCAGTATGCTCTTCCTTGACTTTTTATATACCGTGCTTTCATGAATTTTGTGCTCCTATTTTTACTTTCCAAACATGTACCACGTAAGGAAAGTATTGTAATCATGAAAAAATTCGACTTCGAGATGTTGGGGTATTGACACATTTTGAGGTCTTCTGAATTCATTTATGCTATTTTTACGAGATGTATGTATGTATGTATGTGTGTGTGTGTGAGTGAGTGAACACGATAGCTCCTAAACAGGGCATTTGAACGGAACTCAAATTGGGTACATATGTTACAAACCACAGTCGCAAGACCGGTATTGATTTTAGTGTTCATAGGACTTATAGTTTTCCTACAGGACTATGACAAAGATTTCTTTTACATTATGGCCTATGGGAGGAAATTTTTGAATGTGCACTAGCGTTTAAACGGTACATTCAATTAAGCTACAATTGGGCATGTATGTTATAAACCACCATCGTAAGACCGGTATTGATTTTGATGTGTATAGGTCTTATAGTTTTTGTACAGGGCTACGACAAAGATTTCTTTTACATTATGGCATACGTGCAGAAATTCTTGAAAGTGTGCAAGCGTTTAAACGGTGCATTCAATTGTAAGTGTTCGGAAAGTCGAGTGGAGTCACTCCAGATTTTTAATATTACTTCCTTTCTTTAATAACTTTTTATCTATTTTGCCTTTTTTTCTGCAAATAATAATAATAGAAAAAAAAATAAATACAAAAATTTTATATGACATCACTGGATTTTAGCAAAAAGCATGTTTGATAATAATTTAAGATAAAATTAAGCCTATTTCAACTAGACAAGATATGTTCATAAAGGAGACATTTTTAAGTTATTGATGAGCTTAAATAAAAAAATGAAAATAAAACAATTTCTACAGTTGGGTTCAGACAGTAAATATTTTCTTGATTTTGCCACAAAATTCAATTTTTCTTGCATTTCCCTGACCATTCTTCAATTTCTCTGAATTTTTTCCCCAAATCCCTGACTTTCCAGGTCTGCAGAACCCCTGTTCTAGCACATTCTTTATGTCAGTTAAGGTCGGTTGCAAGATGGGACACAGATTTTCAGTTGTTGAGCAAGACAAGACATCCCTGTATCTTGTCATGGATGTGTTTCATGGAACTTTCCAAAAAAAAAATTCATAAACACAAAAATAGCCTTCAAAAATGGGACAAAGTGCTACCTGTTTCGGGAAATCTTGCAAAATCGCATATGTAACTCCTTATGTTTGTTATTTGTAACAATACAAGTAGTAAAGAAACGTTTTTTTTTTTTTTTTGAGTCTCTAGTGCGATTGAATTCGATAAAAAGCTATTTAAAAGTTGTATGATTTTCTAAAATACAGCCTTAATATAAGTCAGTATAAGTCAACTGACAATAGAGTAATAGGCAAATTGGAAAAAAAGAAGATAACAAATACAATTTTAAGCATGAAAATATGTATGTAAAACCATCTGAACTTTCATTTTCAAATACATTTATTATACACATAAAAGAGCACCAATATATACACATAACAGGAAATCACAGAGTTAAGTTGGACGTAGTGTTCCTTCACCTTGCATAGGGATGCATACTTCCGGCTGATTTAATATTGGTTTTAATGGCACTGGGCACTTTTCCACCAGAAGCTGTGAAAAAAATCACACATTCTGTTAGTGATATTACAGAGATAGTAATTATGTAAGTGTAGAATTGAAAATCATCAGATTACAATAGTCTATTTAAGTTAGACTAATGAAATGTCTCCCAAGAGCACATTCCATTCTGTGAAGATAGTTGAATTCAGTGGTCACTATGCTACCAATGCTTCTCTATCTAAAGCTAATCGTTTTGGAGTTATGAATTATTACTAGTTGAGTTATTACTCAACTTATGAAAGCAGTCACTTCATCAGCTACATAACTTATATAATCTAAAACTTTTACATTTCCTTACTGATTATTTTTATAACTATCCATTAAGTATGCATAAACAAAGCTTTGTGGATTTGGAATAATTAGTTTGGGGATCAGCAAAACTAAACTCACTGACACAACAGTCCACAGAGGGCCAAGGCCTAAGCTGACCATCCACACCTTCAGAAAGCTTCTGCATTCTGATGGTGTGGATGGATTATGGGATATGCATAAAATTTATATCGCATTCCAGTGATCCCGGTATGCCAATCTGGGAGAGCTCTGGAGTCAGAAGGGAAAACGACCGACTCCAACTCCAGAGATTTTAAACCTAAAGACTCCAACTCTGACTCCGTCATATACAGTAGAGAGCCAGAAATCCGCACAGCTTGGGACCATGGCTTGTGCGGATTTTAGGATTTTGCAGATTTCGGGCCATAAAAGTTAAATCATTACATTTCTGGTTTTAAAAAAGTAGAATACAATTACAATGAAGTTAAAATAGTTAAAAGTATTTCACTTATATTTTCACATTAAATACAAAAGCATAAGAGAAAAAAGAAGAAAATTACTTGAAAACTAGCAAAGCGAATGGTTTCAAAATTTCCTTTTTCTAATTTTGAAAGCATGTTCTATGGTGATTTATTTTAAAATATTATTTTTGCCTATTTCTAGTTTCTTCTTTTTTTTTCCTTCTTTCTTTTCTTTGTTCATTTTTGAAAATTGTATGTTATCATTAATTCTGTTTTGTTACAGAACTTTGCTGCTCTAAAAATTGAAGGTATTCTTCTCTTAACTTTAAACTTTTATCAAATGGATTTTATTATTATTATTACCCAAGTTTTCATCATCAGAATCATATTTATCTAGATTCAAGACACTTTTAAACAATTTCATCACTGGTGGATGATTTCGAATTTCATTATTTACATCAGAGGAGGTGTGCGGATTTCGGACCTTTGCGGATTTTAGGTCGGCGGATTTTTGGCTCTCAACTGTACATGTAAACATATATGCATGCGTTACAGCTTATTTTTAATATAATTATATAAAAGAAGTCATAGATTCTACAGGGGGAAAAAAAACAAATTGATGGCATAGCAAATTATTTATATTAATTAGCATTTATTCTGAAATGGAAAAACTGGCATTAGTAATTTCTAAGGAAACAGTATAGCTTTTGCAAGATTTTCTTTGACAGAGGACTGTAGATCCAATTCGATAAACTTCAGAGCTGAGGACAGTTTTTCCATACAAGCACCATCTCTATACACCTGTTCATATAATCACTTGAAAATGTGTTGAAGTAGTAATGAATTTTCTGACCATGGTGTGTGGAAAACTAATACAGCTTTAACAGAAAGCACTTGACGAAAATGGGTGGTTTATAAATTTGATTTCACTTCATGGATGAAATTATCAGAGAAAAGCCCATTGATTAAGAAATGAACACTTCTTCCAAAGTGACTATTGATGGGTACCATGAAAACAATATTTCTGACTTCACACTGCCGTAGGATTCTGAACCATCTTGGCTCTGTCTACCATCCCTTACATTTTTCCCCGCCCAAGAGTTACAAATAACCCTGAATATTACAATAAAGCAGTGCTCCCCAACCTTTTTATCACTACGGAGCAGTGAACGTTCAATAACTTTAACATGACCCATTGAGGAGTGTGTGTGATTGTTTATATTTTAGATTGTTTTGATTTAATAATTTTAATTGTATTGTATTGAAACATGCCTTCAAAACAAAATATAGTAACACAAAAGATGAATATAAATTAATTTAATATATTATCTCACTAGAAAGCTGAATCAATGAGAAACCTGAACTTGTTTCCTTGCAACGAGGGGGTTCCATCTGGGGGTAATAGGTGTCAGAAAGAAGTAACTGTACAACTCAACTCCACTGCAGAAGATTGACATTGGGAGTGCAATTTGAAAATCGGTTGAGAACAAGAATGGCTCTGCACGAGCCAGACAACATGGAAGATGATTTTTTTTAATTTATTGTTAGTTTAAAAAAGAGGCTTGCACAGCTTATCATCTTTATATATATATATATATATATATATATATATATTTGTAAATATTAATTTCTGTAAATATAATTTTAGTTTAACCCAGAATTTATTCGAGTGTTTATTGTATCTGCATCTATTTCAGCCAGCCCACCTCAACAATTGGAGACTCAGATTATCGTTTTCTATCCTCTAGAAACCAAACTTAGAAACTAAATTATGTATACATGTGAATTATTCTGGTGGTTTTCGATGTGGATTATTGTGCATTTTCGTGAATTGAATTAGCTATAAATTTTAATCGCAATCACCTTTCCTGCTTTTCTAATATTGTCAGTCTATGTAAGTGACCAGCTAATTGTTAAAATCAACAGAAAAATACAGTGAAACCTCTCTGAGCGGCCACCCCACCGTATCGAGAATATTTGGCCGCTCAGAGCGGATGGCCACTCTCAAGGGTTTTTATTTACTATTATAAGATAATTGCTATAATGCATAATATAAAAAAGTCTGGCACATATCCCTTATTTAAAATGAAATTTAAAACTTATCTAAAGAGAAAATAGTACTTTTTTTTTTCCAATGCAGCAGGCGAGCTTGAACACAATTCTATCGCCAGGTGGATACAGAGCACAAATTACACAGGAAAAGCACACAAAGAAAGCACACAAACAGACGAAATATCTAGACAGTGAAGGCAGAACATATATAGAAAATCAAGGCAGCAAGCGAAGTAAAAGTTCTCTTGCTTCCCAGTAGCGGGAGTAAATACTCTCTTCCTTTAATGCGGGACAGAGGAGGAGGTGATCCGCAGTCATCACCCGATTGTTGCTGCAAAGGGGGCAGGCAGGGCTACTCACAATCTTGAGCCGGTGCAGATGGGCACAGAGACAGTCGTGCCTTGTTGTCAGTCGGAAGGCAGCGACGGCTCTGTATCTAGGGTAAGTTGGGATGCTACGGATGGCCATATTCCAGGATTTCTCCTTTGTTCTTTCCTCCAGTTTAGATAAGTAGAAGTTTTTTAGGGCCAGATTAATCTTTGAGGACACTGATTTGTAGCAGACATCTCCTAAAGGAGTCTGTAAGATGGTGCACCCTTTTTTGGCCAACTTGTAGCTTCGTTTCCCGGTATACCGCAGTGCGATGGTATCCACTGTAGGGCCACTATTTTGCCTTTTTCATGGAGGCTCCAGAAAAGGGATCTGCACTGCTGAATAGAGGCAGAATCAGGAGCATGGTAACATTTAGCAATGGCAAGAATCGCGGCCTGCGAATCAGAAAAGATGACAGACCGATCAAAAGGAAACGGCTGGGCGTTTAAATGATGTAGTGTGGTTTCAATTGCTGTAAAATCCGCATCAAATGCTGTTTTTGCAGTTCCCAGGGACAAATAGTGAGAGAAATAATCTGAATGAATACCGGCTCCCACATCACCGTAGTTATCTAATTTTGAGCCGTCTGTGTATACATGTATCCATTTATCTGTAGGAAAACGGACGTGGATTGTCTCCATTTCTGCACCCAACAAAATATCTGTGCAGTCCCATGTCTTTGAAACAGGTTGTAACAGGTCTAGGTAATACGGAATTTCCCTGACTTCCAATGGGTTAACAGGGGCATCATGGGCTCAGCATGAGCCGGGAAGTCGAAATTAGTCATCTCCCGCAAGACAGCCTGCAGGAATCCCTCTTGGGTCTTTAGCCTACGGGGGAATGTGCCAGAAGTGGCCCATTGAATGCTATGCGGCATTCGTATTAGTTTCTGATATAGTTTTAATGCAGATTTCTTAATATTGTATTCAATGGCCATTTCACCCGTGTTAAGAAGCAAGGCATCAACTGGCGTAGACCTCACTGCCCCAGTAACCAACCGCAGAGCGTGGTTTTGAATTCGCTCTAATTTGTCAATTTGGCTTAGAGATGCGGTTATCAGTGGTGCAGCTCAATAGGTTATGACAGGATTGATAAAAGCTTTGTATGTGGTGTTCAGAGTTGATATTGAGCAGCCCCATCTGACACCCGCCAGGTGCTTGAGGAGGCGCGTTCGTTTTTCAGCTTTTTCTATGATATCATCTATATGGTATTTCCAGGTAAGTTTGCGGTAGATTATTTGAGGTAAGCATTTTGTTTGCGAGATGATTTTTATTCTGATGTGTTAAGTCAGGGATGGCAGCAAATCGTGACGAAGTGGATGTGGCTACTTTTTGCCTCGAAATGAATGGAATACCTTCGGTATAATTTCGTTCGAATGATCAGTGTTTTCCCACGAATTAATAATAGAGGTGAAGAGAGTTTCCTCATGTATTTTCCTCAGTGTCGCGAGGGGGGGGGGGGCGGATACGGAATTGGGTATTTATAGCCATCTGTGTCCCAGAATCTAGCACTCTTTCTCCTGTCTTGCAAGACTGGAGGTGAAGGAAATAATGAAATAGTTTTTGCAACACTGTTTCCACAAGACGCTCGACTAAGTTTGTTTCAGTTTAGAGTTACACCATTGCTCTCTTCACCTATTTCTGTGTATTTTATCTCTTTCGCACTTACTTCGAAACAATTCACATTTTATCTGTATTACATTAATTACAGCAAGACTAAACAAAAATATTTAATAAAATAATATATTTTTTTGTGTTACCCTTTCATCTGCGACTTCCTATATGGAGCTATTTATGTAATAGAATAA
>JAWZYV010005201.1:0-10890 GCA_038373885.1 Cheiracanthium punctorium
ATTCTTCTAAAATGGGATGCTTGCAATGCAAATAATAATAATAATATAAAATTCACACAGACATGTGTATAAGGAACATTTATAACATATGATATGAATATAAAATTAACTCCCAAATTTAAAAATACACTGAAACAGTAAGTAATTAAAAATAAATACATACTTATATCTAAAGACATCCAAAGTAGTATTCACCCTTATCAAAGGTTCTTGAAAAATCACCCAGTCATCGCTGTTATTAACTCTCCTATATTTCAAGAAAATGAGTATTCAGTACATAAAAAACATTCTAAAAGTTTCGTTTTCTAAAGCAACCAATTTATATGAATATTCATTTATTATCAATTTATATATATTTAACTAATGACCAACCAAGTTAGGAGTCTTCAGTTAAAATTTACATTTAAACATTATCACAAGAACAAATGATTCGGTGGTAGATCGAGGGGTAATGGGATGAGTGGCTATAGGGCTTCAGTCCCCCCCCCCCCCATCTCAAATCCAGGCAGCAATTATGACATAAAGTCGCTTGAGTCAGAAGTATGGGTCTAAATGGGGGCCCCCCTTACATTTTGTTTCTTCACCGACTCTGACAATTGTCTTTCTGTATTTTCCACAGTATTTACCCGCTTGCCCATGATAATCAGGGAACAATCATATTACATTAAATTTTTCAGTAATATTTGACTTATTTATTAAGATATATTTTTCAGAAATTTGTATATGAATGCATTTAAAATTATTTCAGATTTTAAATGCAAAAATTATGTGTAACAGATAAACAGTGATAATTCGCAAGTAATAATATATTAAGATGCTAACATATCAAAAATATATACTTGTGCAATATATATGAGGAATATTTGAAATATACACCCAATATTATGGATACATTTTAAATAAATTTAATTTAAATTCATTGACAATATAATGGGTAAATATTAATTTGCTACAATTTACATTAGTATTTATTTCCAATTTAATGATAATATTGAATAATTAAGTATATGAATATGAAAAAATAAAAATACTATAAAATTAATTACTTGTCAATATTAGGAATACATTAGAAATATTACCAATGTTTACCTAATATTGTGGATACATTTTAAATACATTTGGGCTAAATATTAACTTGCTGCTATGTAAAAATACTGGTTTGGGTTTTCAATGTTTTACAATCCTGTGAGGTGCTATTTGAAAGTTTATTGGTAATGGAACTACTTCAGAACTACTTCCAAAATATAGCCAATATTGCAGATACATTTCATTTAAATTCAGTAGAAAAAGATTAAAAGTATTTTGAATTTTTAAGTAAATTTTACCAATATCATAAATTTATTTACCCTTAATGATACCCAGTAGAAGACCCAAACTCTGAAATCCATGCTGTCTGCTTTCTCAACAATGTCAATAAATAATGAAATCTGTTCTGCTACCTGCAAGTTCAGAAAACCACAGAATAATATTAAATACTTGAAAAATATAACATTAATGATATGGGCACCCATAAGGGGGGGGGGGCTCAAGGTAGGGAACTTGCTCCCCCCCCTTAGGAGAGGAGAGCAGGGGCAGGGACATACCCCAAAAAAATTCTGGGAGGGTCCAAAAATTTCGGAGGGGGTCCAAACGATGAAAAAGGCAGAAATTTTCACAAAAAGACTTCACCATTATTGCTTTGTTAATAAAAACTGAAATTTCGGAGGTGTTACAGACCCCCCCCCCTTCCTGGGTACGTCCTTGGCCAGAGGGTGACTGGTGGGGCTTCAGCCACCCTCGAAATAAGTAAACATCAGAGCCTTATTATCGCATGGGCAAATCGGGACTTTGCCCAGGGCCCCGGCTCGAAAGGGCCCCCAATATCAAATGTTGTTCTGAAATAGTCTTTTTTATATCAAAATTTTATGAAAAATAAAACAAATTTCATAGATAGGGCCCCCAAATTCATCAATGCCCGGGCCCCTGTTGGTCATAATCAGGCTCTGAATCAAACATAAGAAATGGAGAAAATTACATATTCGTGGGTAATTTTGAAAGTTCAGCTTGAAATTTTTAAGGTTTAGATACGTCCCTAAGCCAAACTCACTCCCTCCCCCCCCCCCACTTAAGTATGTTTTTTCAAGCTGCAAAGATATGTTCTGATTAAATGAATTTAAAATGAAATATGCTAGATAAATTTTAAGTTTATGAACATTTCCTATGCAATATGTGAAATAAACCTTTATTAAAAATGAAGTCTTAAAAAAATGCAACTCAAAGCATGGCTTTTTCCATAACATTACAGAAATAATTCAGCAATCAAAATTAATTGAATGTCAACAATATTATTTGAATTGTCTTAGACTGAACAAGTGTAAAGTGAGCTTTATTTAAGGGGAATAGATGAAGTGAATATTATCAAATACAATGAAGAACCGTTCTGATTATACCATCTTTAAAATAAAACAAACTACATTAAAATCGGCTCATCCATTTGGGATCTATTTTGCCACACACACATCCAACTTTTAGAAAAAAAAAACAGGCATTTAGTATCTTAGAATGAAAATTTAATAAACTAAATTCATATTCTGAAAAAATTTAAGGACCCCTTAAAATGGGATGTCTGGGGCATGTGCCCTCCTTGCCCCTGTGATAATCATGGTCTTATCATCACAGGATTTTCAGTAGTATTTGACTTAATTATTAAAATATATTTTTCAGCAATTTGTACATAAATGCACCTAAAATTATTTATCACATTTTAAATTTTGAAATAATGTACAGTAGATAAACAGTCTTAATTCACCATTACTGTGATATTAAGATGCTGACACATTAAAAATATTTGTTAGTACAATATGAGGGAAATTTATAATATACACACAATACTGTGTGGATACATTTTAAATATATTTAATTTAATTCATTAACATAGACAATATAATGGATAAATGTTGCTAATTTTTACCAATATTAGTTTTTATTTCCAATATAATAACAATGTGAAGGATTGAGTATATTAGCATTAGAAAAATAATAAAATGGTATAAAAATATTTTTAAAAATTACTTGTCAATATTAAGAATACATTATAAATATATATTTCGAATTTTTACTTAATATTGTGAACACATTGTAAAGATATTTGGGCTAACTACTAACTTGCTACTATTAAAAACTTTATCAGTAATGGAATTACTTCAGAAACATTTCCAGTATATAGCCAATATTGTGGATATATTTCATATGTTAATTAAATTCAATAGAAAAAAAATCTGATGTGTCCAACACATGACTTCCTTGCACGTCCATTAGATCAAAAATATTTTCGATGCACTTCCTCTAAATTTATTTGTTTGAAAGAGATAAAATATCAATAATGGTAAGGTTTAGCGATTTCTAGCCAAATATTTCGATATCGCCAAGCTGAGTTCAATTTGAAAGATTTCCTTCTGACACTTTATTTGGCGATATTTCACCAAAAGCCGACAAACTTGTGATAGTCAGCGAGATTTTGGGGATAGCCAAAGTAGTCATTGACCACAGACTTTCAATGAATTGAATGCATCTATACACCTCAATGTATTCAAAGTCATTTGGCTCATCATATAAATAAATTCTCAGTCGATTGCTGTCAAAAAAGATATTGAAAACAGTTAGATATTACAATAGTTCTAAATACAAAGTTAAAAAATCTACGGGTTAAAGTTTTAGAGTTATACAAAATAGGAAATAATTTTTGGCGCCAAATTTGGCGATATTTCGGCGAAACTCGTCAATGTCGACGACATTTGGCGAGATTTTAAGCATAAACCAAACAATGACAGATTATCGCCAAATTTGGCGATATTTCGCCAAAACTCGCCAAGAACGATGACAAATGGCGATACTTTGGGCATGGACCAAATGACTGACTATCGCCAAATTTGGCGATATTTCGCCAAAACTCGCCAAGGTCGAGGACAGACGGCGAGATTTTGGGCATGTACCAAACAATGACTGTCTACAGTTGTATTATAATGAAGATGTCCATAGACATTAAGGTACTGAAATTCTTTTCGGTGGTCCTGTAAATAAACTCTCCAGTAGATTGGAACCAAAAATCGAGATGCACAACTAGATGTTACAACATTCTTATATATGAAATTTCATAATAGTTTTTGAGATTTGAGAGTTAAATATGCACACACGTACACCAAAAGTCGCCAAGCTTGGCGACTTTTGGCATAGTTCTTGAGGGAGGCACGTGACCGTGGTCGGACCATTACCTAACTTATGTGGTAGGACGGTATTGTGCTTGAAATGGATGAATGCCCCTAAAATTGCTATTGACCGTAATGTATTGGAAATCTTTTGAGTGTTCCTGTAGCAGAACTATAAATGATAAAGACACTTTTTTTAATGGAGAAATTCATTTTCTAACTCTTTACAGCATATATCACTTCTGAGTCGTTTGAAATATCCCAATACCTCTAAAAAACGCTTTGATGAATTTCGGCCCATAGAGCGTAATGTATTTCGAATCTTTTGGGCGGTCCTGTAGATAAACTATTCAGTCGAATGGAACCGAAAGGGGAGGTGCACAACTAGATGTTACAACAATCCTAAATATAAAGTTTCAACATTCAACGCCTAACAGTTTTTGAGATATGCGAGTTTAATGAATTTCGGCCCATTGAGTGTAATGTATTTCGAATGTTTTGGGCAGTCCTGTAGATAAACTATCCAGTCGAATGGAACCAAAAGGGGAGGTGCACAACTAGATGTTACAACTATCCAAAATATGAAGTTTCGACATTCTACGCCTAATAGCTTTCGAGTTAGGCGAGTTTAATGAATTTCGGCCCATAGAGCGTAATGTATTTCGAATCTTTTGGGCGGTCCTGTACATAAACTATCCATTCGATTGCCACCAAAAGGGGAGGTGCACAACTAGATCATAGAACAATCCTAAATATCAAATCTCAACATTCTACGACCCATAGTTTTTGAGATATGCGAGTTACATACATACGTACGTACGTACGTACAGACGGCATGGAAAAACTGGCCACAGTAGACTCGCCACTGGTCAAAATGAGTTGCAGACGCGTTAATATGATCGTGCATGCTAGCCTACGATGAGATGCATCGAAAAAAATTTTTAAATTAAATTTAGAGGTAGTCAAAATCGGTTTTTATGTCGAAATTTGGCCCCCAAAATTTTTCGGGATCACATTACTTCCTTATACTACGTACAAGGAAGTAAAAATAGCATTATTTTGAATTGGTATCTAGGCTAAAAGGTAAGTTTTACCAATTTGAGAATTTTATTTACCAATATTGATACACAACAGAAGACATAAAATCTACCAAACCAAAATGTGCAAGGCTCTAAAATTAATACTGTATTACTAAATTTAATATTGTAACACTTACCTTTATTACCAGTAATATTAAACTTATCCGTTACTATACTATTGAATTATCCTTAAACAGTATACAAACTTTTCAATTCCAAAAATCTCGCATTTAACACCAAAAACAATAACTTTTTTTCCGCGTTGAATCAGTTTACCAGCACAAGTTCAAGTATCCCTTGTGTTTTTCGTACTACTAATGAAAGCTCACACATTCTGAATCACCTGCTACTTTCAGCTGGTTTCCCTGATTTAAAAGTGGACTTTCCTGAGGCCATCTGGGGTGTTCGATCGTAAATTATCCACTTTACCATATGAGAGAGAGGTTTGTGTATGTGTAAAAAGTGGAGAGGGAAATATTACACCACAACAAGAGAGCGGTTATTTTGATCTAATCACGTATATATGTATATTCTAAGCGTGAATCTGTGCTAGAATGTGCAATAAGATAAAATGATGCACGTAGACATATTGAAATTTAATCACAAAATATTTTTTTCCCACGTTTATAATTTATTTCAATATAAATTGCATACAATATATAATTGATCATTATTTTCTGCTTTTGATTTAAAATTTTGTTTATGCTATTTGCAACAGGCGCGTATCCTTCCTAAAAATCTGACCCTTTACTTAGTTTAAAATTTGATACTGAGGCTACAGTTGAAACAGCTTGCTTACAATTTGATACACAGGTTAGAGCCCTCTCCACCCCCGAAATAAAATCCTGACTGCACCACCGATTTACAAACACGCATCAAAACATGCTCAAATATTATATACAGAAACAAAAAACGAATGCAAGATTTCAGCTATATAAGCATAAATAACATACTACGATCAAGTATAGAGGCGGATCCAAAGATCAATTTCTCGGAAGGGTATAAAATTAAAAGAAGCAGGCTTGTTTAAGTCTTAAAAACAAAATGTATAGTAAAGCAAAATGTTAACCCTAACCAAAGCAATGTCTGTCGGAAGAGCTGGAGTCCTAATGGATCCGACACTGAATCAATGTATCTTATATGTTGTGAATTATAAAATTTTAAATAACATTTACAATAATTGAAAAGTTATAAGGTTTTACTTACTTGTGTTAGCTAAAAGTATTCCATTACTTGTATGCAGTTGGTACTTCGCAACTGCAGTCCAATTCCAATATGGCGTCGTTTGAGTATGGAAGCAACGCACTCACTCCTGCTGAAGTGAACGCATCATGGGAAATGTGGTGACTCTCTCGCTAGAGTGAGCAGATAGCGCCTTCACCCTTACTCTAAGAGTGACATTGTCTCACTCTTGCAGTTAGGGTGACAGAATCCTATCGATGAAGAGTCATAATGCAGTTTTCTCACTCTTATCTCACTCTATCTGGGATCATTTGCCGGTGACTTTTTGTAAGAGTGGCAATGTCACTCTAAATTTTTAAGAGAGTACACTTGCAATACAAAGCTTTCAAATATTTATCGACTTTTGTATCCCCGTCGTGTTATTAAGTACTCTATCTTCAGGAAAATACCTTTTAAATACTCTCATCCACACACAACTGCAGCCCATTTATAGTTTAATAACGGAAAACTTAGTCTAAAATTATTCCGATATTGTCATTAAATTCTCTTTTCAGCTTTCTCATTCCGATAGTTTCCGAAGAACGGGGACTGGGAGCACAGGTGAATGAATTCCCTAAGCACATCGGATTTTGAACTGCTGTTACGGCATTAGGAGCAGTTTTCTGTTTTTCTTATTTTTCTGTTCCTTTCTCCTTTTTTTCAATTACCGTCCGGTCGATATCATTTGGGATCAATAGAGTTTCAAGATTTTTTTTTTTTTTTTTTTTTTTTTTTTTTTTAAAGTTCGGAAGACAAGATTCGTTCGTTTCTGGAGCTGGGAGAAAAATCGATGAAGCATTTTAATGAATCGATTAATTTTCTCCTTAAATTGCTTAACAGCTCATTATCCGAAGCTGACCTGTTAGTGAAACGCGTTTGTTGCTGATTTAAGCTTTAAATTTTACCTAGCAGTATTGAAGCTCAAAAATGGATTTCAAACAGTATCTTTCAGTACTTAAAGGGAACATTTCCGAAAAATTCATATTTCTTTCGTACATGCAGTCGAACCCGTTTAATGTAATATCGGTTAAAGGAAAATCCTGCTTATTGTAATAAATTTTCAGTGTACCAAACTGTAATAATTAGCCAATGAGAATGTGAGATAATGGAATCGGCAGCATAAGGAAAGGGGGGGGCTACTTGCCCCTCCCTTTATTTTTGTATGCCCTTTTATTTGTACATTTTCGTTCTTCTAAATATGGTAACGGTATGTTGAAGTAATCTTTGCCTCTGCCCCCTCCCTGTAAAATATTCTGCTGACGCCAATAAATGGTATATCTCGCTTATTAGGATTAATTTTTGTGGCAAGTTAGCTGTTGCATTTAGTGGATTCCACTGTACATTAATCTAACGAAGTTTCCTAAATTTTAGTTTTTTTCTGTGTGATATGAGTGTTTTCAAATCTGCTTTTCTCTTGATTTCTAAACCGCACTATAAGAATACGTTTTAGAGGTGTTTTCATTAAACTAACCTTTTCCTGTTTTTCATTCTGGTTTCCTTAATTTATTAAGTCATAAAATTCCTAATTTTCTGCTTTTACAAGACTTTACCAATGCGTTTTTGATTAAACCATGTCCATGACTTGTTGCGTCATGCTTAGACAAAACTATCAGCATTTCAAACACACCGTTTCTTTTTTGATCATAGGATACGAACATCTTAAAAACTACGCAGTTGTTATAGCTCGTGGGCTCGTGGTTTCATGGGCGCCGGTAGAATATTTCCCAGGGGGCGCAAAGTTACTCCAAGGGGAGCAAAGACTACTGAAGGGGGGGGCAAAGACTACTTCAACGTATGGTTACCATGTTGGAAAGAGCAAAAAAGCAAGGGAAAACACTGCATACAAAAATCCAGGGGGGGCATTGCCCCCTCCTTGCCCTATGCTGCCGGCTTTCATGCGTGGCTTACACCAATATTAGAAAGTCCCAATTTGAATTTTATTGCAGTAATTCGCTTATGACTTTCGGCATATGAGTTCTAATTTATTAAAATATCCTTTCATACCGCAGGATAAGCAAATTGCTTTCAAAATCGTATTTACTCATTTTTATCTATCATCAAAAGCTCAATTTTTTTGTGTTAGCCATCGCGTATCTTCGTAATCATACCTTACATCACCTTCTGCTATGATTTTCTTACGTTCCGCTTTCTTTTTGGCATCAATAAACTGGCTGAATCATCGAATTTCGAGCGTCTCTGCCAGGGCCGACCCTCTTTTCATGCTTAGCGTGCTCCTTTTGTTATTGACAGTGCCTGTCAATAGCCTGCCTTATATCTGGAAATCGATCCTACTGCATTTTGAAGTCAAGCGAACATTTTCGGGCGCTTTGTTAAAAAGCCGAAGGGGGGAGCACAAATTTCGATACGGCCCTTATATTGATTCCACTGCATCACAATCTGCTGCTTTATACGCTCAGCGAGTGTGTGTAACGTACACCTTTCTCAAGTGCTTTCGTTCGCTGGAAGATACGGTATGAAAACCATTCAAAGACTTTATTGTCAGCAGGGAATTCCGGAATGAGTTTATCAGTACTTCAACCGATCGGGAAGGATAGGTTACATTCGTTTCTTCAGTTTTTAATTGTGCCATTTTTGAAGAGCGCATGTGTTTAATGCAAGTTTATTGAGGCACTTCACAATGGAAGGACTCTGAAGTTTGATGGACCATTCAGTGGTGAATGTTCAGCCGTAAAAATTTAAGGCTATCCAAGTAATGTGAAAGTTAAAAATGGATACTGCGAGATTTCAAATAGTAGTTTAGATATCTACATGCTGGTTTGAACTTATAGTTTTGCATGTACGTTCAAACTTAAATTCGTTTTACTACTATAAAATTACCAATAGCTTTCTAATCATGAGTGGTAAAACTTTCGGCAAGAATTAATATTCTAAAGCAGCATATATCAAGTTGAGGGCATTCAGCCCCTTGAAATAAGCGTATAAAATAGGACTCTACTTGTTATACCTGGAATCTGGTAACTTTAAGAACATTTTGAAGATCCGAAGCAATATGAGAGAAACACCTTAAGGATGGATACTATGATAGTATTGGTGAGAATGGTGTGGGGCTAAATTTTTTTCTAGGAAATTTAAAATAAATTTAAGTAGATTGTAATTCAATGATAAACGAAATAGTGGATTGATTCTCGAACCATTATCGGCAAGGAAATAATAAGAGTAGAAGTGGGTTCATTTAGACTGAAGTAAAGTTTTCTATAAAACCAAAACCTGTTCAAATGACTAAGCAGGCTCTAAAGTTATATTCAAAATAATTTAGATAATCCAAGTTAGTCAATAATGGAAAAATAGCAGCGATCTCAATTGAAATCAGAAAAATAAGGTTGAGCTGTTATTTACAAAGTTCAGTTCTAAGTTAGTTGATCATGGTTCTTGCACTATTTATTTTGTTTATTGAAGTGTAGGCAGTGGCAAATGCAGAAAAAAATTATGAAGGGGACATTCGTCTCTCTCTTTTATAAGGTAAAACACAACAACTCACGCAGATAAGGTTTTAAGGGCACATGATTGAATAAACAAATATTTTTGTACATTATTGGGCTTAACTTGTTCAATCCATTCTCTCAAAAACTTGACGAAAGCGATTATCTCTGTCCGTGATCACCATTGCTTTCCATGCGCAAACTCTGATCCACGACAGGGTATTAATCGATCCTATAGATCCAATCCTATAGTCCTAATCTGGGAAACAACAATGAGCACATAAATAGGAATTGCTCTTGTCGAGACTTTACAGCGATTCGAGCGCACAGGTTAACTACTAGTTAGACATTAATGTAAACACCGTGATGGAAAGCGTTTTATAATTGAACAATCAAAGCGTTTGTCACAATTTATGCTACAGGCTGATCTAATGTAGTTTTATTTTTTAATTGACAGTTAATGGTGGGTGGTCAACATGGAGTCCCTGGTCTGAATGCACAGCAAGATGTGGCCGAGGAGCCCAGCAGCGTTCTAGGCTGTGTACAAACCCTGCGCCACTGAATGGTGGCAAAACGTGTTCAGGAGACGCACTTCAGAAATCTGACTGCACCACACTCTGTCCAGGTGAGATGCTAACTAATGCTCTATTTCAATAATAAAAATGATGTTCCTTACTTTCAAGATTTTGTTAAGACCTGACCAAGCTTTCGTTTATGCAAACTTTTGGGTTTTCAGAGTTTAAATAAGTAATAACTTTCAGACTACGATTGTAAAGCATTTTGAAGAAAGCAATAGATTCAATTACAAAGTAACTATTCACTGTGCAGGAATTTTTAAATGTAGATTAATACTTATGCGTTAACTGCAATAAACTTATCCATCGGTTTATTATTAGTCTTGAAAGCTCTGTTTTGAAATGGTTATCTTGTACATATGCAAATACAAAAATTAAATATCCCAAATTA
>JAWZYV010005202.1:0-19773 GCA_038373885.1 Cheiracanthium punctorium
GTCGATATTTTCGCTCTGTGGATTCAAACAGGGAGAAAAGAAATTAATAAGCAATGGTAGTTCATATTTTTATGTTTTCAAACGCAATTTTCGCAAGTAAAAGAAAGACGCAGAAAAGATTTAATTGCCAGAAGGTAACAGGGCCGTAACCAAGATGACATGCTAGGTAGGGCTTTGAATCTAGTTCTAGGGGGCTGACTAAATATAAATATTAGTAGTTCGGGGAGGGGGGGGGGGTTCTTTCCAATTTTTACATCTCACCTAAAATTTTTATTTCACAAAATGCCATATTTTAAAATATTTACCATTCATTCCATTTAACAATTTTTTCATCGAGATTTAACTGCCAAATTCAAGTCTAAGAAACGTGGATAAGCGTGGCGGCAGTATCGTGGGGGTAGGGTTTTAACCTTACCCCCTCGGAATTCCCGGCCCGAGTAGTAAATCAAGGTGTAAGGAATAGCGTAAGTTTTGTGTTTTTGTCCCGCTTTGTGATTCCACTAAACTTTTGTATTCGTCAGTGAATTTACTGAAATCTTTGAAAATATTAAGGGGGGGGGGGCTGGGAGACTTTTAGGTAGGGCACAGCCCCCGTAGCCCCCCATCTGGTTACGGCCCTGGAAGGTAACCGAAATTAGGCAATTTTGTTATTTAATTTTTCTGGTTTTACTTTTGCTTTCAGTAAACAGCAATAGATGTCGCCACTACAGACACCGCCATTCATTTACGAAAAGCATTGATTAACTATTGGGTTGTTCGGAAAGTAATTTCGTTTCCTTACATAGAACTCAAACAAATAAATTTTCAACAAGCACTGATTTACAAACATGCTGTGCCTAGGCATAGGACCCATATTTGATAAATTTTAAAGGGATAATTTTATGAATAATGCTTTTTTATTCTTTAAAAAAATGGACACCCTCCCCCTTTTTTTAACGTCTACCCTCCATGAAGAATCCTATTCGAAATGTTCTGAAATCGATTTTTAGCCATTCGCGAGGGCTGTATTTTACAGGAAGAATTTTACGGATATCTCTTTTCTTCTTTGAGTTCACGCAGGACATGTGAAAGGGATGTTTCGCTCCCCTATCCCCCCATAAGTTAAGAGTTTTGGAAAATGTTTTCCAATCTAGCACTTACGCTAAATAACTCACATACTTGCCGGATTTTGTATTATTATCTTCAATAGTTTTGTCTAGGTAAAATTTTGACGTACGAAAAAGCGAAATGACTTTCCGAACAACCCAATAAATATTAATTAACTATCAGCATTGGATCCACATCCGCGATCTATGTGCAAAACATATTAAAGTACATTATAATAACAAAAAATAGTATAGTACAATATAAACTCAGTTACAATTTATGATTAGAAAGCGAATTTAGAAATCCAGTTGCGTAAACGGGAAAAAGAATTTCCTTATTTCGTGAACTGTGACTTGCGTCTTAAAAAATAACGTATCAGGAAACGAACGGTGCAATAAATATACATACATAAATGATCATGAGAAAGTAATTTTATACATATCTAACTAGAACAGTGACGGGCGGTATATATAAGCAGTGTAAGCATTGTTCGCCTAACAATTCATATTTTAAAATAAACGTTTATTAACTCTAGAGCAGTGGTGCGCAAACTATTTCCATCTGCGACCCCCTAATTTGTGTAAAATTATGTCGCGACCCCCTATTTTGAGTAAAATTTTGTCGCGACCCCTGGATAGACAGTAGACATTTTGTTTGATTGAAAACGAAGTTACATTGAAATTCTTTCTGGGAGTTGCTCTTACAGGGTGTTTTTAAAAGAGTGTCGTGACGTCATCGATTGAAATAACGCGTTTTTAAAATAGCGCACCAAACTTATAAACCACCATAAAAATGTTATAAAAGTTGTAACATCATAAAAATCAGTTAATGAATCAACACATAATTTTATGAAACAATGCTTTATTTATGCATATGGATATAAATATTTTTTAATGAAAAATACTTTAAAAAAACTTTACATCATAAAAAGTCAATGTGAAATATGTGCTTGCAAAGAGCTCATGATTGTTTCTATGTTCGGATCTGTATTGGAAATCGCAAGTCGTAAGTCATCCTCTGGATCCAATCGAGATCGATGTTTTGTTTTAATGGAAAATAATTTTGAAGATCACTATGCATGATCACTATGCATGATCAATTTGCAGATCACTATGCATGATAACGTGGTTTTGAAGCCCCGTGATAGCGATCGCGAATATCGCGCTCGTAAAATAATAATTGTCAGTTTCTTCTCTTGTATTATTTCAGTTTCTTTGAAATGAATAATTGTAGATATTTTCAGTAAATTTGAATCTCTTTGAATTTGGCGACCCCCAAAAATTTTCTCGCGACCCCCGGTTTGCGCACCGCTACTCTAGAGCATAGTAGTATGAAAAACATACCACATATTGAAGCTTTTTCTAAGTCATTACACTCAGTTCGAAGAACGAAGAATCGAAACATTCAACGCGTGCCACAGATCGAGAGACCCTTTTTTGACGACAGCTGGCTGTGCCGCACAGCCAGCTGTCGTCAAAAAAGGGTCTCTCGATCTGTGGCACGCGATGAACGTTTCGATCGTCCGCCATCTTGCTGGTAGTTAAGTCGAACGATGGCAACGCGGCTTCCCTTTTTTCGGCATTGGGAAAGGGTTGCGCCTCAAAGGGTTAAGGCAGGGATGGGCAAACTTTTTCGGCCGCGGGCCAAAAATCGAAAAAAAAAAAAAGTTTGGCGAGCCATGGTAAATTTTTCTAAAATTTTAAGAACAATATACAAGTATTACAATTTAAATATGTTAATGAGATGAGTGAAATTGCGATTTCATTTTAAAAGTTCCTAATAGAGTATTTCGACATGACGTCAGGGCAACTTTTTGTAGGACAACTGGGATATTTAGAGGTACGAAGAGAAGTAGTCTGCCAATCAAATGAACGTTAGTGTGTCCTACAGAAAACTGTTGTCGGACTGTTTGCTATTATGGGACGTAATGCAATGACGTAGTTCGAAAAGCTCTATATTGAGGTTCGAAGTGAGATGCACTGATTCTAAGGAACGAGGCTCAATGCTCATCTGTCAGTCTATTTCTGAAAGAATTCTCTCTAAGGTTCATAGTTGAAAACACTTGCTCACACATATAAGATGAAGCAAACATGGCACTGATTTCCTGGGCGTGAGATAGTAGTATTAAATTTGGGAAATTTACTTCGATTATGACTTTACAAAGTTATAGCTTTACAAAAATCATAAAGAAACAACTACTTGAGATGATTGTTAGATTGCAGTTCAATTAATTCAAGATGCAAGTCTGACCTCACTGCTTCACAATTTACGTTGAAAGATGGTAAAAATATCCAATTCTGTTTGAATGGAACTGAAATCTTGAAATCTGCGTTCGAACTCAAAATGCACTTTTTTCAAGTCATCTTCATAATTCTTAATATGGATATATAATATATAAATATAATATATTCTTTCAATTTCCGTCGGACCGGCTAATTAAAATTCCACCCACGGGCCGGATATGGCCCGCGGGCCGTAGTTTGCCCATCCCTGGGTTAAGGGGTCCTAACCTTTGATCAAAATAGGTTAAAGAAATCATCGGTGTAAAGATAATACTCTTGTAATTTTTTAATTCTTCATTTATTTAGTTAAATGGGGATCAACGATAAACTTTTTGTCTATTTTTATTATATACCATTAATTTAGCGACTATATCTTCTGAATTCTCAATAAATATTTGGATTTCACATTAAACATTTTTCCTTAATCATAAAAAAGGGGAATTGGGTAATAAAATAAATGCAATTTTATTAAAATGGGTTTTTAAGCATTTATTATACCTGCTGTTTTTCCTGTTCACACGTTTTTATGTTCTTTTCTCTTATGATACCAATTGCCAGACTGGAGTGCCACAGTTTAGTGACCTGGGTTGCGTGTCACTACAGAGTGTGAATTACGAACTTTGCCCGAATGAGAAAATGAAAAAACCCACGAGGCGAGAGTTAATCTCGCTAAAAAAATACTTCCTGGGTTCAGATTTTTAGACAAAAGTACTGTGGAAATTACTTGGAAAGATAGGATTTTTTAGCACTCGGGTGCTATTTCTTTCAAGCACGGGATTTTGTCTACGCGGCGCGCCGTGGTCACTTTTCCGTTTGATTTATGTTTTCTGCAGAGTGATTTGATATTGCTAACGGAAACATGGACTATCCCTTCAGATGATTTTCAAATACCAGGATTCACTTTGGTCGAACGGATAGACAGTGGTTTCCAAAACAGAAAGCCATCTGGAGTTATGATTTTTATAGAGGAAAACTTTATAAAAATCACTTATAAGATATGACACTTTACTGCTACAGAGAGATAATGATTAAATGCACGTTTACAGATATGAACATTACGTGCCTACACGAGCCAGGATCAATGGATCGTTCAAATGGTCATATGCGTATATTCAAGATAAAATGAGATTTGCAGTTACATACGCTAGTCCTCGAATTTCTTATGAAGATAAATTAGACGCTATATTCGAAACGTTACTGAAGGAGGATGATTGTAAGACTGTTTTAGTAGGAGATTTTAACATAGAATTCAATTCCGATCAAGGATCCGATTTCATAACTGAAATGGATACTTTAGATTTTCCAATACGCACTCATCCAAAACATTTCACCACTAGGGGCGAAACAACAATGGATGCAATTTTCAGCAACAAAATGATGCGAACAGGAGTCTATATGAGCACTTACAATTATCATTTTCCTCTATATGGCAGAATTGATTGAATAGATTTTAAAAAGAAGAAATTCTTCCAGCCGAGTGCGTGTATAAAATCTGGAAGAATTTTAGATTTTTTTTTTCAAAATTTCTAACGAAGTGGAAAAACTTATGTTTAGGGCTTTTGAATTCTTCCCCGTTATTTGCTCTGCGTAAATATGTAACAGATTTCTCAAAACGTAATGTGTTGTTATTGTCTGTACTCGAGTGAAAATAGGGTACATAACATGAATAGTTTCTTTCACATGGCAAAAAAAAAAAAAAAAAAAAAAAAAAAAAAAAGGTAGAACTAAAAGTTTTATCGTGGGCTAGTCCAAAGCTTAAAAGTGCAATTTAGGAACATGTCATCTGGTGAACTGGCTGTTGCCGGCACAGCCAGCTGTCGTCAAAAAAGGGTCTCTAGATCTGTGGCACGCGATGGAACGTTTCGATCGTCCGCCATCTTGACTGGTAGTTAAGTCGAGCGATGGCAACGGACTGCCCTTTTTTCAGCATTGGGAAAGGGTTACGCCTCAAAGGGTTACAAGGGGGAGGTAAAGCACATAATAAGGATTAAGACACACACATAGCAATTGAGGGGTAAAAAACAACTACCTGGATTGATAATCTCTTTAGGAAGAGATTCAAGTGTTTTTTCTAATTTTCTTATCAACGATGGGTTTTCCTCTAAAAATTGTCATCCAATGAAACGATATAGAATTTTTAAACCTATTCATTTTAGTCACGTGTTTGGTACATGAGTTTTTGATGAACAAAAGTCGGAAAGTTCACTATTATTTTCAAGCCTTCACCCTGGCACAGTGGTTATGTCATTTGGGAATGGTGGACGGGCGACGTGTTGACAGGACCCTTGGTTACGCGGTCCCATTCGCTCGTCCGTTCGACCTCACCATAGTCTCGAATTGTTTTCCATTGGTTTTTCCTCCGAGAAACTTAGTGGACGTAAATGCGGGGGTTAGGGGGGGGGACCGGGGGGGGGGGAAAACCCCTTAAACAGACCCCTACGGAGGGCACCCCGGCCCATACTAGCCTAGATCCCTCGGGTGCAGATAATTGGCCTTAATCCCACAACTTCAATATTATTTTCATTCACTGGTTTCGGCAAAGTCATTATTAAAGCAAGTTACATGACCCCCCAAATTGCTACGATTGGACCTATCTGAATCCTTATTACGTGCGCCCTACCATCCCCTTAAAGTTTGGCTACCATTAATCATGGGACAACTATGAATTTTGATCATAAAAAGGAAATAGCTTCCCTATTTGTGGTTGACCGAGAAAGTCCGGTTGCGGTGCTGAACATTTTGGCACAAGATCGAGGAAAGAAGAACACTCTTTTTTTTGGCCAGTACTCGAAGATTCATAGTGACCTGGGGGGGGGGGGGGGGGGGGAGTGTGGCCATCTTAACTTTTGGCTATCTCGGATTAAGATGACCACACCCCTTAGGTCACATGACTCTTCGAGGGCAAAAGGGTGTAAAAAAATAGAACGAAGAAACTTCGAGCTGGGGGTTCGAAATCAACGTATTTCCAAAATGAAGAACAGTCTGAATTCGAAGGTTCTGTTTCGAAAAGTAAAAATAGACGAGACGCTATAGAAAACACATTTTTAAAAAAGAAAACATATATATATTGACAATTCACTAATATACATATATTATACATAAAAAACCTTTGCATATTACATCCATTAATTCGAAATAGCGACAGCCGTTCGCTCTTCGAAATCTAAATTCTAAAACCACATTTTGAACAAGGATCATGAGGAAAAATGTAGTAGAAGTCAAAAGTATCTTTATTCCTTCCTTTTAAAAGCGCGTTGCGCCCATCTTTAGAGAAATTAATTTACTACACAGAGGTGTGACCAAAATCGTCAGCACACGCAGCCTGTCTCTTTCTCGTCAGCCACGTGCCTATATTACCCAAGCAAACCCTTCTTATAGCGCTATCACACCGAGAAAAATCCGGACCCAACTTTCCTTGCAAATCAAGTTTCCTGCCGATTTTCCCCCCCGTTACCTTGACGACCTGCGAACTCCACATTTTCCTTTCCGAGGAAAGAATCCGAGTCGGACGAAATTCTCGGCCAATCAAGAATACTTCTTCCTGCTACGTCATGAACCAATTTCGAGCAATGGCGACTATGTATCGAAGTTGGCAGCTTGGCTCGATGTCTGAATCACGTGTAAATAAAATTATGGCCGAGTTCAAGTGGACTTTGGAATTAGAGATTGCTGCCCATCGATGCTGCCGATCGATGTAAATATCCTACCACGATAAGTAAAATAAGAACCTGCACGCCAAATCAGCAATGCGATGACTATTTGGACGTCGGAGAGAGTTTGTTTACTTTTGCAACCCTTAAAGATAACCACGCCTTCAAGTCCGTCGGAAAAAGGTTGGGTCCCAGCGCGAAGTTTGCTCGGATTTTCCCTTTAGTGTGATAAGGCCATTTATTTCGCGCGCACTGCGCGGTAAATTTTAAAAAAAGCCTTTTTAAAAGTTCGGCAATCAGGGCCCCCGACAGAGAACCCTTAACCTCGTGGGACATCCACTGCGTCAGGTTGGGAATCTTGTGGCAGATGTTGCAGTCTGGTACGCGATGGAAGGATTATGGCCGAGCTTCTTGTCGTACAGCTTCCGCAGCTGGGACTTGACCAAAGGGGGGCCCTGAACCCTCGGAATTTGGCACTTCGACACACAGGGCACCACCCACACCTGGTTGTCGAGCTGAGCCACCTGGGACCGGAGCATCCTATCGAACTTGGCGGGCTGTACGAGGCTGGGGGTTGAGCTCTATGTCCGTGCTGGAAGACGAAAGGGGTCCGGGCGAAACTGCCTGGCCAGGTTGCGCCCCACGTTGATCGGATAGATCCCCCGAGATCTGAAAGAGAAAATAGTTATACATTTTTTTTTTTTTTGGCACCAGAGTGCTATTAATTTCAACCTGGCTTTTTGTGTAGACACGATTTTGGTACAATTTTTGCGTCGAGTCACTTTTCAAATAGGTTTGCCAGATAATGTGGAGGGGGGGGGGAGGCGTTAATAAAATGTTGAAAGTCGCACAAGGTTTGCAATTTTTGATAATGGATCGCTAAACTGGGTGCCAAAACGCGACAATTTATTATAAATATATTTTGAGTATAGTTACAAAACGCCTGGCGAATATTGTAAAATAGTTTTAGTAGGCGATTTAAATATAGATTTTAATTCCGAAGAAGTGTTTTATTGAACAGTGAAGACAAATACGGTGCACATCATAGATTATGAGACACTTTCCAAATGGTATTTATAAAGGTGAAGTGTAGTTTGACTATGCCTGGCGAAAATTGTTAAACAGTTTTGGTAGGCGATTTCTATTCCGAAGAAGTGTTTTATGGAACCAAGAAGGAAAACACGATACACTCATGGATTATGATGCTCATTCCAAACAGTATTTAAAATGTCTAAGAGATATAGTTGGAATATGCCTATAGTTCGAATATGCCTGGTGAAGATTTTAAAACAGTATCAGTAGGCGATTTTAAGATAGATTTGGATTCCTAAGATGTGCTTTATGGTTCAAGAAAGAGTTGATTCCCATTTTAACGCCCCTACTTTCGCCAACCTAAAAATTCCCCGCACTTTGGCGAGCTTTGAAGTCACGGGTCTCTAGGAGTTATGCACAAGTTTCAACGCTCCCTGAACAACTACATGAAAACTAAAGTGATCAAATTAGTGATAAACGCAAAAGATAAGGATTTTGAAGACACTTAATTATTAAAACTACATTAATTGGCAACCCAAAATAAATAAAAATGTTTCGGAATGCTGTACTTACAGGTTGTTCCAAATCGCCATTTTAATTCTAAATTACGATTGCTACATAAATGGTTACTGTATATGTTTAAGGATCGCCACCTTGGCGAGAGTTGGGGCGTTAAAGTAGAAATCAACCCAAGAAAGACGAAACACGGCACACTCATGGATTATGATGGACATTTGAAACAATATTTAAAACGGTGAAGTATAAATGTGAAATACTTGGCGAAGATTGTAAAATAGTTTTAGTAGGCGATTTTAAGATATATTTCGATTCCATAGATGGGTTTTATAAAACAAGGAAGAAAAATACTGCTCACTCATGAATAATGATACACTTTCCAACCTTATGGAATAAGGAAGAAAATAGGGACGACGCATAAACTATGATACTCTTTTAATATATAGCAGTTTGGTGCGTATTTAAAATCTGAAACGGTTTCAGATTTTTTTTTTTTTTTACAATCACATCACTTTTCATTAATAGTTTCACTCCACTTGATCCTTTAAAGTGTGCGGTCGCGCCTGCCGAAACCGGACACAGTCAACTCCGGATTCTAGGGAATCTTTCGGCTATATAGCGAACGCCGACAGGATTAGTAAAATCTTTTGTTACTGAATTCGAAAAGCTGGCGGATTTTAAGCCCTCACCGAAGGAAAAAAAAAAAGAAATTACATAAAAAAGTCAGAGTTCCTATTTTACTTCCATAAATGGACATTTAAATTTCAATCCAGCCGCTCTTAATCCTAAAAATCTGACATTAATACGTGTGTGAATGCGGAAACAGGGCGTAGCTAGGGGGGGGGGGGATAATCGGTGATATATCCCCCCAGAAATTTTTGGATTAGTAATGAAATTCCGTCTATTTATACACATATAAGTTTCAAATCCCCCCCCCCCCCCCGAAAATTTTTTCCTGGCTAACGCGCCTGTCTCTATTCACCATGGAGAAACTTCGGATATAGTGCACGAAATTTGATAGGTTCACTAGGGTTCACTATAACCGGGAGTTGACTGTATTTCTATAGCGCTTTCCCTGCTTGTCGCAAAAAAAAGTTTATAAATGGCTCCAACGCTGAAGAAGTGCAGCCGTTGCCACCGCTCGATTTAACTAGAAACAACATGAAAGTCGATCGAATCGCCAATCGCGTGTGCCACAGAGCGAAAGATTTTTTTTTTTTTTTTTTTTGGACGACACTGCTGGCTGTGGGGTGCCTCACAGACAGCATAAAAAATTGCCCACAGCCAACACTTCACATTGCTAACTGATGGCAGTTAAATCGAGTGAAAGTTTCAAAAACTTATTTTTTGTTGAATGCAACATGTATTCGGATTTGTGTGCTTATCCACGAGGAACCGCTTATAAATCCACGTCAAAGAAAGGACAAACACAAGGGGGGGGCAAGTGCCTTGGGGGAGGACATTTCTGGGTATCTAGCGCGTATTCACGTTACATCTGGAGAAAACCGCCCAAAACTCCAGACCGCTAGACCGACGGCCCCGCGAGAGGACAGGACCCTGTTCCTCCACTTGAGCCATCTCCCCATGTCAATGGCTTTAACCACTGTGTATGTTTGTGTACCATGTATTTCAGGTTTGTGTGCTTGGTCCGAAACCCGCTTTTAAATCCACGTGAAAAAGAAAAACTCATTCAGGTGATTTTATTTATTAAAAACCGCGTAGTCTATAACTTTGGGCCATCTGTCGACGGTTTTGTAAAAAAAAAAAGCTTAATTGTATTCTTTTTTTGGGGGAATAAAAGATAGTTTTTATGTATATTAGAATGTTTTTATGTATTTAGAAAACTCCGGAATGAGATGGAGACGAAGCTATGGATGTCATTCTCATGCAGAAAAAGAGAGAAATTTTGCTGTCTGCCATGGGTGTTACCTCAACTAGATGCGCCACGGATGCAAAACATCAGGCAATCAGTAGCTCCCCTTGTGATGCAGATCGCATATCTAATATTAATTCGCATTTACTTTGTGTTTCTTAAATTTAATCTATTCAAAATCACGCATTTTAACTTATTTCTGTTTTCATCCCTCTCCCCCCCCCCCCCCTCTCACATTTTTGGATTTCTATCTGTAATTCCGTTTTTCCCATGCAATAGCTTTTATTATGTTTGTATCCCAGTCAATTGTGAGCCATTTTACACTGAAAATAGATTATATTACGTCAGATTTGCAATTGTAAAGAGTTTTTCATTTTCCTTCTTTCGTCGTTTTTGTTGGCGTAAATTAATTGGATGCCCTGCTCCATCTTTCAGAATTATTTGTTAGCGGTTTTATTATTTTAATTTCATTGGTTTAAATTTTACGGTTTGCTCTGCAATTTGCGTTGTTTATGTCTGCCAAAGTTCTGTTCTCACCAATCTGAAGTTCGCAGTTGGCATAATTTTTAATTCATCCCACGTTAATTCTACTGTCGTTGTATGGCGTATTGATAACCCGGCCGCCACCAACCATTTATTTTAATATATTTACACGCTTAAATCTATTGATTAAAACTAACACTCCTTTATTGATTAAATTTCTTATCGGCTGATTTAAATCCTTTTACGCTAAAAAATACTCATTAAAGACAATAATTTGTTATCTCCTCAATTCCCCTCAATGCTCAGGATTCGCTAGTTTCTATTATACTCCATTTTTCACTAAAATCTTGTCTATTTGAGAATTCTGTCTCTCCCCCACGAAAGATGCGTAGTATGGTATCCTATTACTTTCACGTGACCAACGCTCTGGCTCTAACGGAAAACGGTACAGTCACCACAGACAACACAACGCGGGAATCGTATGGCTTACGCAGTGGTTATTTATATTCTTTGTTGCGGCGAGCTTCGAAGAGCAAACATGTCGTTATCAAAATATGAATTAAAAGAGTTTCTGAAGAGGATAGATACCCGATGATACTTTAGAATGGCGATAATTTTATTTTATATCCGAATACCAAATACATCTTTTTCATATTCAGAGTTGTGAAATAAATTCAACCTAAATGTGGAGAGCATGCTTTCGGTAAAAATTTTGTTTTAATGGACATAGTTTCTTACGATTGGATTATAAAAATCTCGTCGCTCTTGTAAAACAACTGAAGTTATGATATCTTCAGTCAAGTGAGTAAGTACTATTTTACCTTTTTCATGTAAATAAATTGGGTGGCTGCTTTAATTAAATCTTACAGCTGGTTTAACCATGATTGCATTTGTTATTCTGACTGTACTGTGAATTCGTTTTATAACGAGAGACTATAGTGAAATTATATTCTATTTATTAAAAAAATATTTTTTATGGTGTATTAAGATATATGTAATGTATTTGTCTTGATTTAAAATTTATTTTCTCGGGCTTATAATCATAGATTACAGCTCTGATAATGAAAAATGAAGAAAACGAATCATTCAATATATAAATCAAAAACAGCAAATTTTCATAAGACACCCTTTTTCTAGCTTAAAATAATAATATTAATTGAGTACAGATATATTAATTTAAAAATCACTGATTTTGTAAAAACGCTCATTCTATAGCTTAAATAATAATCAAAATTGAGTACAGTTATATTAATCAAAAACGGACAGACACTCCTCATTTTTGATTATTATTTAGCCTAAATGGAGCTGTTGTAGAATGCTCAAAAATTAAGAATTTTTCGCTCCATTGATATTTGTCGATGAATTGAGCAAATTTTACTCAATCGGAAGAATGGCTGTTTGAAGTCAATGATTGAGTAAAAATATACTCCGTTTGATTATTATTTTACTCAATAGATTTAAGCGTGTATTCTGCAATAGTCCTTAAAATAACTGAAAAAACACTCAAAATACTGGTGTTAAACGATAAAGTAATTAAAAAACTTTGTAAAAAACACACATAAGAAGTAAAAGGAAAAAGGATACGCGTTTCGTTCAAAAATTGTTTTGAACTTCTTCAGTCCAAGCCCTTCGACCGAAGGGCTTGGACTGAAGAAGTTCAAAACAATTTTTGAACGAAACGCGTATCCTTTTTTCTTTTACTTCTTATGTGTGTTTTTTACAAAGTTTTTTAATTACTTTAGTCCTTAAAATAATCAGTTTTTTTAGGTATCATACGTCCTCATAGTTTCTTAATAATGAGGTGTTTTAATTTAATATGCCCGCGGTGCCGTTTTGTGCAAAATCCATGAGTTACGCCGAAGACTTAGAAAACAGGCCGACGACTCGAATTCTATAAAACTTGCATTTTATTTTACGTATCAGCAAAACAGTTTTTAAATGAAACAAGTTCTATTACATTCAGTACACTGCTTCAATAAAAAGTAACACCAGGAAACAGATTTGATCGTTCCGGCCACAAGGCGTGCCGGAGTGCCATAAAATATCGAAAACAACCTCCTCAGACGGAGACCTATCAAGAAGTGTTGGAAAAACTTTCAACAAAATTGACCAGCTTTAATACCCTGGTGAGAAAAAGATGAGCACTCATAAGTCACTTTCCACGTGACAACATCTGTCCGGTAGTCGTTATAAATATAAAAAAATTGAAACAAACGGATTAACCCGTCGAGGCGCAACCCTTTCCTAATGCTGAAAAGAAGGGCAGCCGTCATCGCTCGACTTAACGACCAGCAAGATGGCGGACGATCGAAACGTTCATCGCGTGCCACAGATCTAGAGACCCTTTTTAGACGCAGCCGGCTGTGCCCGCGCACAGCCAGCTGCATCAAAAAAGGGTCTCTAGATCTGTGGCACGCGATCAACGTTTCGATCGTCCGCCCTCTTGCTGGTCGTTAAGTCGAGCGATGGCAACGGCTGCCCTTCTTTCAGCATTGGGCAATCTATCCAGCTGTTTTCGCATTCTTTTATTTTTCAGCAGATGTCAGTTCTGTTAAAAATAATCGTGACAATTTTTTTTTACGGGAAATGACGTGCTAAAACGTAAAGGATTCTCGTGTAGCTCTGTCACCCCGCAACTACTTTTATAGAAATCAAATCTATTCTTCGTGACTGGCAACAGTCAAAACGTCAGAGTTTGGTGTCCTCACGGCTAGGACACCGCGCGTTAAAGGGTTAAATGCAAATCGCCAAGGCAGCAGTGCCAGATTTTGGCGATCGCCATAACAAAAGCCTAAATACACAACGCCTTTTGATTGTAAATTTAAACCTGCAAGAAATGTTCTCCTGTGTATAACCCTCACCTCCGTTTCTTGGGTCCTCGGACTTGACTGATGGAGACGCAGTCCCTGGTCAGCTGGAACTCGTTGATGTAGGGCAGCTCGTTGTGCGACGGGAAAAAAAAGTGCCAGTTGACCCACTGTCGGACGCAGGCGTTGCACTGGCGCAGCATGTGCACCATGATGCGGGCGTCCACGTAGTCTTCCCGAGGACTGTACACAGCCACCGACACCGGACTGGACCAGCGGTGGCACAGCACAGCCACATGCTTGAGGAACTCGACGGTGCCCTGGGTGCACAGTGTCACGGCGCCAATGTCCGAACTCTTCCTGTCCAAAAAGAAAGAAAGCTGCATTAGCCGACAGCGAATCGGAATCTGAGAAGTTTTTAGGAATTAATTTGACCCGTGACGTAAATTATGGCGTCAAAGGTTGCCAGGATTCTTGAACTCCGATCTGATTGGTCCAAATTTATATTTTCCACCGACACGTGACTGAAATAGCCTCGTATCGTTATCGTCCATTCAATTTCGTATCCAAGACCGGTACCGTACTATTTGTCTTTTCAAGACCGACTCATTTATATTAAAAAAACACGAAAACTTCATTGCCATAAAAAATACACTATCCCATCATGGACTACATACAATTTTTACAACACCAATTTTCGACATAGTCGCCACCAGGGACATATACAGAAAAATATTTAGTGAAAATGGCAGAAATCTACAGAAATTATCTTCATCATTATCTTTTTATTAACAAAAATCGAAAGTTTGAAGAGGTCCGGACCCTCTCCTTGATGACGTCCTTGGTTGCCACCGATACCGAGACCTAGCGTGTCCAAGCGTGTCAAGTCTTAGCGTGTAACCAATTTGAAGAAACCACTGTGGTAAAACTCTGTGGTCCTTTTCACCGTAGGGAACATATAACCATATTTTTTTGCCAACTAGCATTGAAAGTGCTGAAATGAGGTGGTTTCAGGGGGCAACCACAGGGCATCAAAGGGTTAATAATAAGAAGATATATTTTTCGCTTGTCTAAGGCAGTAGTCCCTAACCCCCGGGCCGCGGACCGGTACTGCTCTGTGGATCACATGGTACCGGGCTGCCAAAGAAACATTAAATTATTTCCATTTTATTTATTGTGGTGCATTTCTCCGGAGATTGTACGACTTCGTCGGGTTGTGTTAATTTATATCTTTGTAACAGAACAATTTACTATACTTTCCTTAATTTGAACCATTTTATGAATTTAAATTCTTATTCTACTATTTTATATAACTTATATTGCGAATTAAATTATAGGTACACTTTGGAATTTCATTTCGCATTTTCATAAGCTCTGTTCAAGAAGTCACTCTGCTTAGTAAATCATTTTTAACCCTTTAACGTGCAGTGTTCCCGCTCTGGGAACACCCAACTCTGACGTTTTGACTGTTGCCAATCACGAAGAATAGATTGGATTTCTATAGAACATAGTTGCGGGCGACATAGCTCCACGAGAATCCTTTATTTTTTAAGCACGTCATTTCCCGTACAAAAAATGGTCACGGTTATTTTTAACAGCACTGACATCAGCTGAAGAAATGGAAGAATGCGAGAACAGATGGACAGATTGCCCAATGCTGTAAAAGGGCAGCCGTCGCTATCGCTCAACTTAACTACCAGCAATAGGGCGGACGATCGAAACGTTCATCGCGTGTCACAGATCTAGAGACACACTGTGCCGGCACAGCCAGCTTCCGTGAAAAAAGTGTCTCTAGATCTGTGGCACGCGATGAACGTTTCGATCGTCCGCCATCTTACTGGTAGTTAAGTCGAGCGATGGCAACGGCTGCCCTTTTTTTCAGCATTGGGAAAGGGTTGCGCCTCAAAGGGTTAAGAGAGCCTAAGCGCAGGGTCGGCCCAAGGGGGGTGCGAATGTAGGCGATCGCCTAAGGCCCCGCGCTTATAGAGGCCCCGCTCCTGGGCCATTTTATTGCTATCTCATAAGACATGATAGAGAAGAGGCCCCGCTCTTGCACTTCGCCTGGGGCCCCGCACGTCCCTCGGGCCGTCTCTGCTAAGCGCGACATACTAACGAGGTTTGGCTGTATTATGTGCTTTGGGAAAGATAGCCTGATATCAGTAGCGGATCCAGGGGAGGGGCTAGGGGGCTTCAGCCCCCCCTAAAAGAGATTGCTAAAGGGTAACCTTCTGCTTTATTATATACTTTAATTAGATAAAATGATCTCTTTTTAAAACTTAGCCCCTCCCAAAAAGTTTTACATTACTTTAGACTAAAATTTTGCTTTATTGTACATTTTGTTTGTGTGAAATAAGCTTTTTGTCAAAATTTAGCCCCTCCCAAAAAAAATTTCTGGATCCGCTACTGCCTGATATTGTGTGTTTACTACTGAATCTCCATTTGAGATAGTTATGCTACTGTTCGTACATAACATGCATTGATTATTTTCTTTTACTTTAGAATTCATTTCATGTGCAGCCATTTCCCTTTCAGAAGTGAACGAATAATAACTCCGATAAATGCTGAATTCCATCCTGCCACGTGGCGTCTGATTATCCTAATGTGTTTGAAATTGCTGGAAAACGGATCCTTGTTAACTGTGACTGAGAACGTTTTGGATATAGCACGGCGGAAAATGTGAATTTACTTTCTCCCTATCACAATTTCAAGTGTAGTTAAGCACCGAAAAAGAAAAAAAGAAAAACGTTGAAGCAGTCTCTCGCATTGAAACTACCGAGGGATATACAGGGTGTTCCAAAAAGCTGGTAAAGCGCTTTCATTCTTTGTGTTTTAGAGAGATAAGCGTAAATTGAAAAAATGCTGAAAAGAAGGTAAGGAAAAAAAGGCCTCGTCAAAGAAAAAAAAAAAATTACTCGTTAATTTTCAAAAAATTATTTGTACACGACGCCCGTACAAAAAATTCCCAATTATTAAAAATGTGACCCATATATAAATGAGGAATGTACAAAATTTCAGAATTATATCCTAAAAAGTGTCGGAGATATGAAAAAAAAAAAAAAAAAACAGGCTGACTTAAATAATTTTTTAATGGAAACAAATCACATTGAATGATTGCGTTTTAGGGATCGTACAGAAATTACGAAAGAAAAAAAAATATATTTGCATTATAACATTAAACTTTTACATTCAAATTTATGTATAACCTCTAACCATCTTTGTTGAGAGATTGAGAAGTTTTATATTGAAAGGCTGAAATATTGTGTATCACCTCATGAGTGTATGAGGCGCATTTTACTAATCGGAACTTTTTTCGTACAGGGGTCGTATACAAATTCATAAAAAATAATTCTTTGAAAATTACGAGCAGAATTTTTTCTTAACATAGGTGTTTTTTCCCTATCTTATTTAGAATTTTTTTTTTCAATTTACATACCCCACTTATTGTAATAGGTGAAGCATTAAAGTGTGGTACCACCTTTTTGGGATACCCTGTATAGGTTACCGCTAAAGGGCAATTTTTCTACAGATTATCAAGGTAACGTGCAGATTAACTAGGGTGATTCGTTAAAGCGCCGTAAATTGTTTTATTTCGCTAATTACCTATAGGAAATCTGCACATTACCTAGATAATCTGCACATTGTATCATCTACTAGACACTTGCTAAAGTGAAAATGAGATCTTTACTAGAAAAACAGAAACGTTTCTGTACGCTTAAATTAGCGTGATGTTATTTATTTATTTTTCTATATCTATAGAATGAAGTCAATAGAATCAAACAATCAATAAATTAGTTTATACAGTCCCTCATCAATCAGTTAAAAAACTATAACACAAGTAATCAAACGATTTAAAATATTTTTACAATTACAAATAATTAACACAATTTTTATTTATTTATTTTTTTGGTATCTTAAGAATTCAGTTAATGCAACCAAACAATCATCAAATTAGCTGATAAAAATCAATCAATTAAAAAAAAACTAGAAAACAGTTTAAAATATTATTTCAATTAAGGAAGTAAATTTGCAAACTGCATGATAACTAAAACTAGAGAGATGCGAAGAGTAGGGAAATGAAATGTTAAACTTTCGAGCTTAAACGAAGCTGTTAATCGTAATTACCTGGATAAAATGAGCAAAACTCTTGATTTCGCACTTTTAACTAAGCAGATCACTTAATCTAGAGTTTTAGATAGTTAATGTGCGCAATTAAACGGTCTTCAAGCTTTAGCAGTAACATGCATATTAACGCAGTATTACTTATAGTCCAGTATAGTTGTAAGGCGCGGTTGAAATATGATGAATGTAACGAACATTTTTACTTCCTTGTACGTAGTATAAGGAAGTAATGTGATCCCGAAAAATTTTGGGGGCCAAATTTCGACAAAAAAACCGATTTTGACTACCTCTAAATTTAAATTTAAAAATTTTTTTTCGATGCATCTCATCGTAGGCTAGCATGCACGATCATATTAAACACGTCTGCAACTCATTTTGACCAGCGGCGAGTTTATTGTGGTCAGTTTTTTTCCATGCCGTCTGTACGTACGTACGTACGTATGTATGTAACTCGCATATCTCAAAAACTATGGGTCGTAGAATGTTGAGATTTGATATTTAGGATTGTTCTATGATCTAGTTGTGCACCTCCCCTTTTGGTCGCAATCGAATGAATAGTTTTATGTACAGGACCGCCCAAAAAGATTCGAAATACATTACGCTCTATGGGCCGAAAATCATTAAACTCGCATATCTCAAAAACTATTAGGCGTAGAATGTCGAAACTTCATATTTTGGATAGTTGTAACATCTAGTTGTGCACCTCCCCTTTTGGTTCCATTCGATTTGAAAGTTTTATCTACAGGACCGCCCAAAACATTCGAAATACATTACGTTCAATGGGCCGAAATTCATTAAACTCGAATATCTCAAAAAACTATTAGGCGTAGAATGTTGAAAACTTTATATTTAGGATTGTTGTAACATCTAGTTGTGCACCTCCCCTTTCGGTTCCATTCGACTGGATAGTTTTATCTACAGAACCGTCTAAAAAGATTCGAAATACATTACGCTCTATGGGCCGAAATTCATCAAAGCGTTTTTTTTAGAGGTATTGGGCTATTTTCAAACGACTCAGAAGTGATATATGCTGTAAAGAGTTAGAAAATGAATTTCTCCATTAAAAAAAAGTGTCTTTATCATTTACAGTTCTGCTACAGGAACACTCAAAAGATTTCCAATACATTACGGTCAATGGCAATTTTAGGAGATTCATCCATTTCAAGCACAATACCGTCCTAGCACATAAGTTAGGTAATGGTCCGACCACGGTCACGTGCTTCCCTCAGGTACTATGCCAAAAGTCGCCAAGCTTGGCGACTTTTTTTGTGTACGGGTGTGCATATTTAACTCTCAAATCTCAAAAACTATTATGAAATTTCATATATAAGATTGTTGTAACATCTAGTTGTGCATCTCGATTTTTTGGTTAAAATCTACTGGAGAGTTTATTTTACAGGACCACTGAAAAGAATTTCAGTACTTTTAATGTCTATGGACATCTTCAATATAATACAATTGTAGACAGTCATTGTTTGGTACATGCCCAAAAATCTCGCCGTCTGTCCTCGACCTTGGCAAGTTTTGCCGAAATGTCGCCAAATTTGGCGATAGTCAGTCATTTTTTTCCATGCCCAAAGTATCGCATTTGTCATCGTTCTTGGCGAGTTTTTGGCGAAATATCGCCAAATTTGGCGATAATCTGTCATTGTTGGTCCATGCTTAATATCTCGCCAAATGTCGTCGACATTGACGAGTTTTCGCCGAAATATCGCCAAATTTGGCGCCAAAAATTATTTCGTATTTTGTATAAACTCTAAAACTTTAAACCCGTAGAATTTTTGAACTTTTGTATTTAGAACTATATTATAAATATCTAACGGTTTTTCAATATATTTTTTTGACAGCAATTGACTGGGAATTTTATTTACAGGGTGAGCCAAATGACTTTAAAATACATTAAGGTGTATGGATGCATTCAATTC
>JAWZYV010005203.1:0-10994 GCA_038373885.1 Cheiracanthium punctorium
TTTCTTTTTGTGTGTGTGTGTGTGTATTCTAATATATAAAATATTTATTTTACGCCTATTTTGCACGCATATCCTCCTACACCTTGCCCCCTCCCGCAAAAAAAAGGTCCGTGGTTCATCTATAACATAATGATATAACGTACATAAGAATGACGTTTGTAAAAGGCGATAGAGGAATCCGAAATGTTAGCAAACAATCTTGCCGAGTTGCTATCTGAGTTACTATCCGATTTTGCTTTGCTAAAACAATCTAATGATTTCAGAAAGTCGATCAAAGAAAAAACGAAGACATTGATAAAATCAATGTTCAAATCTTTGAAAAAAATAAATAAATAAATAACATATTTGGATGCACAATTTACTAAATATAATGCAACCCAAGTTTTTCCAGTATTATATATAATGTGCACCGGTTATAACGGACCTGGGATATAACGTACTATCGGTTATAACGTACCTAAAAACTAGTGCCCGATAAAAGTCCTATATTTACAACGTTATTTACATTCGGTTAAAACGTACTTAACAAAAGTACGTACTTCGGCTATAACGTACTTTTTATACCACAGCCAAAAATAAAATGTTGCTTTTCTTAAGCATTTTATTTCCTTTTTCTCGGAAATTTTAGTTCTTTCAAGAACACTCGTTGTCAGTTTTCAGATTCTCTAGCGAGATGAATTGTGTATGAATGAAGGGAGCAATCCTTTATCTTTTTCCCCTGCTAGGTAGGGCTAAGAACAAGACCATGGGTTTTCTTTTCTCATTCATCAATGCAAATGCCTTCTGAAAAGCCTATCTATAATCAGTGGTGGCGCTAGACTTTCCCCGACGGGGGGTCATAACTCCCCGACGAGGGGGCACAAATATACATGTACATATGCTAAGTGGCGTATCCAAGAGGGGGCTTTGACCTCCCTCTTTTATGACATTTTTGTCACCAAGTATGATATGGAAATTTGCAACTATTTGCACCACTTGAAAATATTTTACTTTAGAAAGTGATTTTTTTCACAATAAATCATTTTCTAAACTAAAATATCCAGGATCCAGATAAGTTTAGAGGAGATGGAGGACAATATAATGTTTTGTTTTGTGAAATATTTCCAGGAATCGGATCGACATACATTATCGGGCACCCAGGCCCCGGATATTTTCAAAAACCACTGCACAATCTTTCCTGATAGATTATTATTTAAACTGACCCTAATTAACGTATCTCAAAATCCTTTTACATTACACAAATATTTCCCCAAGACGTCAGCAAGCAAAAAATTCCGGTGGGTGGAGGGGATCTGTAGTGCTAAAATTAAATTAACTGATCTATAGAATCAACGCAAATAAACTGATAATGCATTTACTGAAATTTTGGAGGGGGGGGGGGTCAAACCCACATGATCCTCCCCCCTGGTAACGGCCTTGCACGTTTCTGTAAAATCTCGAAAGCTACTTTTAAGAGTTCTTCAGGTTAACGCTTAAAATATTTCATATGAATGAAATTCTTTGAAAAAAGTTCAGCGAAGAAAGTTCTACGCATTTTTCTTTTTTTTTTCCCGCAGAAAAAATATCAGAAACAAAAGTTTTTTTATGCAAGAATATTGCTGTAAATTCACTGAAAATTTATTTTATAAATTAAGCATGACTAAATTTGCACGCTTTTACACAAATTGCAGTTATTTTTATAAAATTAAGAGATATATGTAAATTTAATTACAGTTTAACTTCGATATCTAGAACATCGAAATTCTTGATATCTCATTAAATGTGTTTTCCCTTACAAATTGAATCCCACCCCATCAGTGGCATAGTGCTAGTGCTTTGAACTGGGAGACGGAAGGTGCCTGGTTCGGCACTAGGTCGCGTCCGCCGACCTAACCGTTCAGAGTTTTCCGTGGTTTTTTTCCGAAACTTTGCATAAATACGGGTTAGGACCTCTTAGAAAGTCCCCCACGGAGCGCAAACCCACCCCCGCCCTAGATCCCTAGCGTAGATAATTGGCCGTAATCTACATTTCCATTTACAAACTGATTCCCTTTAAAATACTTTAAATAAAATACGACCAGTTTAAAATATTTCTAATTAAAATGAAAATTTTTAGTTAAAGCGTTTAAATATTCATAGGTTTATACATATTTTGAATGCCAGAGATGAATAACTGTAAAATAATTTTATAAATATTTCGTCATGCCAAATTTTTACACAATTAAATATACATTTTAAAAATTTTCCGTAGTAAACAAAATCCGAAATTTCTTATCGCACGAGTCGTAAATCTCTTTTAAAAATATCAATTAAGACTTATAAATTTTGTAGCTCTATGAATAAAAGTAATACAATGGGAAATTTTATTGTACATTTATGACAAAAAAGCTTTTGACTCGCGAATATAAATACTGTTAATTTACATACAATTACATTAAATCTGTGTTTAATTTAAATTTGCATTAATGCAATTTGAAAGTTTATAAAGACATACCTTTCATCCTCACTCCAATTACTAATAAATCGTATTTGATAAATATACCAAACAATTAGAAATTGCAACGAAAGAATATATTTTTAAAATGTATATCCTGTCCTGTAATTTAGCGGGAATGACATATAATGGGGTGAACAACATGTTACTTATCAATGGTTTAAAAGCAAGAGCACATTTAAAAGTACTCATAGTGTTTAAAAGACCAATTGAGAAAATTTAGATTAATTCATAGAGTACTCAGACAGTTAATATAATTTAAAATACAATAATGTTGTAAAACATTTCATAGAATCAGAATGTGAGGTCAAAAAGTCCGACTTCTACTACAGCTTCAAGTCAAAAAGTTATGACTCTGGGTCCGCAGCTATGATTAAAAGTGCACTCCAAACCATTACGAGCATCCATGTCTAAGGACATTTAATGATATATATGTATCATTAAAATGCTGTTAATAAATAAACTTTAAAGTAGTATTTTAAAATTTCTGAGACAGAACAAGTGACTCAGTTTTTGAAATATGTGCCTTATTTTTAAATTATTCTTATTTTTAAATAACGCAGAATGTGTTCATTCAAAATTTGTGCTCAAACTAGTTTCAATTCTTTTTTATAAGGGGGGGGGGGTGAGGGGCAAGTGTATTAGCTCGAGGGCACAGGGGGCGCGAATTGCTCCAGAGGAAAATATTTACACAAGTAAAAATACGCTTCAAATAAAATTGCATGTTCGTGCAATTCTGAATGGTATTCAAGCTTTGCACCCTTCCTGAAAAATATTTCTGGATCCGCCCTTGGGCATAGTATATACATGACAAAAAGTAAGTGCTTAGAAGATATAATTCAAGCTTTAGAGATATAAACTGACCATATTTTAAATAATAACATTAAAGCTTTTAAGCACATTTAAAATATAATATATGAATGTAATTTACATATAACTCAAAGTTTGTGGATCTGATGAACTTGGAATGTAGGAAAAAACGCCGCCGGATAAAACGCTGCAGGAAAAAACGCCACGTGAAAACATATTTGTGTAATAATTTAATTAAATATTTGAAATAAATTTCTTTTGTTTTGCAGAAAATGGGGTATTCAGTTAAATTATGAGGTTTAATGTACTTTGTTTTACAGAAGTAGGGGGAAAGCACATGTCTAATTTCAATTCAATTTGGGCATAATTCGGTAGGCGCTAAGGAGGGGTGGGGGAAGACTTTCCTAGAAAGCGTTTGGTTTCCGTTAAAAAAAAAAATAGATTGCCAATTACTTAATAGTACATGAAGCTTTCAGGGGACTATGACCCCAAAACTGCATTCAGGTACTCGGATATCCCTAACTGGGATTTTAATTAACACATAGGGGTGTGTGTGTGTGGGGGGGGATAAGGGTTTATTTTTTTCATGTTTTAATGGTTTTTTTTTTTTTTTTTTTTTTTTTTTGGCATATCAAAGACAGGCAAGAGAGAGAGCTTTATAAGATATAAATTTATCTTATAAAGCTTAAAAAATATTTTTAACCTTTTGCATTATAATACAAATACTTTCTACTAATTTCGTGACAATTTGGTAAAGGGCTGAGGTGTGTAGGTCTAGGGTTCTGGCCTACGGCGCGACTGTTTTCTCCAGTTGTAACCTGAATAAGCGTTAGAGCCCCTCAAAAAGTTCTCCACCCAAGGTATGCCTTAATTGAGCAGACAGCCCTCGTGTATATCTTCCTTAATTTAAGGACCTTAAACACGAAATCAAAATAACTTATTTCATCATAACTTACACTGAAAGTAAAAAGTTTATATTTTTAATATTAAACAGAAATCATAATTCCTTCCAATTCCTATTAGAGAGGGTGTCGTAAAAGCACCGATCTACGGTTTTCTTCTTTAAATATTGATCTTAGGCATATATAATTAAATACAAAGTTACTTTATGGTGTCGAATAAAATTTTCAGGAAATTAAATGTAAATAAATACAAACTTTTACATTTTATACAGCCCTCTTACAGAAATTCCCAATAAGTAAAGTATACTCCCTTGCATTAATGAGGTGATGTAGAAAGTTTAAGATTTCTCATAAGAAGGCTTACAGATGTCTAATCAAAGTCTGCGAGGGGCAATAAGCTTTTCAGTATCAAAAATAGTAAACATATAATTATTAAAACTATTCTTACAAAACTAATTAATTATTCTAACAAAACTAATTAACTATTAATTTTAATCACAGTTATACATAGCTAATATTTACATTTTAAGAAATGAGTTTTAAATCATTTTAAACCAGTTTCCTTTAAAAAGTTATTGTTTTTTTCAGCATTTAAAAATTTGTTTAAAAACATTACAATTATACTAACATTTAATTTAAAGAAGATTTTTTAAAACGTTTTTTTTACTTATTAATACCATAATTTAATTTTTAAAAAGACATCTTTAAAATAAGAGTACCAATGTTCAAATTGAATATTTTCAAAAATAGAAATATTTATATATCAATATATATACTTATAAATCTTCCTTATTCTAAAATTTATTATTTTAAAACAAAGAGCCAACAAGATAAATTACCATGAATCAGAATTAACTCTTGCACTTATAAAAAGAAAACCAGTAATAATAAGCCATAGCTCAATGCTAGGTCTCCCCTCAATCCGATAGGGGTGCAGTAGCGTAGCGATTCAGTAGGTTTTTTTTTTTTTTTTTGGGGGGGGGTTATTTTCTATCATCCTCCAAAGGCATAGAATTTTACAGGGTGTTATTATATCTATGTCCAAAGGTATGGGGGGTGGGTCGAGCCACAAAGCCCCCCCCCCCTTTCCTACGTCACTGCAGGAGCATAACCAGAGAGTGGGATATCGGGATACATCCCCTTGCGAATCTTTCAAAATTATTTATTAAGAGCTTTCAGATTTTTGTCGTCAATAAGAAATTAAGTTTATCAATACAAAATTATATCTCATACAACCCCCCCCCCCCGAAATAAAATTCTGGCTACGCTCCTTTCTTCACCGATAGCATATAACGATTATGTTACATCATAAAACTATTAAAAGTGGCGTTTTTTCCGGTGGCGTTTTTTCAGGGTGCCGTTTTTTCCGGCGGCGTTTTTTCCGCTCACCCATGAACTTTTTCCGAAGGGTTTTCTTTCTCTAATTCCGTAGATAAACATACATTCGAAGAGCAAGAAGAAATATCCCAAGAATTCTTTCTCTTAATTCCATTTGGTAATTGAACAGGCCCCAGTCGATTTTCTTTATTAAGATCTGAATGCTTAGTTATCCTATGTTTTTTTTTTTTTTTTTTACATAATCATTATCAAAAATATCACGACATAAAGCACACTGTACTTTATATCTTGGGCTTTTGGCACCACCGATGTTTTTTTTAGGAAACATAAAGCCAAAAGCGAAATTAAACTTTTATACACTTCACAATGATATGCTATGCTGCCGTAACAAGAAAAAAAAAGTGCCCACTATTCTAAACTCTGTCTAACTCACTGGCACAATGCACAATAACAAGTGTTTGAAAAGTGATGTACTATGGGTTTGCGAAGAAAAAATAAAAATACACGGGATATTTCGACGAACCATTTCTTTCTCATCATTCTGTCATTGAGGACCAATAAAAGTACAAAAACCGTATTTCTGGAAAAAAGAACATCCCCCATTTGATTGATTAAGCAAAGCCATACTTCCCTTCCCTCGAAATTTTTTATCTACCCGAGTGGGCTAATTAACGGTCACTGTCTCCCCCATCCCGACCACACACACACATATCACACCCATGGACCACACACACACATATCACACCCATGGACCACACACACCCATATTGTACTCTTCTATGGTGTCGGCGACAAAATGCACAATCGTTTAAGCAATTAAAAGAGCCTCGAATAGAAAGTGGTCACACATGTAGTCTCATAAATTTGTCATTTAAAGAATAGACTGGCACTTTTGTTACCTTAAGATTGATGTCTTGCTGCAAATACAGTAGAATGCCTCCTGAGAGTGGGATCACAGATTTCAAGTATCCACTATTCGAATTTGAAGTCTCCCCGCCGTCGTCAACACATCACAGTATTGGAAGATGCAGGAAGTGGCTGTTTCTGGACATGAAAAGGATCGCAGAGATAAGAGATGAATGAAAACGGAAAGTACTTTTAGCCATTATTCAGAAGTTCTGAGGAATATACCCCCCCCCCTCCCAGAAATGTAAACATATCCGCTTCAATCTCCAATACTCATTCGCCTTTCATGTGTATTTAAAAATTACAAAATTAACTTTTTTTAAATCGCAAAATCAAAATTAAAACTCAGCTAAAATATAGATTTCTTCTTATGAAAATTCCCCGACGAATTAATCAAATAGCCCCGATAGGGGGTCACAAGTTCCCCGACGGGGAGCACGTGACCCCCCATTGGAGCCACCCCTATCTATAATGATTCCGATGATAGTGAAGAAGAAACAGAGGAGCCTATACCAAGCATACCAGATGCATTCAATGATGCAAAAACATTATCACGATTTTTTGAATGCCGCAATGATGATGCACAGACTCTACAAAAGTCTATTATGAATGACCAAAACGGTACTTTTAAAGTAGCATCTGCTCATTTGAAACAAAAGAAAATTACAGATTATTTATCTGAATAAAATTGTAATAAAGAATTATCTCTGTCTTTTATTTAACTTAAATTTTTTTAAAAATCAGACTTTTTTAAAACGCTTATTACAGTGAAATTATGAGCCCACTTTCCTTTTTTGTGTAATATTGAATCATACTGGCGGTATTGCTTATAACGTACTTCGGCTATAACGTTCTACGTTTTTAGGTCCCGTGAGAGTACGTTATAACCGGTGTCTACTGTATATACGTTACTAGCTGAAGTACCCGTTCTCCGCACGGAATGGATATTGTTAAACCAAAAAATACAAATGGAAAATAAATAAATAAATGTTAAACATATTTTTAGATTTAATCGCCTTAAAAACTGTTTTACAGTATTCGTTAGGCATATTCTATCTATACTTGATCTTTCTAAATACTGCATGGAATGTGCATCATAATCCGAGTGCATCATAATGCGAGTGTGTCGTATTTGTCTTTCTTGTTCCATAAAATACTTCGTCAAAATCCAAATCTATATTAAAATCGCCTACTAAAACTGTTTTAATTCTCACCAGGCATATTCTAAGTATACTTCACCTTTATTTACATGAATATAGACACCAATATCCCAATTAAATAAAGAGTAGGGTTAGGCAATTTCTCGACAAACGTGGAAGATATAACTAAGCTGGCTCCAATTTCGGGAACTTAATTTTTTTTTACGCCAAATTTGGCGATAAAAAGTGGCAAACGTTCCCGACTTTTCGCGTTTAATCTGGCAACCCTTAAAAAGTCATTAGCCCTTTCACGAGGCAGACAAAAATTTTGTCTGAAATGAACAGCACTCAAGAGCTAAAACGCCTTTTCTTTTGTCAACTACACCTCTTTTTGAAGTCGAAAAGGCTGTTTATGAATGCAAGATTTTTAACATTGTCTTAATTTTTGTTCGAAATATGAAAACAACGTACCAGTTTCTACACGAATACTAAAAAACCCTGAAAATGACTTTAGGTATTCGTGTTCGCTACATTTTAAAGGAAGAATTTTATGCCTATCTCCTTTTCCTTTCGAGCTACGATCGTAAATTTGAAAACAACGTTTTGGCCCCTTTATTTCGTTGTGATGCGAATTCTAAAAAATTCTGAAAATGAATGTAAGGCGTTTGTGTTCTCTATATTTTTATGGAAGAATTTTAGGCTATGTCTTTTTCTTCTAATATATAAAGGGAAATATGAAAAGAACGTCAAAAAACATATTGGTCCCTTACCCCCTTTTGGGTGCGAATTCTAACAAACCCTGAAAAAGATTTTTAGGTATTTCTGTTAGTTACATTTTAAAGCAAGAATTTTACGTCTATCTCTTTTGAATGTAGGAAAAAACGCCGCCGGAAAAAACGCCACCGGTAAAAACGCCACCTGGAAAAAACGCCACCGGATAAAACGCCACGTGGAAAAAACGCCGCCGGATAAAACGCCGCCGGAAAAAACGCCACCTGAAAAGATATTTGTGTAATAATTTAATTAAATACTTGAAATAAATTTCTTTTGTTTTGCAGAAAATGGGGGGTGGGGGTGGAATGGGGTATTCAGTTGAATTATGAGGTTTAATGTACTTTGTTTTCCAGAAGTGGGGGAAAGCACATGTCTAATTCAATAAGTCAATTTGGGCATAATTCGGTAGGCGCTAAGGAGGGGTGGGGGAAGACTTTCCTAGAAAGCTTTTGGTTTCCGTTAAAAAAAGATTGCCAATTACTTAATAGTAAATGAAGCTTTCAGGGGGCTATGACCCCAAAACTGCATGCAGGCACTCTGATGACATGGAAGTGTTAAGATATCAAAGAAATAAAATCCCAAACTGGGATTTTAATTAACACATAGGTGTGTGGGGGGGAGGGGGGGAAGGGTTTATTTTTTTCATGGTTTAATGTTTTTTTTTTTGCATATAAAAGACAGGCAAGGGAAAGAGCTTTATAAGATATAAATTTATCTTATAAATCTTTAAAAATTATTTTTAACTTTTTGCATTATAATATAAATACTTTCTACTAATTTCCTGACAATTGGGTAAAGGGCTGAGGTGTGTAGGTCTAGGGTTCTGGCCTACGACGCAACTGTTTTCTCCAGTTGTATCTTGAATAAGCGTTAGAGCCCCTCAAAAAGTTCTCCGCCCAAGGCATGCCTTAATTAAGCAGACAGCCCTCGTGCATATCTTCCTTAATTTAAGGACCTTAAATACAAAATCAAAATAACTTATTTCATCATAATTTACACTGAAGATAAAAAGTTTTATATTTTTAATATTAATCAGAAATCATAATTCCTTCCAATTCCTATTAGAGAGGTTGTCTTAAAAGCACTGATCTACGGCTTTCATTGATCTTATATAATATATAATTATAAAAAATATTATTATTAGACATATATAATTAATTACAAAGTTACTTTATGGTGTCGAATAAAATTTTCAGGAAATTAAATGTAAATAAATACAAACTTTTACTTTTTATACAGCCCTCCTGCAGAAATTCCCAATAAGTAAAATATACTCCCTTGCATTAATGAGGTGATGTAGAAAGTTTAAGATTTCTCATAAGAAGGCTTACAGTTCAAAGTCTGTGAGGGGGAATAAGCTTTTCAGTATCAAAAATAGTAAACATATAATTATTAAAACTATTCTAACAAAACTAATTAATTATTCTAACAAAACTAATTAACTATTAATTTTAATCACAGTTATACATAGCCAATATTTACATTTTGAGAAATGAGTTTTAAATCATTTTAAACCAGTTTCCTTTAAAAAGTTATTGTTTTTTTCAGCATTTAAAAATTTGTTTAAAAACATTACAATTAGACTAACATTTAATTTAAAGAAGATTTTTTAAAACTTGTTTTTGACTTATTAATAGCATAATTTAATTTTTAAAAAGACATCTTTAAAATAAGAGTACCAATGTTCAAATTGAATATTTTCAAAAATAGAAATATTTATATTACTTATTCTAAAACTTATTATTTAAAAACAAAGAGCTAACAAGATAAATTACCAAGAATCAGAATAAACTCTTGCACTTATAAAAAGAAAAACAGTAATAATAAGCCATAGCTCAACTCTAGGTCTCCCCATAATCCGATAGGGGCGCAGTAGCGTAGCGATTCAGTAGGTTTGGGGGGGGGGGTTTCTATCATCCTCCAAAGGTATGGGGGGTCGAGCCATAAAGCCTCCCCCCCTTTCCTACGTCACTGCAGGAGCGTAACCAGGGAGTGGGATATCGGGATATATCCCCCTATTTATTAAGAGCTTTCAGATTTTTGTCGTCAATAAGAAATTAAGTTTATCAATACAAAATCATATCTCATACAACCCCCCCTCCCCGAAAAAAAAATTCTGGCTACGCTCCTTTCCTCATCGATTAGCATATAACGACATCATAAAACTATTAAAAGTGGCGTTTTTTCCGGCGGCGTTTTTTACCGGGTGGCGTTTTTTCCGGCGGCGTTTTTTCCGGGTGGCGTTTTTTCCATGTGGCGTTTTTTCCGGCGGCGTTTATTCCGGTGGCGTTATTTCCGGCGGCGTTTTTTCTGGCGGCGTTTTTTCCGCTCACCATCTCTTTTAGCCTCTGAGATATGAAGATAAATGGGGAAAGAACGTTTTAGCCCCGTACCCCCGTTTGGATGCGAATTCTAAAAAATCCTGAAAATGATTTTTAGGTATTTCAGCTAGTTACATTTTAAAGCAAGAATCTTGCTCCTATCTCATTTTACTTCTGAGATATAAAAGGAAATGTGAAAAGAACATTTTGGCCCCTTACCCTCGTTCGGGTGCGAATTCTAAAAATCCTGAAACTGATATTTAAGAATTTCCGTTAGTTACATTTTGAAGCAAAAATTTTTCCTTCAGAGATACGAAGGAAAGTGTGAAAA
>JAWZYV010005204.1:0-310664 GCA_038373885.1 Cheiracanthium punctorium
CAGCACAGAATTACACATTGGCGAGAACAATAACTTGGCTGAGATTAATAGCGCCAATTCCAGAGCAACCCTAACAGTTAATCCAATAAAATTACAATGACGTAATCGCGAGCAAATAATTTTAAAGTCGTCGCAGGGGAACAACCAAATAACTTACGCCAGCAGGATGCCAAGAAGAAACTCAAAAAAGGCCGTTGATTTTGCAAACGGACGTAATATAATCTATTTTTAGCACACTGGTCTGTAGAGACGAAGAACAAAAAGAATAGTGCATACAGGGAAAAGTAAATATACAGATTTAAAAACCGAAATGGCTGTAAAATGAAAAACAGAAGTGATTTAGAATTCGTGAATTTTGGATAGATTACATTAAAGAAAGCCAAAGTAAATGATTATTAAATTAGATATGTGATCTTCATCACAAGCACAGTTAGAAGATTCCAATATCAGGCCAATTTTGGAGAAGAAACTAAATTCCGCGGATCGACCGTCTTGGCAAGAGATCGCGCCAGAGAGTCCCGCCACAAAGCGATACTGGGCTCTTTGGGATTCTTTACATCTTAAGGACGGTGTTTTATATCGGAAATGGGAGAGCGATGACGGAAGATCAAGCCGATGGCAATTAATTCTCCCACGTAGTAGAATTCCAGAAGTTCTGCGGGAGATTCATGATAGCGCAAGTGGAGGGCATTTTGGAGTGATGAAGACGTTAAATAAAACCAGGGAGCGATTTTATTGGGATCGACTTCGTGCCGATGTTGAAAAATGGTGTAGAGAATGCCACGATTGCGTTGCCCGGAAAGGACCTAAAATAAAAACCAAGGGTCGTTTGCAGCGCTATAACGTTGGCGCGCCTTTCGAAAGAGTAGCTTTAGATATCCTAGGCCCCCTGCCTACAACATCGAAAGGCAATCGATACGTCCTGATGGATTACTTTACCAAATGGCCAGAAGCGATCGCCATCCCGAATCAGGAAGCTTCAACTGTAGCTGAAGAACTCGTTAGAAACTGGATCTCTTATTACGGAGTGCCTATGATGTTACATTCGGATCAAGGTACAAATTTTAATTCAGCACTATTTTCGGAACTCTGCGAATATTTGGGAATCACGAAGACTCGAACAACACCGTTACATCCCGAGTCCGATGGCATGGTCGAGAGGCACAATCGAACAATTTTGAATCATCTTTCGATATTTGTTTCGAAGAATCAAACCGACTGGGATACATATTTGCCACTGTTCCTCCTGGCTTACAGAAGTGCGGTTCATGAGACGACCGGATATTCTCCATCAGAGATGTTGTTCGGCCGTCCTCTTCGATTACCCAGTGATATTGTTTTTGGACGACCATGTGATACGCCCTCCTCACGGAATGATTACATGAGTAATTTAGAAGCACGATTAGAAAGAGTTCATTCGTTTGCCAGAGAGCGTATAAATTTGGCGAGTGACCGAATGAAGATTCGTTACGACGCCAAAGCAACGAATCACCAATTTAAGGAGGGTGATCAAGTTTGGCTGTATAACCCGAAACGAAGGAGAGGTCTGAGTCCTAAGTTGCAACAGAACTGGGAAGGACCTTATACAGTTGTCAAGAAATTGAACGATGTTATCTACAGAGTCCAGAAGTCGCCCAATTCAAAACCGAAAGTCATCCACATTAATCGTTTAGCTCCATATGGTGCTACTGATCATAATGTTGTGTGATTAGACTGCCGGGTCGTCAGTTTTTTAAAGAGGGGAGCAGTGTTGCGAAATAATAACTTAATTTGCTCTCGTATTGAATGCGCCGCCGTGAAACTAGTTAATAGCGAAGTCCTCAGGTAATGGTAAACCTGTGGAAGTAACCCTGTAGCCTTGGCGACAAACTTGGCGATCGTCTTGGCGACTTGGCGACGGATTTGGCGACCTTGGCGACAAATGGTGGCTTCTAGAAAATTCATGTCTCGAGACCATATTTCAATTTGATAAGATTGTTCCAGAAATTTCTCGGCAATTCTGGTGACGTCATCATCTCTATAAAAGCGCTAGGATCTCTCTCCGGGGAGTTCAGTTGAGTGATAGACTTTGAAGCGCACGGTTGATTCTGTGAAATGAATAGCGTTATTGTTGTGCTTATTTGTGATTTTAGTTAGCGTATGCTAAAGTTTCTTGTATTATTTTGAGCTATCGAGCTGCGAGCAGTAAATAAAGTGTTATTTTTTTTGTTTACTGTGCTATTGGACTGCTTTAAAATAACCCACTTGGCGATTTTCGTAACAATATAACACCTTCTTCCAAACACTATTTTATACAAAAAATTATTGTTGGACATTTCAATTTTGGTTCATATATCATTTGAGAATTAGATCGTGTATATAATCTGAGTTCCATCCTGCTTAAGGATATGAGGTGTTAAACATTACCAAAGAGAATATATTTATTATTTAAAAAGAGTGAACGCTTAATAATTATTAGGAGTTGACATGAACTCAATTTTTACTGATTATATTTTCAAAAGATTTCTATATATATGCTCTCTAATTATTACTAATCATTATTGCACTCAATTCCTATAGTCTTACAAATTACCCCTGCTAATTTTGAAACCTCGGCTGTTTAGTGACAGCTGAACAGTTTCGAAATTAATAATGTAAGAAAGAAAAAACAAATAACGTTTACTTATTTATTGAAGCAACTGCAGAGAACTTTCAGCGCATATAATTTGCAGAAACATTTTTTTTCGATAAGAACAGTGCTCAAACAATTAATTGATAATTTCAGAAGAATAAATTTAATCTTTTCATTACAGAACGTACAGAAATGATAAGGTTTAAAAGAACTAAGTATTTGCACTAATATACAGTTTCTATTTATAGCCTTTGGTAGTTTTGTATATTTAAGCAATCTACAACATATACAAATGATATACAATATCCTCAACATATACAATATAAGCATTCAACATCTATAGTAACTTAAGTTTTTGTACCATCTCGTAATCCCATTTCGCTTCTCATATGTACTATGGTATTCTAAATATCAAAAGAAATTTCACATTGAATCAAATATTATTCTCTTTTGTTCGAAAAAGCTGTATTATAAATTTAATTAAACTTTCAAACGACCATAAACTAAATTAAAGCCTGAAGTTATTTTATTATTAATGAGAGGTAATCCAAGTGACATATGACAATGGTTTCATGACATTAAGCTATATACGGAGGTTTTAAATAATAATAGGGATTTAAACGTTTTATGTCAAAAAAGAACGGTAGTAATTGATTGATCTTTGTTTAAGAAAAATTAATAGAATAATTATCTTCCTTTTGCAGGGATGGTTTAAACTTTTAATATTTTCTTCAAAATATAATTAAATCTAACGATGGAAATATATTTTAGTGTTACTGTATTATATGAAATTACCAGAAAATGAAATATCAACTTAACAGTATCGTATGGAATATGTTTTAAATTTAATTCTGTTAAAAAAAAAAAATCCTAAACTTTTAAGAGAAATTTCAAAGGACGAGATCTAATGTAACAAAACAAACAATTTTGACAGCCTGTTAAGAAATGATTTTTTGAGTGTTAGTTGAATTTCCCGTCATACTTTTCGAAAGCTTAATTACATAATAAGAGAATATAATCATCTATAACTGATAAATCATGAATATAGTATGTTAATTTGAATCACTTTATTTAATTTTGGCTATTGACTTTATTTAATTCTATGTTACTTTATTTAATTCTGTCTATTAACAATTAGTTAAAATTTTATGTGATTATTTATAAAACATTGAAACTTTAACTAACAGTTAAACCTGAGAAAAATGTTTATTTTTTTCGTCTTATATCATTGATTGATGCTTTTCAAAGTGTTTTAGATACCGCACACATATAGTTAAAGAAGCAAATGTTTATTTAAAAAAACGAAGTTATTTAATATTCGTTATGCTTCAAGAAAATTTCCTAGTAATTTATTAATAGTAACTCACTTGAATATGCTGGATGTGTTTCTAAGACAGACAAATTTCTAGTACGGTTATTTTAATGAAATAATTAAAAGTTAATGCTCTAATAATGAAATTACTTCATCAGTATTTAATTGTGTTATTAGGAAGCTGGGAATTATTATGTGCAGAATTGTATAATCTAACATACGGTCATTTATAGTTCAAATTTAAGTTAACTGGTTGATGTTTTCAAAACTGTAGATCTGAATGGAACAAAAATTATTTTACAGGGTTACCAACTGTGCAGATTTGAGTGGAAACAAAATACATATGCGTATTCTTGAAAAAGATTCTTTTAAAATGTGTCATAATAATTCAGAATTCATACGAACAAATACCGTAAAACGTAAAAAGATATTCCTACTACCGTTTGGCTTCCATAAAATATTTTTTTAGTTATTTTTAAACACCTTGTCACTCATGAATTATTTTTCATGAGTTACAAGAACAATATTGAATATTGGTATTGCGGTTTCTGATGCGCTGAATTGTAACATTGTAAAATTAGATAATCACTAATTTAATTTTTAGGTACAATTTAATTTGTGAAAGAACAGAATTTGTGTTTTTATTGGTAGACAAACCCATAGAACGTAACTGAATTTTCATTAATCTTCCACGTCTCGAATGTGAAATAAGTCTTTAAACTGCGGAAAAAAATCTCATATTGCTGGTGTTAAACGAGTAAAAAACTTTGTAAAAAACACACATAAGTTGTTAAAGGTAAGAAGAATACGTACGTTTCGGCCAAAAATTGTTTTGGCCTTCTTCAGTCCAAACCCTTCGTAACAAGGAACACAGGGAACTGAAAAGAGATAAACAAGCAAGCATGTTGCCACAAGGGACAAAGAAAAGTCGAACAAAACCGTAGTCGTAGAGGGAAAAAAAGGGTGGGGAAGGGATAGAAAGGAAAGGAAAGAAGCACAAAAATACAAAAATAAAAAAGAATAAAATAAAAAATAATAATAATATAAAAAGGAACACACGCATACAAACACACACACCGAGAACTAATAGAAAACAGAACAAACAAAATAACAAAAAACAAATATAACATAAAAAACACATTCTTTTAAATTAAAAACCACGAACAGAACAGCACAATATATATATATATATATACTAGCTGCGTACCCGTTCTCCGCACGGTAGGGAACGAAACTTTTTCTTACATGTATAGTTCCAATTGATTCCAGTGATTTGGGATCTAAAAATAAGCAAAATGATTTGACACTTGGCGTAAAGTTACTCATTAGTTATTTGTAAAGTTAGTATAAGTACTGACCTGAGACCATTGTTAATATATTATGACGCAAAAAAACTATGTCGGTGTCATTCGCAATTAGAAAAGAAAAGCGTGACGGTTCACAGTGAAAATTCCTAATATTCAAAATGTCTCATTTCTACATCATACTCTTTTTTAGATTTAAGTTATGCCATTAATACCTTAGATACTACATGTTGCGGAGAACTCTTTTATTTTATAATTAAATAGTGCATCCGCTCTTCACAAGGCAAGAAGAGAACATTTTCCTAAAATGCGATCATAACTACTTGTGACAAAAAAAAAATGTCCAAGAAAAAAGTTGTGTGACAGTCTTTTCTGTTGAAACAACCGCGGGATATATTAACGCGACGTAGAATTACTTAATGTTTTGTTAGCTGTGATGTAATACGGCTGTTGAAAAATGAATAGAAGACTTAGTATCACGAAATATTTATTAATGCGGTATATTGTGCTTTGATCAATATTGCCCCAGCATATCTACTAACTATTACTTATACTATCTTTTACTGATGCCAATACAATATATTTTCGTTTTACAGTAGTTAATACTTAATTTAAAGAAACGGCTTAGATATTTGTCACGAATGTAGTCTTTTAGTCTTTGGTGACTTTCGCAATTTATGCATTAGTATAAACGATAATCATTTCACTTTATGGTTGCCACTAAAACAGCTCTCCATACATTTGTATGCTTAATTATTGTCAGATTGGCGTATTTAGCACCAGGGCCCTAGTATCTCACGGGCAAATCGGGACTTTGGCCAGTGCCTCCGGATCGAAATGGCCCCCAATTTCAAATGTTGTTCTGAAATATTCTTTTTTATAAACATATATTTTATGAAAAATAAAACAAATTTCATAGATGGAGGCCCCCAAATTCATTAATGCCCGGGGTCCCTGTTTGCCATAATCAGGCCCTGTTTAGCACCGCAAAATCATTCTTGCGATTCGAAAACGTGTCCCGTTTAAAATCTCAATTGAAAATAATGCTGGATAATTCACTTGTGAAAAAACAGCATTCAAAACAGCATTCAATTTTTCTGGCAACGTAAAGTAAAATACAGAATTATTTCACATGTATGTTTTGCTTGTGAGTCCGTTATTCTGATTGAGTTTCGAAAGGGGTTTTAAACTCGTGACGTCAAAGTGGCGCACATTTCACATGTGAAAACTAATTATTTTTAAATAATTTTATTTATTTTTTCAACTGGCAATTTTAATCATTGTTACTGTCTCCAAGACAACCAAACCGCAGGATATCATACCGAAAATTTTAAGCTGCTGCGATTGAAATGAAAATCCTTCTTTACTTAAAAATTCGTAAAAAAATCTCCTAATTTATATTTTCCTCTGGTTTTCTTTTAAAAGAGGGCGAAATGTATGCTCCGCCATTTGACAAAATATAAAAAAGTTATGACGGATAGAATTTAAGATGCAGCAGTTTTAAAAATATCTTACGAAAGTCAGCGTCAAATTTAATTTTATTTGAAAAATTCCCGAAAATCTGCAAATTATGTTACACAATCCGAACAAACAATTTTTAAAAGAAAATTTTCTCCTCTATCCGATGATGTAAATTTCGTTTTCTTGCGAGTGCAATTACCGGCGTTATTACGTATTAAGCGAGAAAAATCGCTAAAAATCGGACAAAACATAAAATAAAACATTTTCTAATTCGAATTTCGAAAAAATCGCTCCGAGGCGTGTTAGGATCTGTCCCAATGAAGCCGTATGCAAAATTCGGTAGGTCTGCGACCCACCGTCTCGGCGCAATGCGATCGAGTGACGCTCCCAAGAAGTTTGGTGGTCACAAACTTGCCTACCTACATAGCTACATACAATGTTTACTCTCGGATTTTATTATATACTAGCTGCTTACCCGTTCTCCGCACGGTAGGTGACGAATATTTTCCTTACACATATAATTCGAATTAACCCTCCAAGCGGCTGAGACGTAAAATCCCGTCAACTTCGTTCCAGTTTTCACTGCAATGCATCTATAACTTAAATTATTTATAACAGTCAGGTATCATAAAATATGTTCCGATATTAAACCTTGTAAGTTATTTAGGAACTTGTTTTTTAATAATTACAAATCTTCCTATCAAAATTTTATTTTTGGTATAATTTTAAAGCTACATGAAAAATTTACCGTAAAAACAACTTTACATTATTTGCCCATTTCCAGGACGCTCAGAGGGTTAAATCCAGTGATAGGAATCTCTAATAGTGAAAAACTGCTGTAATTCTGACGAAAAGCTTACTCCATCAGTGGAAATTTGAGACGATTGCAACATGATGCCACAAAAACTACGTCATGGCCACTGCCGATCAGAAAAGTAAGAACTTTACGGTATGCAGACGAAACTTTTCTCTTTCGAAAAATGCCTTGTTTCTACATCATATAATTCTGTTTTTTAGGCTTAATTTATAGCATTCATACATAATACATAAATAACATTACCATTACATGATGTTGAATACTATTTCATTTTATCTTGCATTTCGTAAAGCGTGGACAATCCATTAGCACAGTTATGTTGCATTAAATTTTACCTAAATTTGAAAAACCTACACGACATAATCGATGCACATTGTACGTTCAGAAACCAAAAATGCATCTTGTTTCCGTGAAGATCTTGTCGATTTCGTAAATGAAAACATTTGTGACGTAACTTAAGCGGAAAAGCTTATTACCCTTACTGAACTCTTAATACAGTGTCACACTTGTTACATAAAACTGACGTTGATCTCACTGCCAATTTACACTAAATAAATAAATTATTTCATTTTTTTTTTTTAACATAGATTAATTGCATAGTGTCCAATTCAATATTAAACAAAATCTGAAGTCGTTTCTAGAGCTCTTGGTCTTGTAAATGGAGTAACTGGAATATATATGAAAAAATAAATAGAACTTTAACATATAAGTCATTTATATGAAATATTCTAAGCTAATCGGATCCCGTTATTCGGAAAGATTCCACAAACGCCATGGGAAGAAAGAGCAATGAATTCCATATTATATTTTGTATTCCTTGCGAGTGCCTTTGTTATGTATATGATTGCAATATCATTCTCGTACACGATGCTTATCCTATAGTCTCTGGTGATTTATTTCGGAATGTCATTTCATATTCCTGACTTTTCATACTTTCAAAATTTTTGGTGCTTTGCGCATGCGAATAAACGATTATCATTTCCCATTACGGCTACCAATTAAAAAGTTTTCCATATCGCTTCTTCCACGTTAACGACGTTAATCTGCCTTTTGTAGTTTTAAAAAAAACGCATACGAAGTTTCATTGCTTCAATTTATACACACAGAGGGGTTAGGCAAATACGCACCCGACAAAAGCGCTTCCTTATACCACCGAAGCAGCACATACGTTAGTGTGTAATGTGATTCTCCAGATAATCTGACATCAAAACAGAAGACAATGACGTGAAAATGACGTCACACGCGAAGGAAATAAAATGAAAAATATGCCAAATTGCCTGAAAAAACTTCGATTACTTTTAATACGCAAATATGTTAAAATTCTATTTGTTTCATATTTAATGCGTTTTCACATTTTGGGTCCTAAGAGCTGTAGAAATGGGTGGTTTCACTTAATTATTAAATTGAACAACTTAAGTGGCAACAATGGATTCCATTGCTACGGAAACTGTAGATGTAGCTGTGTTGAAAATAGAATATGAAATGTTTTATTTATGTTTACTTTGCAAGAACTGCCATATTGGCGTAATTAACGTCGGCAGTCGTTGGCAAATAGCCAAAATGAATCACACATTAAACTTGACAATAAATGCAATAATTTAAAGGCATTACCAGATAGCCTCACTGGGTTTAAAAAATACTCTCATTCATCTTAAACAGCATTCGTATTTATAAAGACTTTCTATTTTTTTACATCTTGTTTGGCGGGATTAAAAAATATTATTTATTCATACGATCGTAACACCAACCCATCTCAATCGGGCATAGAATTAGCAATACAAATGAAAAAATTTAATTTTCTGAAATTTGGCGGGGTTTCCCTAACTTAAATCAATTTATTTAACTTGATGAAAATCATTTAAAATCGCATTAATAACTGCATTATTTCTGAACAGAAAATTAAAATTTCAGGCTAAATTCTAGTAAAACCTACACTTGTTTTTAAAAATACTATTTCTTTACGCTCTCAGTAAATTGCGCCAAGCCTAAAACTGTGCAAACCACTAGAATCCACTTTCTCAAAAATCGGATTATAAGCCATTTTTTTTCGCCAAATTATAAAGTTATACACTTTAGCCTCTGAAATTTACAAATCCTTTTTCTTTTGCGTATAAACAATATAGAATTCCTGCTCTGATTTCCCACGCAGACGATATTTTAATTAAAAAATAACCTAGCAAATATTCGAAACAGAAAAAAGTATTATTCCTTTATTTTTAATGCAAGAGTGTAAATCATTTAATAAATTCGCCAAACATGGCAACCTCGATGCTTATTTCTCCGTTTTTTGACTACAGGGGTTACAATCGCGGAATTGCGGAGAGCAAAAATTGGCGATTTTGACGGGTTTGTTTATCAATTAATATCTCCTAAACGAATTCGAATTTCGAAATTTAATTCAGCGGAAGACCTTCCTCGGAATTTTTTGAATCCGGGGACACCTCGATCGAAACTCAGCTCCCAGCCGTTTCTGAGGAGATGATGTTACAGACAGACGCGCACAGATTTTAATAGTATAGACTAGATGCTTACCCGTTCTCCGCACGGTAGGAGACGAATATTTTCCTTACACATATAATTCGAATTAAAACCCAGTGATAGGAATCTCTAATAGTGAAAAATTGCTGGAATTCTGACGAAAAGCTGACTCCATGAGTGGAAATTTGAGACGATTGCAACATGATTACACAAAAACTACGTCATTGTCACTGGCGATCAGAAAAGTAAGAACTTTACGGTATGCAGACGACACTTTTCTCTTTCGAAAAATGCTTTACATGCACATTGTACGTTCAGAAACCAAAAATGCATCTTGTTTCCGTGAAGATCTTGTCGTTTTCGTAAATGAAAACATTTGTGACGTAACTTAAGCGGAAAAGCTTATTACCCTTACTGAACTCTTAATACAGTATCACACTTGTTACATAAAACTAACGTTGATCTCACTGCCAATTCACACTAAATAAATAACTAATTTCATATTTTATTTTTAACATAGATTAATTGCTTAGTGTCGAATTCAAATATTAAACAAAATCTGAAATCGTTTCTAGAGCTCTTGGTCTTGTAACTGGAGTAACTGGAATGTATATGAAAAAATAAATAGAACTTGACCATATAAGTAATTTATATGAAATATTCTAAGCACATCGGATACCGTTATTCGGAAAGATTCCGCAAAAGCCATGGGAAGAAAGAGCAATTAATTTCATATTATATTTTGTATTCCTTGCAAGCGCCATTGTTATGTACATGATTGCAATATCATTCTCGTACACGATACTTATCCTATAGTTTCTGGTGATTTATTTTGGATTTTCATTTCATATTCCTGACTTTTCATACTTTCGAAATTTTGTTGCTTTGCCCATGTGAATAATCGATTATCATTTCGCATTACGGCTACCAATTAAATAGTTTTCCATATATATTTTTTCCACGTTAACGACGTTAATCTGCCTTTTTCTGGTTAAAAAAAAAAAGCCTACAAAGTTTCATTGCTTCAATTTAGACACACAGAGGGGTTAGGCAAATACGCAACCGACAAATTGCTTCGTTATGTCTGCCGAAGCAGCATATACGTTAGCGTGTAATGTGCTTCTCCGGATAATCTGACAGCAAAACAGAAGACAATGACGTGAAAATGACGTCACACGCGAAGGAAATAAAATGAGAAATATGCAGAATTGCCTGAAAAAACTTCGATTATTTTTAATGCGCAAATATGTTAAAATTCTATTTGTTTCATATTTAATGCGTTTTCACTTTTTTGGGTCTTAAGAGCTGTAGAAATGAGTGGTTTCACTTAATTATTAAATTGAACAACTTAAGTGGCAACAATGGATTCCGTTGCTACGGAAACTGTAGCAGTGTTAAAAATAAAATATGAAATGATTTATTTATGTTTACTTTGCTAGAACTGCCATTTTGGCGTAATTAACGTCGGCAGTCGATTGCAAATAGCCAAAATGAATCACACATTAAACTTGACAATAAACGCAATAATTTAAAGGCATTACCAGATAGCCTCACTGGGTTTAAAAAATACTCTCATTCATCTCAAACAGCATTCTTACTTATAAAGACTTCCTATTTTATTACACCTTGTTTGGCGGGATTAAAAAATATTATCTATTCATACGCACGTAACACCAACTCATTTCAATCGGGGCATAGAATTAGCAATACAAATGAAAAAGTTTAATTTTCAGAAATTTGGCGGGGTTTCCCTAACTTAAATCAATTTATTTAACTTGATGAAAATCATTTAAATTTGCCTTAATAACTGCATTATTTCTGAACAGAAAATTAAAATTTCAGGCTAAATTCTAGTAAAACCTATACTTGTTTTTAAAAATACTATTTCTTTACGCCCTCAGTAAATTGCGCCAAGCCTAAAACTGTGCAAACCACTAGAATCCACTTTCTCAAAAGTCGGCATATAAGCCATTTTTTCGCCAAATTATAAAGTTATACACTTTAGTCTCTGAAATTTACAAATCTTTTTTCTTTTGCGTATAAAAAATATAGAATTCCTGCTCTGATTTCTCACGCAGACGATATTTTAATTAAAAAATAACCTACGGAAAAAACACTCAAAATACTGGTGTTAAACAATAAAGTAAATAAAAAACTTTACCTATAACATCTTATGTGTGTTTTTTACAAAGTTTTTATTTACTTTAAAAAAATAACCTAGCAAATATTCGAAACAGAAAAAAGTATTCCTTTATTTTTAATGCAAGAGTGTAAATCATTTAATAAATTCGCCAAACATGGCAACCTCGATGCTTATTTCTCACATTTTCATTACAGGGGTTACAATCGCGGAGTTGCGGAGAGCAAATATTAGTGTTTTTGACGGGTTTTTTTATCAGTATCTCCTAAACTAATTCGTATTTCGAAATTTAAATTAGCGGAGGTTCTTTCTCGAAATTTTCCGAATAAGTGGATACCTCGTTCGAAACTCAACTCCCAGCCGTTTAGGCGGAGATGATGCTACACACACACACACAGACACAGACAGACGCGCACAGATTTTAATAGTATTGACTAGCTGCGTACCCGTTCTCCGCACGGTAGGGAACGAAACTTTTTCTTACATGTATAGTTCCAATTGATTCCAGTGATTTGGGATCTAAAAATAAGCAAAATGATTTGACTCTTGGCGTAAAGTTACTCATTAGTTAATTGTAAATTTAGTATAAGTACTGACCTGAGACCATTGTTAATATTATGACGCAAAAAGCTATGTCGGTGTCATTCGCAATTAGAAAAGAAAAGCGTGACGGTTCGCAGTGAAAATTCCTAATATTCAAAATGTCTCATTTCTGCATCATACTCTTTTTTAGATTTAAGTTATGCCATTAATACCTTAGATACTACATGATGTGGAGAACCGTTTTATTTTATAATTAAATAGTTGTGTACCCGCTCTTCGCAAGGCAAGAAGAGAACATTTTCCTAAAAAATGTGATCATAACTCTTGTGAGAAAACAGAATCTCCAAGAAAAAAGAAAGTTCTTTTACAGTCTTTTCTGTTGAAACTACCGCGGGATATATTAACGCGACGTAGACTTACTTACTATTTTGTTAGCTGTGATGTAAGACGGTAGTTGAAGAATGAATAGAAGGCTTAGTTTCACGAAATATTTATTAATGTGGAATATTGTGCTTTGATCAATATTGCCTTAGCATATCTACTTACTATTAATTATACTATCTTTTACTGATACCAATACAATATATTGTCGTTTTGCAACCGTTAATGCTTCATTTAAAGAAACGGTTTAGATATTTGCCACGAATGTAGGGTTTTACTCTTTGGTGATTCTTTACAATTTATGCATTAGCATAAACGATAATCATTTCACTTTATGGTTGCCATTAAATCAGCTCGCCATAATTTTTTACGCATAATTCTTGTCAGATTGGCGTATTTAGCACCAGGGCCCTATTATCGCACGGACAAATCGAGATTTTCCCATGGGGCCTCCGGCTCGAAATGGCCCCCAATTTCAAATGTTGTCTTTTTTCTACAAAAAAAATTATGAAAAATAAAACAAATTTCATACATGGGGGCCGCCAAAATTCATCAATGCCCGGGGCCCCCTGTTGGTCATAATCAGGCCCTGTTTAATACCGCAATATATTTCCTGCTATTCGAAAACGTGACCCGTTTAAAATCTCAATCGAAAATAATGCTGGATAATTCACTGGTGAAAAAACAGCATTCAATTATTTATCTGGCAACGTAAAGTAAAATATAGAATTATTTCATGCGTGGCGTATGTTTTGCTTGTGAGTCCGTTATTCTGATTGAGTTTCGAAAGAGGTTTTAAACTTATAACATCAAAAGCACGCACTTTTCACATGTGATAACTCAGTTATTTTAAAGTAATTTTATTTTATTTTTTTTCAACTGGTAATTTTAATCATTGTTACTGTCTCCAAGACAACCAAAACGCAGGATATCATACCGAAAATTTTAAGCTGCTGCGATTGAAATGAAAATCCTTCTTTACTTAAAAATTCGTAAAAAATCTCCTAATTTATATTTTCCTCTGGTTTTTCTTTTAAAAGAGGGCGAAATGTATGCTCCGTCATTTGACAAAATATAAAAAAGTTATGACGGATAGAATTTAAGATGCAGCAGTTTTAAAAATATATTGTACGAAAGTCAGCGTCAAATTTAATTTTATTTGAAAAATTCCCAAAAATCTGCAAATTATGTTAGACAGTCCGAACAAACAGTTTTTAAAAGAAAATTTTCTCCTCTATCCGATGATGTAAATTTCGTTTTCTTGCGAGTGTAATGACCGGCGTTATTACGTATTAAGCCAGAAAAATCGCTAAAAATCGGACAAAACATAAAATAAAACATTTTCTAATTCGAATTTCGAAAAAATCGCTCGGAGGCGTGTTAGGATCTGTCCTAGTGAAGTCGTATGCAAAACTGGAAAGGTCTGCGACCAACCGTCTCGGCGCAATGCGATCGAGAGACGCGCGCAAGAAGATCGGAGGTCACAAACTTACCTACATAGCTACATACAATGTTTACTCTCGGATTTTATTATATATACTAGCTGCGTGCCCGTTCTCCGCACGGCAGGGAGCGAAAAAATTTCTTACATGTATAATTCGAATTGATTCCAATGATTTGGAATCTAAAAATAAGCAAAATGACTTGACTCTTGGCGTAAAACTACTCATTAGTTATTCGTAAAGTTAGTATAAGTACTGACCTGTGACCATTGTTAATATCATGACGGAAAAAACTATGTCGGTGTCATTCACGATCAGAAAAGAAAAAAGCGTTACGGTTTGCAGTGAAAATTCCTAATTTTCAAAATGTCTCATTTCTGCATCATACTCTCTTTTAGATTTAAGTTATGCCATTAATACCTTAGATACTACATGATGTGGAGAACCGTTTTATTTTATAATTAAATAGTTGTGTACCCGCTCTTCGCAAAGCAAGAGGAGAAAATTTTCCTAAAATGTGACCATAACTACTTGTGATAAAACAGAATCTCCAAGAAAAAAAAAAGTTCAGATACTGTCTTTTCTGTGAAAACTACCGCGGGATATATTAACGCGACTTAAAATTATTTAATGTTTAGTTAGCTGTGATGTAAGACGGCTGTTGAAAAACGAATAGAAACGAATAGTTTCACGAAGTATTTATTAATACAGTATATTGTGCTTTGATCAATATTGCCCTAGCATATCTACTAACTATTACTTATACTTTCTTTTACTGATACCAATATATTTTCGTTTTTCCATCTTTAATGCTTAATTTAAAGAAACGGTTTAGATATTTGCTACGAATGTAGTCTTTTATTGTTTGGCGATTCTTTGCAATTTACGCATTAGCATAAACGATAATCGTTTCACTTTATCGTTGCCATTAAAACAGCTTTCCATACATTTTTATGCACGATTCTTCTCAGATTGACGTATTTAGCTCCGCAAAATATTTCTTGCAATTCGAAAATGTATCCCGTTTAAAAACTCAATCGAAAATAATGCTCTCTTGAAACTACCGCGGAATATATTAACGCGACGTAAAATTACTTAATGTTTTGTTAGCTGCGATGTAATACGGCTGTTGAAAAATTAATAGAAGACTTAGTTTCACTAAATATTTATTAATGCGGTATATTGTGCTTTGATCAATATTGCCTTATCATATCTACTTACTATTACTTATACTATCTTTTACTGATACCAATACAATATACTGTCGTTTTGCAACCGTTAATGCTTAAGAAACGGTTTCGATATTTGCCACGAATGTAGGCCTATACTCTTTGGTGATACTTTGCAATTTACGCATTAGTATAAACGATAATCATATTTCAGTTTATGGTTGCCACTAAATCAGCTCTCCATAAATTTTTACGCATAGTTCTTGTCAGATTGTCGTATTTAGCACCAGGGCCCTATTATCGCACGGGCAAATCAGAACTTTGCCCAGGGGCCCCGGCTCGAAATGGCCCCCAAATTCAAATGTTGTTCTTTTTTTTATAAAAAAGAATATGAAAAATAAAACAAATTTTATAGACGGGGGCCCCAAAATTCAACAATGCCCGGGGCCCCCTGTTGGTCATAATCAGGCCCTGTTTAACACCGCAATATATTTTCTGCTATTCGAAAACGTGACCCGTTTAAAATCTCTTAAATTGAAAATAATGTTGGATAATTCACTTGTGAAAAAACAGTTCAATTATTTTTCTGGCAAAGTTAAGTAAAATATAGAATTATTTCACACACGCGGCGTATGTTTTGCTTGTGAGTCCGTTATTCTGATTGAGTTTCGAAAGGGGTTTTAAACTCGTGACGTCAAAGTGGCGCACATTTCACATGTGAAAACTCGGTTATTTTTAAATAATTTAATTTTTTTTTCAACTGGCAATTTTAATCATTGTTACTGTCTCCAAGACAACCAAACCGCAAGATATCATACCGAAATTTTTAGGCTGCTGTGATTGAAATGAAAATCCTTCTTTACTTAAAAATTGGTAAAAAATCTCCTAATTTATATTTTCCTCTGCGTTGTTCTTTTAAAAGAGGACGAAATGTATGCTCCGTCATTTGACGAAATATAAAAAAGTTATGACGGATAGAATTCAAGATGCAGCAGTTTTAAAAATATTTTACGAAAGTCAGCGTCAAAATTTAATTTTATTTGAAAAATTCCCAAAAATCTGCAAAATTATGTTACACAGTCCGAACAAACAATTTTTAAAAGAAAATTTTCTCCTCTATCCGATGATGTAAATTTCGTTTTACTTGCGAGTGTAATTACCGGCGTTATTACGTATTAAGCGAGAAAAATCGCTAAAAATCGAACAAAACATAAAATAAAACATTTTCTAATTCGAATTTCGAAAAAATCGCTCCGAGGCGTGTTAGGATCTGTCCTAGTGAAGCCGTATGCAAACTTCGGTAGGTCTGCGACCCACCGTCTCGGCGCAATGCGATCGAGAGACGCGCGCAAGAAGATCGGTGGTCACAAACTTGCCTACCTACATACATAGCTACATACAATGTTTACTCGCGGATTTTATTATATAAGATAAGATATATATATTTTATTATTATTATTATAAATAAAAACGTAAAGGAAAGACAGTAACACACGTACACACACATAAAAAAGGGGGGAAACGAAATAAAAGAAAAGAAGGGGAAAGGGAACGAAAGAAAAAAGGGGAAGGGGGAGAGTAGAGGAAGAAAGTGAATAGAACCTTACAACAGCAGCTTCCAAGCAGAATGAACGAAGGAACGGAAGAACCATCGTTCACAAGACGTTCTAAGTGCTGGGTAATGGAAAAACCTTCCAAAAAATCAAGATGGGACAAAGACTGAGGAGTGCACAAAATCTTAGCCTTAGAAAACTGAAACGATGATTGGAATTCCAACAATGTGAGGCAATAGAAGATTTGTAAAGTTCGTGCTTAGAGACATATCTCTCATGCTCGTTGAGCCTAAATTTGAGAGCTCTTCTGGTCTGACTAATATGGCCCAAATCACAAGATCCACAAGGAATATAATAAACACCCCAACGGTTCTCAGTAGGAATAGGATCTTTAAGGGAAGAAAATTGAAGTTTATTAACAGGTTTAAAAATGACTTTGAAACCGAAATTTTTGAGAAGTTTAGAAATTTTGTAGCATAAAGGTGAAAAGAAAGGTAGTACAATTAATTAGTTGTGAAAATTAATAGTATTAGTAGAAGTATTAGGCTTATTAAATTTAGAAACAGCTTTATCAATAATAGAGGGGACCACGAGAAACAGCTAAAAGACACGAGAAACAGCAAAGGATTTTAAGTAACTAATTTCATTATTAAGAGATGAAGAATCAGAGCAAATTTTGATAGCACAAAACACATAAGTGTAAAAATCAGAAAGTTTTTGCTGGTAAGGATGGTTAGATAGGGCATGAGGAGGTAAAGATATAGAAAAGGGTTTGCGGAAAACAGAAGTAGAGAAACCGTCAGGATTCCTAGAAACAAGAACATCCAAAAAAGGTAAAGAATTGTTGCACTCCTCTTCTAGAGTAAATTGGATACACGGAATTTGGATACACGGACTTTGGATACACGGATAATTGGATACACGGACAATTGGATACATGGACTCTTCTTACCTTTAAAATCTTATGTGTGTTTTTTACAAAGTTTTTCATTTACTTTAAGTCTTTAAACTACTAAAATCAGAGACATCTTGTATTACAGAGAAAATTTCAGCTTTTAGCCATATCTCTTGAAATAATTTATGCTTATTAGATCACTAATTAAAAAATAATAAAAATTTATATCAACCCAAAACAAAAATATTTATAGCGGTTTTCTTTTGAAATATAAAGTTTCACCCACTAGTAATCAATTGTTACATGATATTTTCAAAAATAATAAATTAAAAGCTCTTAAATTTTATTTTTATGGGGATAAGTATACTACGAAAAACCTGAAATAGAGCTTCGTATAAATTACTTCTCAATTTTAAACTTTTTCAGATAGTATATTTAAAATTGAACCTTAATTCGATAGCATGTTAGATCCTATTATTCTGTGGTTTGTGCCATTAGGCTTTTAAAATGAGCAGCTAAATATTGATATTATCTCACATCAATAAATCATCCAATTTTCACTAAAGTTCAATGAAATTTCATTTATAATTTAAATAAAGCTTGCGAAATCGATTGAGAGCACACAAAATACTATAGTTGTATTGGAAATTCGAAACTTATTGCACCATTAAATATATACATTGCCCATAAAATATCTAAATTTATATCGAAAACTGAAAATATTAAACATAAATATTGATCGAAGCAGCTTAATTATAGATAAACTTGATTAATATAGGTGGGGCTTTTATTTTTAAGTATCGTTTATTAAGTGACACAAATTCTTGATACGTTTCCTTTGAGTGAATAGTATCAATGATGTTATGCTTGTTTTAATAGTATGAACTTTAATTTTGTGGGAAATTGTTAATAATATGAGTGTTTTGTTTATGTTTTGTTGCAGATATGAATTTAAATTAAGCATGAAAGCTTCGCTAGCATAGTAATTATTTTACTGGTAAAAACTTTTAACGACATTTTGTCAACGTCAAACTTTCTTTTAATACACGTATTAGTATGTATAATTTTATAGACCTGAAAAGCTACGCTTACAACAAATAAATAAATAAATAAATAAATTCTAAAAATATGACGGTTGTCTATCCCATGGAGTGATAATTTTTATTTTAACATTAGTAGAGAACATGTTCATTTCCATTGAACAATCCTACTATATAGTTACTCTGATCCCTGACAGTAACCATTCGGGGCAACTCATCCAAGATATAAAACTTTTACCTCCATTACTCCAAAAAGATTAAAAAGTTGAGTACAAAAAAAGCAACACCTACACCGTTTCCACGATCCGGTTGAAAATTTTAATAATTATGTGGAAAACAACCTGCGTTACATTAAAAATCTGAAAATCCACCCGTTTCCTCCTTTGGAAGCGATTTTTGCTATTTCCAGCTCCGCTTTATTTCCGAGAGTAAATAACGTTATTCATTTGCGTGACAAAATTAGCCATTTCAAGTGAGAATGACGTCATACTTGATGCCACAGTCATCAAGCTTTGAAGGGAAGTCAGTTTGTTTAAAAGATTTTTACGATAACATAGTTAAATTTTTTTCATTACTAGGGGCCAAGGCCGCCAGACTCGCTACGCTTGCTTTTCGTATGAGGCATTCGGCCCAAGGCTTATTCGTAAAAAAGACATAATTTCAACAGACAAAACCCGAAGATTGGATCAGATAGAATGTTAGTGAGCTACACATTGCTTGGTTATTGCATGTTCATTGATACAGAAAAATTTAAACTTCACACTACAGTAGACATCACCCCCCTCATAACAAAGATATTTTGTTATGGGAATCCGTGTTATACGGGTCCTGAGCTATACTCCACCTGGAGTGCGGACTCCGCTTATAATACTGGAAAAATTATTTGCACTCCTCAGAAACACAATGATATTTAGTATTGCCATTCAAAAGTTATATTAATTAGGAGCTAAAGCATAATAAAATCAGAAAATATGTTTCAGTTGTATTTTTAATAATGTAAAACCTATTGGACACCTTGCAAATTTGCCACCCATGGCGATTTTTCATTATTTGGCGACTTGCGTACATGCAAAGTTAATAAAAGCTACAGAACAGATAGGATAGCTTGCCACCAATGGCGACTTTTCATTATTTGGCGATTTACACATGCTCACAACCTATAATTACTCTTCATTTAAGGTTACCGGATAACCGTTATTCATATTTTCATTTATATAATCGTTTGCAGATTGGCGTACTTAGCACCACGAATTATACCATCTCGTCGCGCTAGCAAATATCCAAAGTGTACCATAACTGCTATAATGGCATAGTTAACGCCGCCAAATATTTCTACTGGTAGCAAATAATCCAGCTGGACCGAACCGGCTTTAAAATAATTTGCATTTTAATTATTTTTCATTTTCAAGAGATTATTCTGTTTTGGAAAAACGAATAATCGCTAATTCTAAACTCCTGTTGTCTAAGCGAACTTACTATTTGAAAATTGTCAACTTTTTTTAACACATTTTGAGTTACTTATTTCATATTATTGTAACCTATTTATAGAAAAAAACATGTGATGCCTATTCTACAGCTTACGAAATATTGTAACAATAGATTAAAGCTGTTGTGAACTAATAGTATTTAAATATATGTAAGAAATACATGTGAAGAATATTCTGTAGCTTACGAAATATTGTAACAATAGATTAAAGCTGTTGTGAACTAATGGTATTTAAATATATGTAAAATTATGTGGCATACTTTTATGTCGCATTTTTGGGACACATTTTTCATACAATTTTCAATAAAGGGGGTGAGAGATAAATGACAAAGTCATTAATAGATGGAGAAAATCTGCACAGAAAAATGCACAATTCCAACTGAGTGAAAATTTCAAAACCTTATTCTCAGGTGTATTCAGCAGACGATAAATTACGATAAATTGCGCCAAGCATTAGAATGATCTCCTCAAAATCGCACAAAACCGTTTAATTTTTAGCCAAATTAAAAAGTTGCACATTTTAGTCTCAGAAAATTTCTAAATATGTTTCTTTTGAGTATAAAACATTTCATTCCTGCTCTGATTTCCCATGCACACGATATTTTAATTTAAAAACAGCCTTACAAATAATCTAGACAAAAAAAAATCGTTATTCTTTTATTTTTACTTCAAGAGTCTGAATCATTTAATAAACTTGCCGAATGTGGCAACCTAGATAAGCTTGAATGTCGCTTTTTTTTTTCCACTGTGGGGTTACAATTACGAAATGGCGGAAAGCAAAAATTAGCCTTTTGCGATACGTTTTTTATCGATATCTCCTAAAATAATTCGAACTTTGAAAAAATCGCTTCGAGGTGTGTCGGTAACTGTCATCGAAAATTTCCGTACAAAATTTAATAGGTCTACGATCACCGCGAGACACATTCAAACAAACTAACTAACAGTTTACACATTGTTTTATTAATATAGAAGAAAGATAGTTTTTATTTTGGCGTAAAATGGGCGTAATTCTAACTCATGTTTGTAAATTTCATGCGATTCTAGATACTTGGAAACGCTTTGTTGCAAAGGAATGAATAATTTTATGCCAAATCTGGCAACCATTCTGTTTATTTTTTCAGTTTTTTATTAATAGCTTCTAAAATAATTCGATTTTCGAAATTTAACTCAGCTTAGCAGGTTCCTCGGAATTTTTCGAATCTACGGGCACCTTAGTCGAAACTGAAATCCCCACGGTTTAGGAGGAGATAAACTGACAAGCTTTGACAGCGCCAGCGGCCTTTAAGTTTTTTTAGAATAGAGAGAAAATTATCGTCTGCTTGAAGTATTGATATAAGAGCGGTTTAAGACGGTTCTAGACGGCGAAATATGATTTTCACGGATGAAAGCATCTTTTTATGCGTCGTGAACGGTGATTTTCCATCAGTGTTCTGGCAGGAGTAATCTACGACAATCAATACAACCAACATCTTAAAGAAGGAAACCTACCTCTCGTACCGGCAAAAGTTGCCACCTGACATGTTGAGTGACATTCTCACACTTCTGGCGGATAATGCAGTTCCAGGAGGATGGAACACCAGCCCATTTTGCATGAGAGGCGGAAAGCTATCTGAACATAAGCTTTCCGAACCTCTGAATTGTTCGTGGTTTGCCACTGCACACACCAGATCTTATGTCTGAATTTCTTTACTTGGGTACAGCTGAAAGCTCCTTATGCATGAATTCCGATTGGATCTGCTGAAGAGCTCTCACCAAACTTATCTCATAGAAGTGTTCGTCTTACACTGTTAATATAGAAGTGCTTAGTAACACGAGCATTAAAGCGTTTGCGACCAACTCATTTCTAAAAGATTCTGATTTATCTTTCAGTACCTGCGCAATATATTATGCTCTATGGGCAGTCGTTCTTTAAAGCGTATTTTAGAGACATTCGGCTATTTCAAATGAAACAAAATTGATGAATGTTATTTAGGATTGCAAGATAAAGCTCTTCATCAAAAATAGTGTCTTTATCATTAATAATTTTACAGGAACACTCAAAATATTTGCAATACTTTACGCTCAATGGCAATTTAGAGAGAGGCATGTATTTATAGCACAATAGTATCCTACTACATTGAATTAGTTAACAACCTAACGACGATTGCGTGCTCCCTCAAAAGTTGCGCCAAAAGTCGCCAATATTCGCAAGTTTTGTGATAAAACGCCAAATAGGGTGCAATTTTTATTTCGAAAATGAACCGTACCTTGGCAATTTTCATTATTTGGCTGGAAATCAAAAATATAACTAATGTGATAATATTAAGCTACGACGATTTTAATGGGAATTTTGAAAATTCGTTACTCGCGCTCGAATCAACTGATTTAGTGTGCTGAGTTGCTTGAATTAAGACAAAGATACGCAAGGACTATCTGCCTAGGAGAGGGGTTGCATTGGTCGGAGAAAATTTTAAGGGTTTCTAACGCGTTAACCGATTTACATGCAACAAAATTGCAAACATTGATTGTTTAGTCTGTGAACTTTAATTTTAGACTGTTAACCCTTCAAAGAATAAATTTCTCGTTTTCCGTGTTCGAGCGATATCGTTATGTTTCATAACAGGAATACTTATTTATATTTTCATCTTTCCGAATAGATTCAGAAGGTGCTTATTATTTCGATTTTTCTGTGCATTCTTCTGTCCACCGGACTGTGCTCTAACTGTCATAAATGTACACCGATTAGTGCGAAAATTATATATATATATTTATATTATGTACACTACCATGTACCCGATTGGAAATGATGTATGTATTATTTATAATTCTTTTACAGGAATCAAAAGAAAAATTATCCAATGCATCATGTACTATGGTCAGCAGTTCTTAAAAGTGTATTTCAGAGGTACTTGGTTTTTCAATGCAAGCAAAATTCACTTATATGTTATTAAGGCTCATAAATTTATGTTATCCATTGAAGATAGTATGTGTGATTAATAGTTCGTCTACAAAGGCACTCAAAACAATCCCAATACATTACGATCTATATCAGTTGAGAGACATTAATCTATTTCAAGCGTAGTACAATAGGTATAAAAATGTTTATAACAGTATCTTGGCGCAAAAATACTGTAGTGTTGGACAGTATTTTATAATACATGCGTTTGGCATGATTTATCTTTCTTTTTAAATAATAATTAATCATTTAATATTTTATTCAGGTGCTTTTGAGTTTAGAAGTGTAATACCCGTTTGAAATTAGAATTGCATAATTATTACAGTAAACTAAAATTTCTCGTCGCCTATAGAAATATTTTTACATGTAATTTGTTTCATCTTCGAACAAATGTTACCGTAAACTTCTGAAACATTTATTTAAATTATGAAATTTTATTCGCTGAAAGAGATTTTACGTCTTTAATCTTTTTTTTTTCTTTTGGGAAATTACTAGAATTAGTGATGCATTTTTACTTGAGCGTTTTCTAGGGTAATTAGTTGAAACTTAGATCATTTGATTTTTAATAAAATAAGTCGACTCATTTCATGTTAATCAACAAATATTAAAATAAATCTCTAGAGTCTGTTTTTTAAAAAGAGCAAATAATTCCGCTTCACAATTTCAATCCGTTTTGTTTAGCATTTATTTAGCCTGGATACATCAAATGAAGTCCCCAATTACAATTGATTTTGTCGAATTTTTATTTATTTTATCTTCAGTTCAAGCTATTGAAGCGGTATGTGATTTTGAATATTCAGATATGAATACGCAAGCTGCGAATGAATTTCTAACATAATATCATTTTCCTCCAGGCAATTACAGAGGAATCATTTTTAAATCAAAGCATTTCGGATATTTTTACAATTTACTTTAGCGACTCTAATAAATGGGCTACGTTTTTAAATTTGAAATGTCATTCAGAACAAACAAAAACAGATACGCATTTAAATATGGTTTAAAATTTTAAATAACGTTTCTGCGCTATGAAACTACAGATTATATCGACGAAGCATTTTCTTGATTCTGCATATTTATTCAAATGTAGTGGCCTGATCAAGGGCGGTTTAAAGGGGGGCGACCGCCCCCCTTAAAAAGAAATTAATGTAAAAGATCTTATTTTACTTCCATAAAATGGATGTCTATGTCAATCTTCTATCTAATCGCCCCCACCGACAAATTATCTACACGAGGGGACTAGGATTATGGATGGCATGCCCTCCGTGGCGGTCTTTCTAAGGGGTCCTAACCCGTATTTAATTCAAGTTTCGGAGGAAACCAGAATCGGTTTTGATGGGCTCAAGATGACACCATGCTTTCTTAAATAAAATGTCAGCACAATGCTTAATAATAAATTTCTGCTAAAATAAATATTTATCAGAGAGTAATATTTGTTTCTCAGACGCTTTTGATAATGGTTTTGGACAAAGATTTTTTTGTTGTTTTTAAAGAACGCTAAAATATCTATTGTCATAATTAATAGCATCATCCGTTATTAACATGCTGTTAAAGGTTAACATTAATAAAGAAATTTGTAAATGACACACATACATGAAAAATGGTACAGTGGTTAAGGGGGTCTACACTTTTATCAGACAAAGCCCCATTCCCTATGTCTATTTAAATTTGCATTACGTGAAACAATTGTTATTCTTACGCTAACTAATTGAAGATGAGCTTGCTTCACTAGTTGTACATTCTAGCAGAGTAACTGGTAACTAAGCAAACTTTGAGCACTTAGGTTGAAATGCGAATAATTTTATCTGTTTTTTTCTCCGTTTCCGGGCAAAGTATTACTCCACGCATAAAATTACCTCTACTTATGGCAGTTACAATTTGACTTCGGTTGCATGGAAGTTAGTTTAGTAAATCTTATTTCATTTACTTCTAACTGGCTACTTGTTGATCACACGGGGAGTTTACATGCTCCTGTACATTATATGAGAAATGTAGCACCGTAAAAACTATTAAAAAATGAAATCGCCTTATTTGTGAAAAAAATATTATTTGCACTATTTGTGAAAAAATATTGCTTACACCTATATCTGCTTCTTTGAGATTTGAAAATAATGGGCTTTAAATAAAACCCAAAATGCAAGGTGTTTCAGAAAGGACTCACCAACTTGGAAATGAGATAACTGCTAAACAGTGAGAACCAGAAAGACAAAACAAGTATATGTAAGACAGAGAAATCTACAATTTGCTGTCCCGAAACGTGCAAGGATGATTATGAATTCTACACTGGTTCATACAAGAGACAATGGACTATAACACTTAGGGCTGTATGAACCAAAGTACTTTGTTGCGAGTTTGGTTTACTCGGTTCGGTGCGGATTATTCGAAGTTTGGTGCATCCGCGCACGCTTTTGTAGCTGCTAGCGACTGAAGACCCATTCGCTATTGATTTCGGCAACCCGGTTGGCGCTGTCGAAGAACCGCTATTGCACAAACGGAGGCTTGGTGCAAAAGAGATAATTCGTTTGCTTTTACAAGCTCAAACTTTGTTTTACTCTAGTTTGCAAAAAAAGAAAAGTCACATGGATTGAGAACCGGCGATCATAGAGGCTATTCCATACCATTGGCTTTCACTCTGGAATAATTTAGAGCAATGACTCGATCACTGAAATATTCCTACAAGAACTTTCCCTTACGCATGTCAGCAGTGAAATAGACCGACGAATGAGCTTTCTGTACTTCTGAATACTGTTTAAAGCTTCATGTGCTTGTGCCGCCACCTATTACTCAATATTGCAACTGTTTCTCTAAATCATAGAATAACAAATTCCTGACCTGGTTGTCCACCATGTCACTTGCTTCAACTGTCCGTCCCTCACAGTTTCGCAGCTACGTTTTTTCAAAATCGAGGGTTCTTGTCCTTTCTGAAACACGCTGTACAATCTGCTTGTAAAAGTTTTAGGCCTCTAGCCGATTTTCAGTATTTTAACTGAAAATCGCCTGTTGATCGAAAATAATCTGTCGATCCATTTCTTCATTTTTGCATATCGTGTGATTGTGTCAGATGCGTATTATTTTTATACGGAAACGTGGAAGTCCCGTATGATCTCAATCGTTCATTGGATTTTACCATAAACAGTGCTGTTGTGTAATTGTAGTAATTGGTAAAAATAAAAATTAAAAAAATAAAAATAAAAATAAACACTGCTGTTGGAAAATGGGTGGGTAAAGTAATCCTTCGCCGAGGTGTGTCAGGCCTTCCTTTTTCAGTGCTTTATAGAAGACATCAAACATGAATTTCATATAAACGCGGACAAAAGGTCTAGTGTTGAGCTTCTCACACAAGAAGCAATTCAATTGTCCTATTCAATCAGAAAAAAGAGGCAGTGCCTCGTTTTGCCGATTTGAACTGATTCAAAAATTCTGAGGAGGTTCAAAATTTTGTCGTGGTTCAACTTTTTAAGGTGGTTCGAAATCTTCTCCTGGGAAAAATTATGTCCTGTGGGGAGAAGAAGAGGCGATGTGCATTAGAAGGATGATAAGCAGGTTTGAGGTAGCTGAAATTTTGTCGGAGTTCAGCTTTAAAAGGTAAGAGAGAGGAAAAAATGCGGAGCATCGATGACGCGTTAGATTTTGGATGAAATAATGCGAACTGATTTACGATTAGGGAGAGATAAATTGCATGACTTTTTTTTTTTTTTTTTTTTTTTTTACTTTTACTTTGGTCGCTTTATAGTAATTCTCATAGACGAACCATTCAAAATAAAGTAAAATAAACCTTTAGAAAGAAAGAAAAGAAACACAAAACAAATGTATGCATTCAGTTGTACTAAATGAGTTAACGCATTATACAATAATAAAGGTTTTCAGGCAGTGGCGTATCCAAGGCTTGCAACAGGCGAGGGTTCCGGGGGGGGCACGGGGCCTCCTGTCGGGAACGTCCGATTAATTCGTCGAGAAAAGTTTTATGATAAGTAACAATTCAAATTTTACACGAACTTTGAAATATTAAAATTTACTTTTGTAGTATAGAGTAATGCCTCAACTTACGTGAACACTTAGGCGATAGAGTATTTTCACGTGACGTCACTAAAAATTTTTTTAGGTCAACTCGGATATTTAGGGATACAAAGCCACGTTTTCGGCCAATGACCATTCTCAAATGGACGAATGTTTGGCCAAATAAAGTTGGTTGCTAAGGTGTGACGTGGTGATAACGGCGTAGGTGAAACAGCTCTATTTTCCAATCTTATCGATTCGCCTTTTGTTTATTTCCAAAATAGCTTCGATTTACGACTTTAAAAACATAACGATATATATATATATATATGTTATCGCTAAGATTTTATTAAACATTTTTTTCCCTAAATCAATGTGTTCCTTGGTCTCGTTTCCTTACTATTTTAGTTTCTTTTTCTCCAGCCTCAATTAAAAATAATTTGTAAATGCATATGCATAAGCGAAATTATACCACAACTTACGTGATTATTGGTCATCCCCCTATCGCGTAAGTTCGGTATTACTGTATTTTTATTTATAAAACACATCTGAAACGAAAGCGATACGTTTACATTCCAATCAAAGAAATAAGGCGGTATGGGTATGGAAGATTCGGGGGGAGTGCCGTGTGCGTTCGGAACCCACTTTAACATTGGTTGTCGAGTTAATAAAATGCAGAACATTTCCATTCTAGCAGATTACAGTGACGAGCTAAAGTCAAAGTCCCCGCCATCTCGAAGGCCATTTCTTATGTCGGAAGCATTTCTAAATAGTGACTTCCTACTACTATACTTTTAAAAGTAATTAAATTTCAATAAAAATACGACTGCACTTTGTTGTACCTTTTTTGTTATCACCGCAACGAAAATATAAGTATGCTTTAACCAACCTAGTAACATGATTGTGTATCTGTTTTTAAGCATGATGATTATAGTACTTTTAAAGAAAGGGGGAATGGGAATGTTTGCTTCTGTCTTATATAAGACATAAGGTTTCTGTTTGTTCTGTGTTTGACAAAATGAATAGATATTCACGCCATATTACCGATTATTATTGCTTATACTATTATATTATTACCATATCAGTGTCCTTTAATTAGACCACTGCTTATAACTTGGAAATAGTGGATGCAAAGGTACAAGGTTACAAAATTTAAAAATATATATTTTCAAGTTTAAGAGTTTTTAAACTGATTTATTTATTTTTTCATCCAATTTCTCTTTGGGGGGGGGGGGGCTTTCGTCCTCCTTCGGACCCTTTTGTCCTTCAGTGGTGGTGAACCCACCGTTGGATTGGCGTCACCACTGCCTGTCCTACCGTGCGGCTGTCGATCTAACGATTTGGAGTTTTGGGCTGTTTTCTCCAAATGCAACGAGACTACCCGTTAGAAACAAATGAAAGAGTCCACCGGCCAAGGCATATCTCTCCAGTCGATAATCGTCATGCAGCTTTCCCTTAGCCACTAAAGTAAAATCTCGTCAGATTTAAATACAAAAATATTGGGTGGAAATTGTTTCATGATCGATATGTTTGGTATAATTGATCTTTCTGGTTAATGATATTCTTGGTATTTTGTATTTCTTTTCCGTTGTGTAAATGTGTATAGGTATATTTGAATTTTTCGCCTCTTTTTTTTTAATAAAAACGTTTAACTATGGGCCTGGAGAAGCGTCATTTTTTTTTTCCTTACAAGTGTCTACATTTCCGCGCCCTACTACAAATACTTATAGATATCTTTTTACGGAACGTTTACTAAATTTTTCTAGTATTTAAGGCATAATGATAAGGCGTATTCTGATTATTACTTATTTTCAATCATCAATCCCCATACTGAAAAGATATCCTGATACCATGGCTATTAATCTGTAGAAAAACGTAAACTGACAAAATTCAACAGAAATCCTCAAACAAAAGAACTTCTCGAAAATATTCATGCCTCCCTCTGCCATCCGCCGCTCTCTAAGGAAACGAATCAGACATGACAAATCCTCATTCCCTCCTACCTCACAATTTCAAAGTTTTTGTATGCATACCTCTTTCCCTCGCCACCTCAGACATTCGAAGTTTTTGTACGGATGACTCTTTCCCTCATCACCTCACACATTTGAACCACTTCATTTGCGTTGCCGCCTCACCGTTTGTACCACCTCATTTGAACCGCCTCTTTGCCCCAGTTCAAAATTGATTAAAGTGCCTCACATAGGCCCCATTTTTCTGTTTTTTTCCAACCCAACACTAGTGTGTTTGAGAGCTGCAAACAAGTGTAAGGCTATTCGCCCATCTGCGTTGATTTTATCTTAGAAGAAGTTCACTCAAACTTTTATTTTTCCTAGAGTTTCAGGAAGATCATAGAGTTATGGATGTAATCTAGCTGAGCAAACCTGTTTTAAGAGTTTAAAAAAAAAATAAGACTGCAAAAACTCGTCCAAGTTCAATACACAATTAGCGATAACGCTTTGGATATATTTATTTAAATGAGTTTATTTTGACGTAATCAACACATTTACCTTCAGAAAAACAGTGAAATGTGTCAAAAAAACTAAAAATTTTAAAGGACTTCCCTTTCCAAATAAATAAATAAATAAAATATAAGGTTCAATTTAGTTCATTTTTCATTCTCCTATCACATTTAAAAATCTATGATTATTTACTTAAGATAAGAGTTCATAATTCTAAATTTTAAGAATAAAAAAAAAGACAACATTTTTTTTTTTTTTTTTTTTTTTTTTTTTTTTTTTTTTTTTTTTTTGTTATTAGAAAGTAAAGTCAATACTTTTTCTACTTAAAATGAAGTCAGTTAATAAATGATTAATTTGATATTCTATTTTTAGCAAAATAGTAGTTACCATAGAAGCTGAATTATTTATTGCAGCTTAATTTTCTCTTTTTACAACAAAATGGAAATTAAAGTGATTTTTAGAGTTCTAGGACTCGTAAATTGAAAGTACATATAAATGAAATATTTTGTCATTTATATTTGTCATCACAATATAAATGACAAAATGAATGAATGTACATAGAAATTATAAATGAAATTTCAATGTGCATTCTAAAATGAATGTACATAGAAATAAGAAGTGAATTAATGTCATTTTAAAAAATGTTCGGATTTTTAAAGCTATTGTATCTGTTTTGCATTTTAATTTCTTCCCTTGTGTGACAACAAATCTTTCATATGACTCGTACCTGCATGGGTGTTCTACACGTGAACCCCTAGCTGATCCAGTGACGTTAGGCATTTTACCAGACAAACCAGTGACGTTTTGAGAATTTTAACCACATTTATGATTTAGCTTCGCAAAAGATACATAACCATAAATTTTAATCAAAGGCTATCCCTCAGTTAATCGAAAATCTGAGAATTTGTTGAATTATTCCGTGTGCGGCATGATTTAACGGCCCGTTCTCTTAATTCCATTATGTACAGAATTAATTTTTATCACTAGAATTACCACTTTTCTTGTATACCTAGAAATACCGGAGTGGGTCATGGCTGACCCATGGTCTTCAGCGATATAACTCTTAAAATGTATGAGATGTACTGACAGAAAATAAGGTAATTGGTGATAAATACAATAACTTTTAATTAATTATTCATAAAATAAAGCTGCATGAACGTACAAGATCGCAATAAAGGCATCCAGTTCATCAAGAGAAATGCTCCAAGTTTCATTATTTTGTTTTGATCTAGCTTCAACTTCTATACATTTCTACGTGATATTCAAAATTTTATTATTTATAAAATGTTTCTTGGAAGTTACTGGACTGTCATTCGCAATATCACTTTTGCAATATAATGTAGGTCCCGGATTTTCCTTTAGAATATTTTGAATAGGTTGACAACCACAAGAAGATGAACACTGCGGATGTATTTTCCATAAAATTCCGGCTTTTGCTTCTTCCAAATCTCTGTGAAGGACGACTGATTTCCTTTAGTTTGTCTTTTTTTTCTCGACATTTTTATGAGTAACTTGTTTTTTTAATTCTTGAACTGCACTGACTTCGAATATGTTCATTCAGCTCGCTCTCACTAGAACTAGATTCGGACGATGATATTACATAAATATTTTCCTCGACCGTTCTTTCGTCATTTATAACAAAATTTTCATCATCATCAGATGCATTTTCGTTGCAAGAATCATTTTCTGAAATTTCATTTAGCAACTTCAAAATCTCTTCATTTGAAAGCCCTCTGCTGCTTGGTCCCATTTGGACGCGTGCAAAACACGAGAGCTACGGATAATTTTTTGTTCTTTCCGTGCACTTTACTAGAGGGAAAGTGTAATTTCCTAATTCACTTACTTTCTGGTGCAGAACAGCGATAAGAACATTCTCTGACATTCTAGTACATAGATAAAATAGTTTGTAATCACAAAAGCTCGCACACTTATCTAGCAGGTGCACGACAGATGTGTGGACACGACCTCTTCCCGCTTACACCCAATTTTAGAAATCAAGTGCAATATTACCGTACATTAGCTGAGCCTAAACTGAAAAGCACAGAGTTGAAATTCTGTTTGAAATAAAAGAAAATCCAATTATTTGTCCTCTGTTAGCTATGACCTTCCATGGTAGTTCTAGGTATGCAGACACGTAAATAAAAAAAAAATATTCACTGAAATTCTACTAAATTCCAGTTAGGACAATGTACTGAATATTTAGGAAAAGTCAAAAAATTCGAAAGTCTAATTTTGTAATGCATCTATGACATGAGCAAAAAATCACGTCCTGGTTCACAGTTGACCCGCCTCGGTAATTCTAATGTTAAGCTCTTGACATCCAAATGATGTCGATCTCACTTGCGGTTTGACATCTCTGATCCACAGTTGAAAAAAGAGTAGAGATATTCGCTATTTCCGATCTCAAAATAGTGATAGTAATAATACCTTGATGCATAGATTTAAGAATGGCTTAGTTTAAAAATTGCTTTCTGAATCTTTTTTATAAAAGTGGAGATTTAAAAAAAAATCTAAAAATCTCTAAAATAGATAGCCCATTTAAGACAAACTGTTTTTAAAAGACAGATTTCTCTTCTGTTCTAAGATGTCACACTTGTTTCCTTGGATAAATTGTTTTTATTCTCAGCGCTTTAAATTTCTTATAAAAGTGGAGATTTTAAAAAAGATCTAAAAATCTCTAATTTAGGTAGCCCATTTAAGACAAACTGTTTTTAAAGGACAGTTTTCTCTTCCGTTCTAAGATGTCACACTTGGAAAGGTTGTATTTATTCCATCTGCGTTTTATCCATAACACATAGCTCAAAAAAGCATTTAATATTTAATTAAAAAAACCAAGCCCTAATTAAAAAAATAATAATAATCTTTGAGCATGAAATACATAACTTCAGGTTCAGAACTCCTTTCGTAACCAATTTGCTATATCTGCATGTAAGAATTTCTCTAATGGAATGGACAAATACGCGCAACTTATTTTCTAATAAGTATAGATATTGAGATAAGCAAAACTTTGTAAAATAACACGCAAAAAGGTACTTATCAATCTGTACGGTTGTTTCCGTTGCTAAAGTTTTAGTCTTCTTCAGCAGATGGCAACGCAATGTTGAATAAGATCGGATACTGAAAGATAAACAAAAAACAAAAGCGAAGAACAGGTTGCCAATGGGAAGAAAGAAAAGCAAGGAACGAGGGAGAATTAAAGAAGGGGAAAAATGAAGCAGGGCAGATAAAAATGAAATAAAATATAAAAAAATAGATAAAAGAAGAAAAGAAAAAAAATGTACAAAATAAGAACGTAGAAAGAATAATATAAAACAGAACAACAAAAGGACAATAACAAAATGCGTAAAAAAAATCCCTTCTTTTATTCTCTCTGGTTTCTTACTTTTTCTTTTTCCGTGTGTTGCAAAATGTTTGCATGCAGTATTCTGAAAATGAAAAATAATTCAAATGCATATTATAGTAATGCCGCTTAGGTTGATGATGTATTTCGCAGTGCTAAATAAACCAATCTCCAAAGGATTACGTATATGAATGTATGGATAACTGTTTTCACGACAACCTTACATAAACAATAATTATCGTTTTTGATCATGTGTAAATTGCCAAATAATAAAAGTCGTCATTAGTAGCAAGATACAATAGCTGCTCCGTAGCTTTTATCAAAGAAAACATATGTAGCACTGCTTTCTTAGAAATAATTATTGACTATACGTGTACGTAAGTCGACAAATTATAAATAATCGCAATGGATGCCAAATATGCAATGTGTTCCATAGGTTTTACACAATTAAAAAGAATGTGAAGTTGTTACAAGGAACACGCAGGAACCAAAGAATGCGTAGCTCGGGAAAATTCTATCTGATCCAATCTTTGGGTTTTGTCAATCATGCCTTTTTTTACGGATAAACCTTATTAGGGTTCGAATGCCTCATACGAAAAGCGAGTGTAAGGGCTTTGGGCCCTAGTTAATTAAAAAAAAATCTTTAATTAACTAGGGCCCAAAGCCCCTACACTCAACGCTGAAGGGACACATCATAACAACAAACAAGAAAACTTTTTTTTTTTTCGATTTTCTGTTTGTAATATCATTTCCATAGTAAAATAGTATGGTTTGGCAAATTCTCGCTAAATATAGAAGATACTGTTAAGCTGGATCCAGTTTTGGTAATCTTTTCTGCTTCAAACTTGGCGATAAATCGCCAGAATTGTGTAACCTTAGCGACTTATGCTTACAATCACCACTTCTTTACTGGCAATCCTTTAGGCAATGGTTCAAAAACAAAGATTTTCCAATTTTCGGATTGAAAATATTGTCAGATATTCATCTAAGAAATAAATTCACTTGAAAAAGATAAAATACTCGAAAAAGAATTCCCAGACATCCTTATCGGAATCGCTCTTACAATGGATCAGTTCCACAGATTTCCTTAAAAAAATATTCATCGACTATTTTCGAAGATGCCATTCGAGATCTACGAGAAAAGTAATTCCCTTTAAATATTGGCGAAATAATCTTTCTGATCACATTCAGCTTTCTATGAAATACCCATATTGATCCAGAGAGCATGTCGCTGCAATCAGGCTGTCATACTTCATGAGAGATTTACTGAGTCTCCTGTGGATTAGAAGTCCGAGAAGATTATGTGTTAATATGATCAGGAATGCATCAGTCGGCATAATTAATTAGTAGTACATTTAAATGCTTCATTTAGAAATCAGTTATGCGCTCTCTGAGACTTAATCCATTTGCATGGCATGTACACCAGCTGCAACTCTTATAATACTTTCCTGGACTTTAATTTTCAACTGATAAATTCAATGGATAAAAAAGGAAGATTCAGTATCACATTATCACGGATAAGAGTAGTTTATTATTTTTACATTTTACCACTAATCCACTTATTTTATCCTCACTCGTTTCTTGCTTTTTCTTTAAGAAGCAAATTTAAACATTCAATGGAGTTTAAATTTGCTTTTGACTTCAATAAGTGCTTCAAAATTAAAATACTGGATGATTTCTTTCATATTGATAGTTTGCTTACTCATGATGTTTACATATCGATAACCGTTTACTTACTCATGATGTTAAAGTTATAAAACTTTAAAACTAATAGAAGGAATAGCATATTTTAGATAATAGAATTAATTGATAGATAACATCATTTCATCACTCAAAATACTCAAAACAGCTAAATATTTGCATTTAAATGATAGAACAATACAGTACTATAATATTAACATATGTGTTATTCCTTTTAAGATTGAAATTGTAAATTTCTCTACAGTGCTTCAATAAAATATGAAATAGAGGGTGGCCATAATTAAATTGAAAGTGTTTAGAACCTGATTGTGAGAAAACTGTTGTGCCAAACTGAATTGAATTTGCAGTAAATAATAACTGGATCATGGGGTTTCTATTAACCTTTTACAGGCCAATGTTCCCAATTGAGAAAATCGAATTAAAAATTTATTCAAAAAGGAACTTTTATCATCAAAGACTTGAAAAAATTATTAGATAAAGTTAAAAGATGACTTGATTTCTTAAAGCAAAAGTTGATTTTTTTTTTTTCAAACTGGGGGAAAAAATCATGAAAATATCTAGTTTCATAAATTTTTACAGAGCTATCTTGATACACCCCTCCTCTTCAAACTTAATTCATATCCTTACTTTAATTTAAAAATAAATATTTTATAAATTCTTAATATTTCACTTAATATTTAAACTACCTATCGGTATATTCAGTTTTGGAAACCAGCATAAATTAGTCAGATTAGTCAGAAATGACCCATGCTCCCAATTGGAAAAACTGAAAATTGTGTATTTTTTTTTCACATTTAAATGACTAATATCCTCAAACTAACGTGTTAGAAGACAAAATATGCAAAAAAAAAACTATTTTAAAATATACATGGATCTCTGTGCGGTCTGTAAGAGGGTAAAAAAAGAAACGGATTTTTGCCACCAGGGTTCAAAGTGGCGCTGTAAGATCCATTTTTGGAGTAAAATGCGAACTAGGAACTTAAGAAACAAGTTCAAGAGAGCTTCCGCATCCCGTCTCAATTGAAACAACTGTGACGTGTGGCAGATTTTGTATGGGTAACATGTCAGCAATTTGCACATGATTTTCCATACCGTAGGATACGATATATCCAGTTGCCTGGATATTGCCCGAAAACTGCTAGATCTGGCTGCTGGAACCTCTGTGGAAGTTGCAAATGAATGGAGTTCTTCATTCCATACAGCTTTACATCCGTCGTTCGCTTTACACCATTTGTAAAGCTCCAGAATTTTCAAAACGCACTATTATTTTTCGCAGACCTGTTATAGTCTTTGTACCTTTCCATAGGCCCTTCAACTTCCAATACTGTCAGAGGGAAGCAGAAGAATTTTTTTTCAATTCTTTGGTAAAAAAGTTTTACTAGTAAAGCAAGATCACGTAAAGTTAGCATAGCGAAATTTTAACACCAAAGCACTATCGTAAAAATGGAGCGCATCATGCATTTCGACACATTCTGTTCGTTTCCCTGTATCCTTAAATCTAATAACGCCGTAAGCACCAGCTGACTAAAATTTCCATATCGTTTTGCATTACCATGTCTTTTCTCGGTGAAAATCTGCATATTCACTACAAAGTATTACTGCGTATGAGAGTGATTGCTAAACTGCTTCACAAAAAATGTAAAAAGCAAAGGTGGTGTCTATAACAAAGTGCTCGTAAAATGCTAACTTTCTGTACTTTCTATGTCTATTTTACTCCAAAAATGGACCTTACGGCGCAGCTTTGCCCCCTAGCTGTGAAAATCAGAACTATTTTTAAAACAAAACCAGGTGGTCGAATTAGTATATACTGCAAATTTGGTTCAGTTTGTCTCAGCAGTTTTCTCACAATCAAAATGTGAACGCCTCTACTTTAATTACATACGGCCACCCTGAATATTCCTTGAAGAACTTTTAGAGGGCTTTAATTTGAAGGAATGAAAATCATCTTGAGTTAGCCAAAAAGTAAGTTTTTGTGTTATTTCAAATTAAAGGCTCTTAAAATAAACAAAGTTGTGTTTTCATTCCAAAAAAATCTATATTCCCGTGATATTATGAACTATGTTTTTATACTTCAAAACATAGATGCTTTCAAAATAAGTTTCAGGTGATTCTGTAGAGTAACTGAGATTATCTATGTCATCTTAAAGACGAAATTTAATTACACTTTTAGGCATTGTAAATATTCTTACATTAATGTTCAGTTGAATGATGATACAAAATAACGACTCATTGAACAAATTTCACGAACTTCTAAAAACCTCAATAATAAACAATAATGTTGAATAAATTTTGAATAAACGTGTTTTTTTATTTCTTTTATTTCAAAACAGTAGGCAATTTAAAATTTTATCTCTTTACATATTTTTCTTTCAGCATTTACGAATCATTTTCCTAGATTTTTTTATTTATTTCTTTTCTGCTTTTCACTTTTAATTAGCATAACTTAAAAAATATAAATAAATATGCTTCTCTAAAAATATTATTTTGTCATTAAACAAGCATAAAGCTTGCAATTAACAACCTTTTTAAGTTTCATTTGCTGAAGGGTAAAAAAGATGTACTACAGTTCATGCATGACATTCATTATAAATTCTTGCTAAGCAAAAACGGTTTTTCATAGCTCAAATCTTAGTAAAAAGATTTAAATACACCTTTTGGGTAAATTCAAAAGAGATTATTATACGATTTTTGATATAAAATTAAGTATAAGAAGGGAGGGCATATGAAAAAATGTTTGTTTTCAAATGCTGCCTTTAACTTCTAGAAAAAAAAATAATTGTCCTTGTATGTTTTATAAAATGAAAAAAAAAATCAATTACATAAAAATTACTTTTAAAACTAATATTAATTAACAAAATAAATTATTTAATGGTGCATTATGACAGACAGTTTGAGCTCCTTTGTAAATTCAGCTTTTCTAGGCACCTGGCTTAAGGAACTGAATAAATGACCTTTTCGTTTATTCATTAAGAAGGAGGTTTCTTCCAGATGTAACGTGAATGCGCTTTAGAACCTCCTAGAAAGTCCTCTGTCGAAGGTATCCCTCCTTAGGCAGATAGTAGTCGAATAACTTTGCCTTAATATAGTACAATACATTACAGTCCAATATATTTGAAGCGACGTCCAGAAGGACAGAATGCTACTAAATTTGCAGGAAACCTTTATTAGACCTTTTGGAAGAGATTTCTGTGGGAAAAAAATATAGTTAAAAAACTCACAACCAGGTGGAGTTTTACAATTTTATAGTTGCTGATATGTGAATTCTCACATCGCGCAGAGCTATAAAAAATGTTCTTCGCGATCTCTTCTTAATTTTCTTCTTTTGAAAATGGTTAATTCTCTATTTTATTCAAACATTGTAAGGCGCCACTTGGTGGTGATTTTTTAACTATTTTTTATGCATACCTTTACCCTTGTCTCATTAAGGTTTCCTGAAAATTTAGTGGCATTCTGGCAATTGGTTTTCGCTATACACATCTCTGAATAGAGAAGCTTTATTTATGGACACCCTGTACATTATGGTCTCTGACATAAGGCCAGACTCCATTTCAGAATATTGCGATTAAAAGAACAAACAAACTTTAAACTGATTCTCTAGACTTTTTTTCAAATCTTTCCAAAATAATAAATGGACAGCATTTCGTTGTACACCTCCTTGAGTAGGGTAACTTTAATGAATTTACCTGTATTACCTAGTAAGAGCTAAATCTGTCTTTTTTTTTTTAAAGGTAGATGTAAGAATTTCATTCACATTTTCTCATATGCCACATACATATTTCATACATTTTGCCTTTTTTTACTAATTATAGATACTTTCTTCTGTGTGGCAATCTTGAAATATTTTTATGTTTTTACAAAAAAATGCTATATCTCATTGATTTTTATGGCTCCCTTAATTGTGTTCTATCACTTGATTTCAATAGTTTATTCCGTGATTTGAATAATTTATTTCCTAACATTGATGAAAAGAAATTAAACAATAAGCATACCTCTAAACCAAACATATTTTTTTTTACTGTTTCTGGTTTAATGATTCATGCAGCATTTTACTTTTATCTGAAGTGGGGATATACCAGTTGATTTTTAGAGTATTATTAAAATTAGTTGTACAAATATTCTAAAGTTATATAATTTTGATAATTTCTAATTATTTAACCAACAATCGAGTTGCTTATGTCCTTGCTTTATCACTTACTATGAGTTATCTTATTGCTTCAAAAACCTAGAGGATTATCGGCTAAACCAAAAAAAAATAATAATAACTATTTTATATTTATTAACAGCTTTAAAAATTCACTCTGAAAATTTATCTTGAATTGTATTAAATGTCTTCATATTTTCTCTCTTGGTGTTTTGAAATTTACTGTTTTCTCTGTAATAAATATAATATGCAAGTAAAGAATTTTTTTCACGTACGTTTCACAAGTTTATACAGGGTGACAGGCTAATTCATGGTACAAACTTTGAGGTCTCGTACAGGACACAGTAACAATCACATTTTGTATAGGAATGTATGATCAAAAGTGAAGCGTCGAAGCACAAAGACAGGAAAGAATAAATGCAGGAGACGGAGGAGAAACGGAGTTAGTAGTAGCGTGCGTTGGCGGTAGATGACCAGTCGGCGTTAATTTGGGGAAGAGAAGCCATTCTTGTTTACTTTGTCTCTAATAGGGAAAAAATTTCCTGTCTGAAAATAACGGGGAAAAAACGATTCTGTGACTGTAAATAACGGAAATAATCTGATTCTGTGACTGAAAATAATGGAGAGAAACCGTTTCGTAAGATAGCACGTGAACGGAAAGCTTCACTTTTGACCATACTTTGTTCTTTCCTGTGTTTGTGCTTCGACGCTTAACTTTTGACCATACATTCCTATACAAAATATGATTGATACAATGCCGAGTACCAGCCCTTAAAGTGTGTACCATGAATTAGCAGTCACCCTGTATACAAATTATTAAGATCTACTTTTAAAATTTTGATTCCTACATAACGTTTCAATATTCTATAAACATATTTTTTCCATCATTTTATTCCACATAAAAAAAAAAATTTAGGTCCAAATTAAAATAAAAAATAAGTACATAACAAAATTTGAATTACAAATTTTAATGTGTGGATTTTAAACCTTTATATTCGATTCAGGAAACAGTTTTTGAAGTGTTGTTAAATTTTTATGCTTGAAAAATGTAAATCTAGATTACGTTTCCTTTATATTTTAATTTTTAATTTTTGGATTTGAATATGAAACATTTTTTTTATCAAAACATTTAAATATAGAGTAAGCCCACATATTTTCTTTTATATAAACCTATACGTTTACGCCTATACAAAACCTTATACTTTTTAATTTTTAATTTCACATGCTTTTTTAATTAATACATATATTTTACAAATAATATTAATGAAGCTTAATGATTACTTCTCTTACATAACGTGATGAGATTAAAATGTTTTTCTCACAATGAATAATGTAACTTATAATTGTAAAGGGAAAAAATATTATTAATATAATTGAGATATTTAAACTTTTCTTTTCTTTCAAATGTCATTTCTTATTATGATCTTAACTTTTATAATGGCAGTTTTTTAATAACTGGCAAACAAGTCAAACTCTTTCTAACTTAATTATGTTTCTTTACTTTTATAAGAGATTGTTATTAAATTATATAGTTTTTTTAATCCGATCTATCTCTTTCTCTCTCCGAGTATTTGTTTTCTATATTTTAGGGTATAGTGGTGGCTACTTTATACGTACGTGTTATACTTTATACGTACTGAGTTTTCTCTACGTTCGAATGGGAAGCTATAATGTAATAAAAGCAAATAATACTCTATATTTTGCAGTTTTTACAACATGGAAATATAAATAAAGTATTTCATCAGATTACGAAACTTCTTTCATACCTTGAAGATATTTAATATTAAATAAAAATGTTATTTATAATATAAAAGAACCTAAACTAATGTTACTGTAATAGTTTAGTATGAAAGAAGAAGATCATACAGATAAATCAACGTGTCTCTGAAAATATAGCTCATGTAACTAAAACTTTTATGCTAAAGGTCTTTTATGGAAACAAATATATTTATTTAATAAATAATAGTAATTAATTTAACAGTTAAAGGCTTCATGTTCAAGGAATGGCGAGACAGGTTATGAATCGAACGTTATTTTATTATGGTTACAAAACCTATGTGAGAACAGGATGGTGACGAATTGCAAATAGTGGAAAAACAATAATGACTAGGACGCCCAATGGTGACATGTAAAATATTTATACACTGCAATCGATGCAAAGACAAAACCTGTCATAAATTATTTACGACGTTATGTAATTATATATGTTTCATTCGTCCTTTTTCCTTCAGTGCAAAAACTAATACCCGCGAAGTATCTTGGGGGTAATGAAAATAATCATTTACAGCTATGTTACTAATCATAATAATCTATTTTTCATATCTAAAGAACTGCTAACTGTTTAATAAAATCACAGAATTATTTTTAATAACATTCACATAATCGTAGTAGTGTTCTAATTTTATTTCAAATAAATTATCCCTTTAAAGAGCCTTCTCGGGTAATTTTACGTTTAAATATTTTCATGATTTAGATTTATTTAAAAAAGGATCTTACATGACGGTGTCTAAAATTAAAATTACGAACCCAAAATGTGTGATAACTGTAGAAACAGTTTGTTTGCTGTAACAAAATTTGACAGAGAGATATATTTTCGTAGGAGAAAGCATATAGCAGCATAGCAATATCAAAAACTATGGGTTTTTAGTTAATATTCAGATTGCATCAAAAACTGTCGAATCATGATGCATCATATCTCGGGAATGGTCTACCATATATGGAGTGTGGCCACCGTGCGCTGGAATACAGACTCACAGCAGGCCCTCGTATTGTTACTAAAGTACTACGACTGAAGCTTATGGCAATGAAATCCATTTTCTAAAGGCGATGCTTTAAACACTTCTGGGGCCCTGGAAGGGGAGTAAATGCCGAGCAATGGCTTTTCTAGACCATTCCAAGTATGTTCCATAGGATTGAGATCCAGGCACTTTGTAGGCCAATTCATGCAGCAAATAATCTCTGATTCAAGAAAATTACCGACAAAGTGAGCTCTGTGCGGCTTCGCCTCCATAAAAAGAAAATATCTGCAAGACACCTCTGTACTACTTGGCTGAAAATTATTTTTATTTTCGGTACATCTAATGATTGAGTTTGAATTAAAGAATGATAAACAAAATTAAGCAAGTTGAAAAAAAAGCTACTACTTGCTCAACATACTGCATAGGTGAAATGTATAGTATATATACAGGGTGTCCCATAATAATTGGGACAGACATTAAGAGGAGGTAAGGCGCATAATAAGGAATGAGAATAACATAGCAATATGAGGTCAAAAGCGCCATTTTCTTTTACCCGTTAATAATCATTTTGGTAAAAGAGCTATAGTGTTAGTCTAATTTCTAAACCAAGTTTCATGCACAATGAGCTTGTCTCCAAAAATTTCATCTGTGAAATGAAATAAAATTTTAACTATTAATATTAGTCCCGTGTTTTTTCTTTTTTTATTAAGCTACGTTAGTTTTTCATGAACAGTAGTCGGAAAGTTCACTATTACTTCAGCACTGCTTCCAAAGTGATTATTACAAGCTATATGAAGATGACATTACCGACCCCACATGGCTGTGTGATTCTGAATCCTTATTACCTGCCCTACCTCCTCTTAAAGTTCCAATAATTATGGGACACCCTGTATATAGATAGATACAGGGTGCCCAGCAATTAACCAAAAATTTGAATTGTTTAGTAAAGGAATTTGAGAATAGATAAAAGAAAAATATTTGCTTCTCGTATAAGCACACTTATTCGGATTGCACAAAAGTTTCCAAGTGCTTCCCATTACTCACAACAATATGGCGAAGCCTAAGATCAAAGTCACTCAAAACGGAATGAATAGTTCGCTGTGTGACGGCCGAAATTTCATCAGAAATAGCCGAATTTTACCAGAAAATGAAAATCTTCTGTTCGATGATCAAATTCGGCATCTTGTTACTGCGAACTGCTGGCAAACGCCCGAACTTTTACTGAAAACTGCTTGCAACTTCAAGTCTGTCTGGTACTGCGTCACAACACAAAATGAAAACTCGTATTAATTAAACTCGTTTCATAAATTTTAAACCGCGAAGTGTTGCGTTACCAAATGTTACATCAATACATCCCAATAAATAGTTATTGCAGTTTCGAATTTTCGGTTTAATTATTGGACACCATGTATATATATATATATCTAATTTGTCCTGCATTTTGTAAAAATCTTTATAACAAATCTTTAAAATGATAATGTAAGTTATTTTCAAATCCTCACACATTAAAGATCTATTCCATTGTTAAAAGTTTTAGTTGGAAACCATATCCCTACTCCATATTAGAAACTGATTTTCTGACACTTCTTTTAGAAAATTTCTCTTTGAATCAAATATTATGCGGATTTTATCTCATTCATATTTCTTAGTTTTTGTAATGCTCTGGTATTTCCAAGTTTCGTAACTTTCACACCATAAATTTTTCTTAACGAACTTCAATCTAACAAAGTTTCATAAATATGATCTAAAATGAAATTTAAGGAAAGGCAGGGCAATTAAAAATAAGAGAGAGAGACTGTAAATAATAATAAATGCATTTATTATTCAAGATTTGTGAAGCCGTTAAGCCGTAGTTGCATCAAGGAACTAAAGTGTTGTTGTTTTTGTAAGTAAAATTTATTACTTATATCGACAGTTATTTGCTGGAGCATACTTACTCAGATATTATTCAAACGAAGCCCTATTATTCCCAAATCTTTATTGCATCAATACTTCTTTATTCTTTATATTGAATTTATTATTCTTTTATTATTTATCTTCATCGTATCTTCTTTACCAAATTTTTGAGGCGAAATAATGCTTTAAATTTCTCGTATGCAAAGTACCGGGTTGGTTGTTTCAAATGCTTTTTTATAAATTAAAACACAACTTCACAGACTAATGTATACACTGAAAATATCACACTAAAGGAATTTACTATATATTTGAACAGTAATAATACTTTATTGAGAATTTAAGGTTTCTACTTAAGAAGTTTCAGAAATTCTGTGAAAGAGTTCGATATCGAAAATATTAAAAATTAGATAAGTTTCAGAAATTTAAAAAAAAATGAAGCCATTTCACATACGTTATTGTTTCAAAATCTGAAATATGTTATTTCATAAAACAATGAAATTCAACTCTTGAAAAGAAAAACCAACAGTAAACTTAACGTGTAATTCTCATACAACAATTAATAAAAGCATTAAAAATAGAAAAATAAGTTGCATTTCGTCTTGGTTAATCACGAATAAGAGAAGGGCCTAAATTACTCCAGTGTTTTTGGGATATACGAGTCTGTAGATCTCCTGAGGCATTAGAAGCAAATAGATGCTTTAGAAACAGTTTCATCCACCAATACGTGAAGGGTGTGGCAGTATGTTGTAGAAGGCTTGCCCCTTTCTTTGCAAGTGAGTCTGCTTGCTCATTGCCCCATAAGCCACAATGGCCACGCACCCACTGGAGAACAATTTGCTTCCCCTTCAAAGCGAGAGTTCTCAGGAATTCTTGACATTGGTGAATTTCAGGTGTCCGTAGGTACTCAGCGGTAGAAATTGACTGGATGGCTGCCTGAGAGTCAGAAAGGATAACTGCCCTTGAAAACTTACAGTGAATAGCTGATAGTTGTTTTAAAGCTATAGAAATCGCGATAACTTCACCGTCGAAGGAGGTACCAACATAACCTGCCGGGGAATAAAATGAAAAAGATCAAAGAAAACACCAGCCCCAACATTAAAATGGCAGTCAAACTGGGACCGGTCGGTAAAAATGTGCAGCCATTAGGAAGGTGGATATCTAGTTGCAATGGTCTCTATGACAAGGCTTTTTAAAACACTTGGTGGATTATCTCTCTTTCTGTACACAAGTTCCACTAAATGAAGCCTTATATTAACAGTAGTTCTTTCGAAGGGACTACTGCATGTCATAAGGGTAAATTTCTCGCCTGGAATTTCGAGATCATTCTTCTTGTTCAGGATTTTTTGAATAAAACCATGTCAGGTTTTTAGTTTTCTTGGTTTGGATACATAATCCCTCCAGTAAGAATCCTCCACTCCAAGTAGCTTTTCATAGAGAACCAAGGTCTTCATTTCCATAGTGACCTGGAAGGGCACATTTCCTGATAGTAATAGTATTGCGTCAATATGTGTGGACTTTACAGTTCCTGTGATCAAACGCAAAGCCTGGTTTTGCAATACTTCGAGTTTTTTAAGTACCACTTGGGGGGGCCGTGATTAGAGCTTTACAACTATAAGTCATTAAAGGTTGGATAAAAGTTTTAAAAGTAGTGTTTAGAGTGGACCAAGCGCAGACCCCAAGTGCATCCTGAAAGACGTTTAAGAATACTTAGTCTATTTGAGACGCGCTCAATATGCTGTTCAACATGGGGCTTCCAACTCAATTTGTTATCGAATGTTACTCTTAGGTAAGTAAATTTGTCCGTGTTAGAGAAAGGAGGATCGAGCCAAAATAGTAGATCTCTTTGCCGCAAAAAGCTTTACCAGGGAACACCACGTGGAGGTAGATCTACGTCACTCCCCAGGAATGATAATGCAAAAAATTTGAATTAAAATTGGTTTTTTAAAAATAAAATTATCACGCAGGATTAAGTAACATTGTGCGTCTCCATTTCTGTTTTAATTCAAAAAAAAATTATAACAGTCCAAAAATCTTTGGAATGGTCTCCGACACTTAAAAAAGGTTCCAACAATTATACTTCGGTGGTAGAATAGTTGACACATGCATCGGATTTAAGGGTAATAAGAAAAACCAACGGGTGCTGTTTTATACTGATAAATTGATCACCCGTATACATACTCTTTCTACGCTATGTACGAATGTTACAACTTAAAAAATAAAGAAGGAATTCAAAATTCGTATAATATTTGCATTTTTAAACCCAACGCTTTCCAATAAAGTTCGTTCATTGCAAAGAACGCGAATTATCTAGAAACTTCGTTTAAGATTCTAAGTCAGTGACGTCAGAGGAAGGAGACAGCATATAATGGACTGAAATTACGAATTGTTAAGTGATAAGCAGAAGCATGGAGCGAGGATTGGAGGTACTGCTCTTTTAGTATGCAAATAAATCACAGCAGCACCGAAATAATGTTTTACAGTGCCAAATTTGACGAATGTTCCACTTGACACAACCTGTAGTGAGTACTATTATAAAAGGATTACTACTGGATATAGCCGTTTAGGAAAGGCTCGGAGGACCTGGTCGGAAACTAATGTTGGCTGAACGGCAAGAACGCATATTTCGTCGACATATTCGTATAGATAGGCATTTGGCAGTTTCAGATATTGTCACTTGCGAGAAAGAAAGTTTTGAAAAGAACATTTCATAAGAAACTCTGCGTTGATATATCAAAAGGCGTAAATACACATTACACAAAGTAAGACGTATAGCAATTTCCATTTCGTCGACTGAACGTCGCCGTATTGCGTGGACCAAATCTAACCTTAGCTGAACTCTAATTCGGCGGAAGAAGGTACAGTGGTCAGATTAATTTATTTTTCAGGTTTCGTGTGTAAATATTGGCCGAAAGATCGTTAGGAAGAAGAGTGAAGCAAGCGATCCATTTGGTTACAAGCGAATGGTTTTTAAAGTAAACTCAGGGATGATTGTGGAACTGCTGGTAAGCGTTTGGAATTTGTAATTTGCTTTCTTGTACGGGCACGATAAAGGTGCAAGACTATATACTAGCACAATTGAAATGAATCTACGTCCATCAGCGCAGAAATTGTTTGGCAGTCAGAGATATATTTTTCATCAAGATGACGCAATGCCGCATACAGCGAAGATAACAAAAACATAGCTATGTTCGAAACATGTCTCTGTTTCAGAATGGCCAGCAGCAAGTCAAGATTCTTCTCTTATCGAGTATATTTGAAGCATACTTAAAAGGAAGATGATTCAACATCGTTCCCATAACGATCAACAATCAAAAATATTATCTACGGCAGGAATGGGGAAAAAAATCTACGGACACATTACACCGTTTAATTTCGTCCATGCATAAACGCCTTTCTGCAATTATCCGCGAGTAAAAGTGACTTCACGACTTGGTGACTGAATTGAACGAACATTTACTCTTGTAATGCTTATAATAGCTATATATTTTTTCACACTACCACAAATGCCTTAAATAATGTTGTACTGAGGATATAAAATCTTAATAAATTATTTATCTTGCTAAATGTTCGAACTTTCCGCATTTAAAGGTATTTCTTATGTGAACTAACTTTATTGACGTTAATTATGTGTACATTTTATAATGTTTTAAAAAAGTATTTGTACATTAAATCTTTTATTCATAACTAGCTGCGTGCCCGTTCTTTGCACGGTAGGAAACGAAAATTTTCCTTACATGTGTAATTCGAAATTATTCGTGATGTGGAATTAAAAAAAAAAGAGCAAAATTTTTTGACTCTTAATGTAAACTTTGTGTCATGAGTACTAACCTGTTTATTGCAGTATAATGACTCAAAAAACTACGTCAGTGTCATTCACTATCAAAAAAGTGGAAAGCTTAATGGTTTGCAGAGAACTCCTGGCTTTCAAAATGTCTTATTCAGGGGCGTAGCCAGAGGGGGGGATATCGGGATATATACCCCCCCTGAAATTTTTGGATTAGTGATGAAATTCCGTCTATTTATGCATATAAGTTCATATACCCCTCGAAAAAATTTCCAGGCTCATATCCCCCCCCCCGAAAAAATTTCCTGGCTACGCACCTGGTCTTATTTCTACATCATACTGTTTTTTAGGCTCAAGTTGTAGCATTAAATACCTAAGACACTACATGAAATGGAGCACCATTTATCTCTTTCCGAACATGTACCATATAAGGAAAGTATTGTAATCGTGAAAAAATTCGACTTCGAGATTTTGGTGTATTGACAGGTTTTGAGGTCTTCTTAATTCATTTATGCTATTTTCAAGAGATGTTTTTAAAACAGCTGCGCACCCGCTCTTCATAGGGGAAGAAGGGAATATTTTACTACTAAAATCATATCTGCATGTGACAAAACAGAATTTCATTTTTAAAAAAGTTCAAGTAATCTCCTCTGTTGAAATTACTGCGGGATATATTAACCCAAATTAGAATTACTTTTCGTTTAGTTGGTTGTAAGACAACCGTTGAAACAGGACACTTTTAATTTCATGAAATATTTATTAACGTGGTACATTGCGATTTATTCATATTTTCTTTAAAAATCTAATAATACCACCTATTACGTACATTAATACTATCTATATTCGCTTCTCCCTCTTCAAGGCTCCCTTTAAAAAAACAGCTTAGATTATTTGGCCTCAATGGGATCTTTTGATTCTGTGGCGATTCATTGCAATTTACGCATTAGCATAAATAATAATCATTTCACATAATTGGTTGCCATTAAGGAAACTCTCCATATAGATTTAATTTATACATAGTTTTATAAGATGGGCGTATTTAGCGCCCCAAACCATTTCATCTTACTGTGGGGAGAAAATATCCAAGGGGTGCCATTTTAACTATCCATGTATCTAATATAGCGATATCTTTTATATCCTCCATAGTCCTGTCTCCTGAAAAACATCAAACTGTGTAATCTCGAGGAGCTACTTATTCCCACTTTAATTGTGACAGGGCGTTAGAGTTGCAGAGTTTACAAATTTCACGCATATTTTTTATTTATGACGTCACTGTTTGACTGCCGTAAAGGATACCCCGGTAGGTTGAGGGAGTTAATTTCGATATTTCGCATAATTGTTTTCAAACGGTATCATTAAAACTTTGCGTTATGTAACCTTTATGGAGGAACGTAATTCAACGTTAAAATAAAATTATACTCGCAACCTGCATGCGTATGTTAGGCAACGCCTGCGCTAAATTAAATGCCAAAAATAAAAATAGTAAATAGAAAAAAATTAATCTATCGCGCTTTGAAACGAACTTTGTAACTTTTAAAATGAACATTTTCAGCGCCGTGAAAACATTTCAATTTTTAAGTAAGTACCGGATTAAAATACCACTTCTAATAATAATAATCGTGAATTTCTTAGTTTATTTCTGCAGTAAATTTTAATCAAAATATCGTCTCCCTGTGTTGAAAATAGAGCTGGAATAAATGAGTTAAAATTAAGGCAGAATTTTTACGTATCTTAAAGCATTTGACGTCATAGATCCTCACTTGCGAATTGAAATTCTGATATCCCATTTAAAAACTCGATTGGTTGAAAAAATCCTTTTTTCTAATCCTTTCTGTGGCAACAACCGAACATAAATTCTCGTGCCGTGATCGCAATGTAATGAATGGCGTAAGTTCCCGTTGATGCTATTAAATTCTAAACATTAGGCTGCATTAAAATTCGTAAAAAATCATCTAATTTACATAATTTTTTCGTTTTTATTTTTAAAGAGGGAGAAAAGAATGTTTCACGATTTGTCAAAATATCTAAAAGTTATGACGGATAGAATTCAAGATGCGACAGTTTTAAAATTATTTTACGAAAAATAATCGCGAAGCAGATGCTTAGTAAAAAAATTCCTAAAAATCGGTAAATCATGTTACGTATTCAGAACAAACTGTTTTTAAAAGAAAATTTCCTCCTCTAACCGATGATATAAATGCCGTTTTGCTGCGAGCGTAATTTCCGCCGTTATTACGAATTAGGTGAGAAAAAATGCCAAAAATCGCATAAAACATAAAATTAAAAAAATTCTAGGTCGAATTTTGAAAAAATCGCTTCGAGGTGCACAACTACATATTTATATCTTCCCGAATACCAAATTTGGTGTTTCTAGGTATAGCCGTTTGTCCGTAACGCTGCCGACAGACACACACACAGACAGACAGCTTCTTTTATAATAAGTAGAGAAGATGAATTAATAAGTTAAAGAAATTTTAGTTACCATGGATTCCATTAAATTATTATTTGAAAGAAATGATTTCAGTTAATTTATCCTAAAATATCCATCCTCATCAGTTCACTTTTCCATAAAAATTTGCTCTATCACTGAAAGCTAGTAGTATATTCAGAAACTAATTATGTGTTGTCTGCATTACTGCGAACTTTCATTAACAGCACTACTAGCGAATAAAACAGCACAATTAAAGATAAATTAAAAGACAATTACTTAACGAATGAAATCTATTATAAAATTCATTTAGAGGTTTTGTTATAAAATTCATTTAGAGGTTTTGTTATGGGAAGTCAATTTATTTTCGTTGTATTTCGTTTAATAAATTTATTAACTTTATTTAGGACAATATAAGATAAACGAAGTAAAGAGAGACTGTAAATTTTTTTATATTAAAAAAAGATCTTTGTTTATTAAAGAATTTAAATAATAATTTAAGAGTAAAAATAACCAGAAATTCGAAGATTATTTCAACTGACTTTAGCCAAAATATGTGGCTGTTAATTATTAAAACATTTTTGAATGACTAAAATAATCTATATCTCACTCGAACATTATTTTTTAAAGACAAACATTTAACTTAAATTGTATTATTTTTACTGCATTTTATTTCATCACAATTACTGTAATTTTTATCACTGCATCGTTGACTAAAATAAGAAGGATAAAATTCAAAATCTTCAAATTAATGTCTTAAATTTCAAATATAGTAATTAATAGATGTTTAATTAATTTAAGTATTTTTTGTTTAATACGTTTACAGTAGAGAGTTACCTCCTAAAGCTTCACAAAATACAGTGTCTTTATTCCATTTGGTGAACATTGTTGTAATTTTTGTTTTTTATATCAGCAACTTCAAAATATATTTTCGCTGCGAGATATCATCAAGCAGCTCTACAATAAGCTATTTGAAAAACTTGTTTATTTATCATTTTCCTTATTTGTATATTTTAGTGTAATTCTAAATGAGGAAATTCAAAGTGTTTGAATTTCCTGAACCGCTCTTCATTTTTCAGCAGAATTATACAATTTGATTATTCAGATACAGAAAAGCACTTCATAATCAATTTCTAAGATAGCTTTTTAGATTTCTCTTTTTCAATTCCTACTATTAGCTCACACTCTCCCTATATTTATCTTGTACAAATTTTCAATCGTTAATAAAATACTTTTTTATTTATCCACTCAAGTAATTTTTTTTAGACTTGTAGTGCATGAAACTGGATGTTAATACAGTTTTTGTTCCAATCGACTGGATAATTTATCTACAGGACCGCCCAAAAGATTCGAAATACATTACGCTCTATGGGCCGAAATTCATTAAACTCGCACATCTCAAAAACTATTAGACGTAGAATGTTGAAACTTTATATTCAGGCTTGTTGTCACATCTAGTTGTGCACCCGCCATTTCGGTCCCATTGAACTGGATAGTTTATCTACAGGGCCGCCCAAAAGAATTTCAATACATTACGCTCTATAGGCAGAAATTCATTAAAGCATATTTTAGAGGTTATAAGGCTGGTTCAAACGACTCACAAGTGATATATGCTGTTATGGGTTACATAATGAATTTTTCCATCGATAAAAGTGTCTTCATCATTTATAGTGCTGCTACAGGAATACTCAAAAGATTTCCAACACTTTACGGTCAATGGCAGTTTTAGTGACATCCATCCATTTCAAGTACAATACCGTCCTACCATATAGTTAGGTAATGGTCCAACCACGGTCACGTGGCTCCCTTAAGAATTACGGCAAAAGTCGCCAAGATTGGCGACTTTCGTACGTTTGCATGTATTTTACTCTCAAATCTCAAAAACTATTTAGTCATAGAATGTTGAAATTTCATATATAGGATTGTTATAACATCTAGTTGTGCATCTCGATTTTTGGTTCCAATCTACAGGGGAGTTTATTTACAGGACGACCCAAAAGAATTTCAATAGATTAATATCTATGGACATCTTCAATATATTACATCTGTAGTCAGTCATTGTTTGGTCCATGCCCAAAATCTTGCCATTTGTCATCGACCTTGGCGAGTTTTGCCGGAATATCGCCAAATTTTGGCATTATTCTTGAGGGAGGCACACGTTTTAGAGCGATATTATTTTTGGATGCGATATTATTTTTGGCGACAAATTTGGCAATATTTCGCCAATTTTTATTTGTTGACCTAAGTAGGAATTGACTCGCTTTCTTTTTTGTAAGTTAAAATTGAATATATTAAAACTTGGAGGTATTTATTATTTATACAAATACTTAAAGACTTGCTTTCGTTTAGCTGCACATTATTGCATTTATTTAACAATAACTCCAAACCCAATAAATAAATAAATAAAAATAATACACTCACACACACACACATATATATATATATACAGGGTGACTGCTAATTCATGTTACAAAACATTGTAACACTCACATTTGTGCAGCAATATATGGTCAAAAGTGAAGCGTCGAAGCACAAACACAGGAAAGAACAAATTATGTTCAAAAGTGAAACGTCGAAGCACAAACACAGGAAAGAACAAATGATAGGGAACTTACAAGGATTTAGATTTTAGACAAGGTTTAGGATTACAAGTGGAAATTAATTTACAATAAGTGTTCAGAATTGCGTCCATCAGCATTGATACATACTTGACAGCGTCAGTGCAGCGATTGACGATCACTTTCAAAGATACTAGGAATTCCATGCACACTTGCTGCAGCGACGGATACTCGAGCAACGAGATCGTCATCGGAGTCTTCATCGGAGTGGCATAAACGGAGCCCCATAAAAAGAAATCGAGGGGCGTCAAATCGGGAGACCGCAGCGGCCAAGAGATAGATTCACCATGTCCCATCGCATGCCAAATGTCGCATTGAAGTACTGACGAACATTTAGGGCGAAGTGGGCTGGCGCCCGACCATGCTGAAACCACATGCGGTTTCTAATGATGCATGGAAGAAAACTGAGACGAGAATGACCTCTCTTCCCCAAATCAACACCGACTGGCTATCTACCGGCAAACGGAAGCAAGTACTAACTCCGTTTCTCCTCCGTTTCCCGCGTTTGTTCTTTCCTGTGTTTGTGCTTCGACACTTCGCTTTTGACCATACATTCCTATACAAAATGTGATTGTTACAGTGTCCTGCACCAGCCCTCAAAGTTTGCACCATGAATAAGCAATCACCCTGTACATATATCTTATACAAGGTGTATCTAAATTGTTTCAACAAAATATTATGAGCGATAGGGCACATAATAAGGAATCAGAATCACATTGTAATGTGGGGTCTAAAACGCTGTCTTCATGTAGCTGGTAATAATCACTTTGGAACGGGTGTTGAAAAAACAATGAACTTTCCGAGCAGTGTTTGTCTAAAACTAACGTATTTTTCTCAGAAAACATGTGAGTAAAACTCGTAGTTTAAAAGTTCTACTATATTTCTTGGATGAGATTTTTGGAGACAAGCCCATTGTATACGAAACTTGCTTAAGAAATTTGACAAACACTTCAACACTTTTCCTAAAGTGATTACAAACAGCTACATCAAGACAACGTTTTTGACCCCACGTTCGATTCCTTATTATGTGCCCTATATCCCATAATATTTTTTAGAAACAATTTCGGTACACCCTGTATAATAAAATCCGAGAGTAAAAAAAGTTCGAAGCTGGCTGGCTGGCTTTGTATGTGTGTGGGTTTGTGAATTCCCATCTTCTTATGCGTGTGCCTCTCGATCGCATAGCGCCGAAGCAGGCTGTCGCAGATCTACCAAGTTTCGTATACCCCCTTCACTACGACAAGTCCTAACACACCTCGGAACGATTTTTTCGAAATTTGAATCCAAAAATGCTTATTTTACGTTTTATGCAATTTTTGACAGTTTTTTCTCGCGTAATACGCAATAACACCGGTAATTACACTCGCAATAAAACAATATTTTGCAGTTTTTTGGGGGGGAATTTAAAAGATATATCTTTGACGATAACTGTCGTAAAATAATTTTTGAATTGTTGCATCTTGAATACTATCCGTCATAAGTGTTTGATATTTTGTCATACAATTCGCCCTCTTTTAAAAGAAAAACAGGAAAAACTGCAAAATAGCTGCAGTAGCATTAAGAATTTAAGAATTTTAAAAACTCCTGTAAAATAATGTTTATATTTTTTTCCATTATGTTTATTTCTATTTTCCCATACTAAGAACTCTAAAGATTAGCTAACCTTCCATACCATTGTTGAATTTGGCAGCTTAATGGCAGTAATGAACAGAACCGTACTCGGGGAAAAATTTTGGGAGGAGTGGCTATCCAAAGATTGGAAAAGGCAAACTTTTCACAAAAATACTTTATTTTGTTTAAAAAATTGAAATTTCGGGAGGGGCATGTAAGACCGGAACCTCCCTTTCTCTCAATATGTCCTTGGTAATGGATTATGTTGCTATGGTTACAATTATGATAAGTATGAAATTAGATTTTTATGTTAGATTCTAATCGTAAGTGAATTTGATATCATTTTGATGTCACGAATTTAAAATTGCACCAAATCTTAATGTGGATGACGTGCTTTACGGAAAAATTACTTCACCAAGGTTTACTTTTACGAAAGCCAAAATATTCACGAAACAGTGCATGTTTCATGTAGATATTTTTACGTCTGTGATAAGAACAATATTTTAAGTCTTTTTATAGTTTTACCAAGTCTTTTAAGAGTTTTACCAAAGTGTTCTGCAGAATAACTGAGATTATACACATCGCTCAAGCTTTAGGAATTAGAAGATAAAAGAAAACAGTGATCCACACCATGTGGCGTTATTTTAGAACTAAACGAAAAAGACGAAACTATCCTGCAGAAGCACTTTGAAAACGAGCAGATTTGTCTGCAAAACACTGTTTGCGTTTTGTTTGATCTCAAATAACGCTAACATAAATTTTGTGTTATCATTTTGCAGTAATACTAGCATTTCAAGTAAGTAACTGTTAGCAAAAGGTTATGTCACGAGTAAAAAAGTTTTTCATATTTTGAGATTTCGTAAAAATAGAACTAACTTCACAAACATGAGTAAGAAAAACATTTGATTCAATCCGTGCGAAGAACGGGTATGCAGCTAGTAAATATATATAATATCCCGATAAATGAACCTGCAGCAGCCTCCGCTCAACCTCAATCGGAAAGAAGTTATAAATATTGAAATTTGATGGTATGCGTTTGAGATTCGGACTATTTAAAACAATACAGCATTCACGAATACGGTTACAGTAAAAAAAAAATTGAAACTTTCCAATGTTGACACCCTCGGTAAAGCTAATCAGCTCTTTGAAAAACCATAAGTAGCATTAGAACGATACATGCAAGACGAAAGGTGGTGACGTTAAGCTTTTGCAAAGAAGAAAACTGTAAAGAAGTAATAATAGCACAAGGGAGAATGCGAAAATTGTTTTTATTGGAATTAAAGGCTTGCAAGTGCCCAGTTAAGCAAAATGAAAAATTTTAACTTGTTTTGAAAATATGGATGCTTCACTTGTTTTCTTGAATTCCACGTAAGTATGAACGAATAGTTGTGTATTGTATGTAATTCATGAATGTTTTGAAAGTGTATTTATTTTATGTGTTTTGACTTACAGAAACACGTTTTTAAGACTTTGTTTTAAAAATCAAGAATTTTTACATATTTGACACAATATAGGTACTGCATACTGTAGTATATGCCAGTGTTTATTAAACTGTGGATTACGACACCAATTGGGGTTGCTGGACCTGCAATTTTGATATTTAATTAACAATTAACAATTTTGATATTTAATTAAATTATTTTAATAATTTAACGACATTTTCGTCTTTAGATTTATGTGTTTAACCACCATAGTATCCAAGTACCGATCAAATCTAAAGAATATTGAACAAGTGCTTTGTCCTGCGTATAGGCTGAGCTGCCACATACTATTTCCGAGAAGTAAACTGTAAAAGACCCAAGGCGGTTTGTTTTTATTGATGTGACCATGCCTCATATGGGGGCCTCATTTATTTAATGTTTGAACAAAAAAGGATTGTAACTAAGAAACCAGAAATGTGCTCTTAAATGGCCTAGGTGCTCATTGTGATAAAATTTTGTCATTCCATGTCATTTGTATTGCGGTGTTCACTATTTTGAAGAGATTTTATAATATAATTATAAATAAACAGGTACACTTTTCCCGTTGATACTTATCCTCACAAATACGCTGTTAGAAGTAAGTGGGTTTCCTCAGTAGTGAACTTGCAATGGGCTACACTTTATGAACGGACTCTTATTAATGTTTGAATTTACCTAAGTAAATGAAATTTTTGTGTTTACAATTGTATTATATTTTTAAGTTTGTTACTTATCTAAAATTTTTACATCGAACTATATCTTAAAATTAAAAATTAAACGTAATGACCTAAAACTGCAATGATATATTACAGTACAAGTGAAGAAACTGACAGTCACTATCTTGTGTATCGGATTTGCGGTATGCTTATAGGCTCCCACAAAATTTCCGTAAATACTATGATGTCCCCATATTAAACAGTTTAAGAAGCCCTGGTATATACTACTAACAATATAAACGTTCCGACATAGCACTTCGTCTGTGGCGAATGTCATTCAACTGTGGCAAGAGTCAAATGAGGCATCCTCGTTTACACGCTATATTCACTTGCGAATTAATTACATCATAATCCATACAACTTAACTGAATGAGCCACGTAGGTATGCATTAGTCCTTTGCACCATTCAGGGAATTTAAGCTACGACAAAGGGTTTCTAGGAATTGCCTGTTTACAGATGAATTTGATATTAGTGACATTAATACTTATATTGACCTTAAACAATCAAAATAAGTGATTAGTCAGAGGTTTTACCTATATTTCGGATGTATATATTTTTTTCCACATTAAAAATGAATATCTAAAAATTGTGGCTTATGACTCCAGATAATTTTACCATTCACGATTTTTGGAAGAATTATTTTATATTCCTACAGAAAAAAATATGATACATGATACTACAAAACCTATTCTTTATTTTGATATGTGGAGAACCTTTTAAAATAAGTTGTAACGCATTTAATATTAGTGACGTAATAAGTCATATAGATGGGCCAATAGGTATATGAATGACATTTTAAAGATTTTTAACTGATTTAGGATTTCATATTAAAATTCTGTTTCAAATATATAGAAAAAACATATTTCGTATACTTGTATGATTGATTCTAGTGTTAAAACATGCTAGAACCTTCTTTCTAAAATTCGAATCAATGGTTTTCGAACACACAACTTGTTTGTTTTTCTTCTTTACGGCAGCTATCTCAAAATACGTTGTTTTTAAATTAGAATTCCTCAATATTTCAACTTTTAAACAAAAGTAAGTTCTAGAAAACATTCCCGGAAAGTATTTTTATAGAAAAAATATGGAAATGTCTTTGTAACACGAAAGCGATTGAGCACAGTAGTTTGCAACAGAGTTTATTTTTGCGTTACAAATATGGAATAAGCCTCTGTTTGGCAACCGCTAATACAATTTTAATTCAGCTCTACTAATGTCCACTTTTAATACTGGAGGCATCAAAATACATTTATTTTCTTCTGCAGGGTAATATTCTGTATTTATACGGATTTCAGAAACATAGCGGCGATATTGCTGAATTGGGTACAATATGGAAATTTATTTTTGGCGCCAAATGTGACCCAATTTTTCCAATCTTGAAGAATTTTATGCAGGTCTCTACCACAGGCGACTCAAAGCTAGCTGAGCAGTGTGACCTGATCTGTGTTATTTGTAACTTCCGTTATTGGTTCCTGGGCATTCCACGTCTTTCTTCAGTAGCACGTTTGAAACGTTTCCAGTCATTCGATTGTATAATGGTAAGGTTATGCTGGAAAGCAAGCATTAAAATAATAAATCAAATAGTTCAAAAAATACTTACAGGCTATCTAATACTATTACAGACTTCTAAAGTATATTTTTAAGGTCAAATCCTGCATGAAACTACTGCAGGAACATGTGACATATCATACAGGATGGAAGATATTAAGCTGAGTGTCCTAAAAGATTACTCTGCAATTTTAGATCTTGCTTTGCGTTTTCTGGCGAGGATGCAAGTAGATGAGTTCGGTATAGTGGAATAGCCAAGGGGGGGGATAGAGGGGACAAAAACCCTCCCCCGTGAGGAATTTTTCGCCGTACAAAATGTATATTCTTAACTCCCTTATCACACACACGTATACATATATGTGAGTTGCAGTAGTCGTAACCCCCCTCCATCAAAAATTTCTGGCTATGCCACTGGCTGTGTCTATTGCATAACCTGTTGACGGACAAAGACGAAGATCATTCTCACTTATGTTGTTGTGAACACAAAGAGCTGCCGCAATTACCCAACCGCAGCTCCGCAATGCTTCATGATATACAACCCTGAAATAAAAACGTACACGACCTAACGTCCCTTTTTTAGGACTTTTTCTTCAGGGGTATCTAAAAAAATGCTAACGTGGTAACATAAATCAAAAAAATGTTTGTGGAACTAGAACAAAACTTGCATGCGAAAATATTAGAACCTAAACATATTCAAGAATTTCATAAAATTTTGTTCTTAGAAACTTCCGTGTTGCTTCTGGAAAAGATGGTAATGTCGAAACGTTTGCTGTTTACGTTTCGCAATTGTCTTGACTGTATATTTATCTTGCTTTTAAGTTTTCCATTCAACAGAGACATCTTAAGGTAGTCTTTGAATCTAATTCTGTAAATTTTGGAAATTAAACTCCTTGGTTTTCGAAGTAGAATGTATTGAAACGCGATACATTTCTGTTGCGTTCTCCATTTTAACACATTCACTGCCGGTCCAAAAAGTATTAACGTACAAACCAAATTTCTTTTATAAATTTCATATAGAGTGTACCCGCTGAAGTACGTTGTTACCCCTATAATTTCTGAGCGACACGAGCTATAGTCATAAAAGTGGGATTTAAGTATAGTAAATGTGAAATGCGCTACTCAAGAAAAGTGCTTACAATGCCACCTGGTGGCTAAATTTGGAGTTAGTGATCTTATCTCAGAAACGGTATAAGGTACAGAAATAAAGTCAAATTCAATGTTGTTCAACATCACCGATTTATTGAGAAAAGCTATGCTAAGCACATTAATGTTAAAAATTGAAGTTTTAAAATGTGATCATACAAACACATTACTGATTCTTTTGCCAGCATGGCACCAGCTATATTGCACAACTTCCAGCAGGAACTGCAGACTAGCATCCAGATGTGTATTGTTGCTGATGGAAAGCACTTTTAGCGTGTAGGATAAATCAGATTAATGTCAGGTAAAAGATGTTTTTCGAAAATTCCAGCAAACAGATGCGGGCTTTATCCCTTTCTTCACTTTATGAATCTCCAATAATAATAACTTTATGAAAGTGTTGTAATGTTTGTCAAATTTCTTAAGCAAGTTTCGTATACAATGGGCTTATCTCCAAAAATCTCATTCAATGAATAGAGTAGAATTTTTAAACTACGAATTGTAGTCACATGCTTTCTGTGAAAAATACGTTAGTTTTTGACAAACAATAGTTGGAAAGCTCAGTGTTGTTTCAGCACTCGTTCCAAAGGGATTATTAACAACTGCACGATGACAACGTTTTCTACCCCGCATTCCTATGTGATTCTGATTTCTTATTATGTGCCCAATGTCCCATAATATTTTGTTGAACCAATTCAGATACACCCTGTATATATACACACACACACACACACACACACATATATATATATATATATATATATATATATGTCAAATAGTGTCTGTCGTTATTCAAATAATACTTTATGAAGATTTAAATTGCTTAAATAACTATTTAACTGGGTTTATTTGATAGGTTCTGCAACAAAATATTTAAAACTGCAGTGGAAGTTCAGATGACTGACTTCAGTTTGTGGTATTTCGTACTATTATGAGTCATTTTATTCGATAGTTAAGTTTATCAAAAATGACTTTTTTATTAAAAAAATAACCTCTTTATTAAAAGAATTTAATGAACACCATTCTTTATTAAAAGAATGCCTTTTAACAACAGGATAAATTTAGAAATCTCAAACTTTTCATTTGTGCGTATATGTGCTTAGAATTTTAGTTCAAAAATAAACTAAAGAAAATTAATTTTAAGTACCTATATTATTCATTCCCTTATAAGTTTTCACAAGGCACGAACTCTCACATCGAAATTATTCCAAGAATGTAAAGTTCAGCATGGTTTGATACGGACAACTGAAAACTTCGAAATTATTAATCATTTAACATTCCTCACATTTATTGAAGTATAATTTATCTAATGTAATTATTACATTTCACGAACTAAATAAATTTAATACGTAATTACGTTGTTACCATACAAATTCGCATCGCCCTGGCTAAAACTCCGCGAACAAGTTCTTTTCACGAAACTGAATTGAAAGTTCAACAATTACACAGACATAATGAAACACCATTGTTTTCAGCTATCCAGTAATTAGCTGTTCCCTGGCGAAAATGAGAGAATTCCACATACATCTGAAATTTCACTCTGTCTCGTTTGTGTAAATGTGTCTACATGGGTATAAGTAGATGCAATTAGTGTTTGTAGCCATAATTATGATTTATTTATACAATTTTTGGCTATTGTAGATTTAAAATTTTGAAGCGGCACAGAACTTCTTGTTTAATTATTGGCTGTTGAGCTTAGCATAAATTATACCAAGAAATGTTGGTGCTTTTTTCAAATGCCGGTGAACTTTTCAAAATACTCCTGGTCTAGAAATATGCTGTTAAATTAACACAGGGGAGACATCATTATCTTCTGATATAATGTAACATGCCAAGATTAATGAATAGCTGCGGAATGTTAATAAATCACTTATTCAAACTCTGATAAAAGTAGAATGTACAAATTAGAAATGGTTTATTCATAATTTAAGAAATAGCGGCATATTAAGATTAAGAGTTTGGTGTAACATATTGTTACGAATTTCCGGTTTTTTCTGCCTTCCAGAGGTAAAAATTAGTCTAAAATTCTAAGTGCCAAATAATTAAATTTTGAATTTTATTGTATCAAAATCGATTACCTGGAACGCGTTATACATAGTACGTGTGTTTCCATTGGTTAGCATAGGGTTTTCTCAAATTCTCGAGAAATATTACCTCTAGAGCTTAGCTGACGTCACTTTTAAGGACATATTTTTGGCACCAAATTGGGCGATATTTCGCTAAAATGTTTGGATATTTGGCGGGATTTTACCAGCAGGGCCTTAAATTTATGTTTCCACCATTAGTATTAAGCAATAGCCTGGTATCACTCATTTACATTTCTATGACGTAATCAATATTTGCGGTTTATCGGAATTCTTCTGGAAATGGGTCTTTCTGGAAATTTCGCGTAACATCAGCGGTACTTGTATAAACGAAGCAGAACAGGCCGAGAGAGTCTAGTTTGTCCGCTGCAAGCAATGAAACCTCAGCTTTGCTGGGAAATTGTGCTTGGTTATTTAACGTTCGTTTGAAACGGTCTTTCGTTTGTTTTTAGAAGCTCGCTGAGTCAGTCAGTTTTTATCGAGTATCGAGTAAGCGGACTGTTATTAGCAAGTTACAGGCTGTTAATGACTGTGCACTTTGTACAGCAGACTGTTCGACGAAGTCCTAGAAGCAATAAAATGTGTGTTCCATCCTGACAAGTGGACTGTTTACTTAGTGTTCAGAAGTCGACTTTTGGCGAACTCAAGGGTGCAGGAGCGCTCGTTCTCTTCAAAATAAAATGTATTTGCACTAGATAAAGTGGAGTTTCTGATCTTTATGATTGTTTCGTTTAACTCTGAACTGGTATTCAATATTTCTAAACTGGTATTCTTTTGGAGCTCCTTCAAAATCATTTCTGGATGTTCTCTTGGACCAACTCCTTAGAACATTTGTGTATATGTGATGTATGTGAACGCAAAATTAGTGCTTCCAATGTCCTCTCAGTGACCATAAAAGTTTCCGAGTGGTACTACCATAGTACCACTCGGAAACTGGTAGTACCAAGTTATTTTATCGCCGTAGATTTGAACTATGAATGGAATATCGAAATTCATAGATTTTAACTGTTTCCTAGCGGAATCAGACATAACCATCAGACTTTCTGATTGGCCTATAGCATAAACCATAACTCATTAAGAAAGTGGCTTGATACTTATTCATGGCATGAAATGTATCTCCACTATTTAAGCTATAACTTTCTTTAAGTATCCTTTTTCTAGTAGAATTGAAAATTATAGAAAAAAACTTCAAATAACTGAAAGAGAAGAGTAATGTTGCGGTACTGCAATGGAACCCTACCTACTGTAGAATTTATGAGAATGAATCTGCGACCGACTATCTGAAAAAGAGGACTCAGACTAGCGAACTCCTTCATTTCAGTATCAAGAATTATGAAAAGAAAAATAAATTATGTGCCAAAATATAACTTTAAGTGACATTCAACTAAATGCCATATCGCACATTCTGCCTGCACCAAGGAGAGCAAGTGTTATTGCCTTCAGACTTGACACAGAGCTTAGTTGTTTCACTAAACATCTTCTTAGGTTTGGTATCCTTGAAAGTTTAAACTGGGACACACAGAACCTACCACTTTACCCTGCACTATCAAGTATTGGAAGGTACTGGGAAGCCAGAAATCTGATGAGGACGAATGAAGACCTGCAGTAGTAGGCAGTTCACTTAAATCCTATGGGATAGTTGCACGAGTAACTGACACTTTAAGATTAATGTAGAAATTAATTACGAACTGATACTCACACTAAAACAATTTTGAAATCTTCAATTTTTTAGTATTTCTTATCGATGGTGGTTGACCAGTAACTGACCCGTCATGCTCTGTTGAGTAACACTTACGTAATGGGTAGAAAGACCTGCTCATTTGTTTTTCAATGACAATCTTGCTTTGTAAAAATCATGACTATATTTTTAAAGATAATATTTTGAAAATATTACATTATTTTGAAAAATAAAGAAAGATATTAGATACAAGTATATACATTTTTTAAAGAAAACCAACTTCAAATTACTTCCCCATAACGAAAAATTATTCCCATTCTAAATTAGTAAGGTATTGCAAATTCTCGCCAAATATAGAAGATATGGCCAAGTAGAGTTTAGTTTTGAGAACTCTACTTGAACTATTTTTTGACTCCAAATTTGACGATAAATCATCAAAAGTAGCCAACCTTGGAGACTTTCGACATTAAGAACAGCGCCGTCACTAGAAACAACTAAGCAATGGTTCAAAAACTCTGATTTTTTCCGATTTCGGAATGCTCATATCATCACAATGTGACCAAATTAATATGGAATTACCACTGAGCTATGCCCTTTCCAATAAAAAATAATTTTTTAATCGATCCACGTGGTAAAAAATTATCGTTGTACATACATTAAAAATATATACGTTGTGCATAGTACCTCCTCCAGTTTGAAGTTGGTAATGAAATAGCACTTTTTTTTTTCATTTTTTTTGAAATAGTTTCTGTTTTCATTTTCTGGAATAGTGCTTTTTTTAGAATGACAGTGAGCTTGTTTCATCCATAATTTCTAAAATAACAACGTTTGATTATTTATAGATAGATTTATCTCATTTCATTTAAAATTTTATCCATGACCTTAGTCTCTTTGAGGTTTTATATCTTGTCTAATGTTGGACAAAGCACAAATACACTTCCAACGCAACTGAAAACTTGTTATGGGTGTTGCAGAATTTTTTATTTGAAAGCCATGCTTATCTTTAAAAAAAACTGTAACCATATGATATTATAAGCTTTATACATTTTGAAACGTTGGAATAAATTCCAAAATACATAGCACGCAGAATGGAAACACTGAAAAGTATTAGAACCAGCAACTTACTTATGTCAGAACCAGTCACTGGTATGGTGTCAGTCAGTAGAAAAATATCGTATTTTCAAAAATTATCTAACGATAACTTTCTGAACAACTGTTTACCGCATTTCCTAGAAATTTATGCAATTATCAAGTGCTTAACTGAAACACAGATAACAGACATGAGTGTCACTTATTGGTGAAATCCATTTTTTTACCCATTAACTAAGACTCCTTAGATAAATAAATACATTTATCTTATAAATAAAAATGAAATTCTGTTTGTTTGTTTGTTTGTTTGTGGATTTGATTCGTATACAAATCCACAAAAATGGACCTATCGGCCTGAAATTTAGCACCGATATGTAAAATAATATAGAATAAATCGTAGTCCACTTTAAAACTTTGAAAGTCCACCCGTTCCCGGAATTTAAGCGATTTTTTATGCTCTTCACGCAAAAAGCTTTCCGTAATTGTAACCCCTGTAGTGAAAAAAGTGTGAAATAAGGATCGTGGTTGCCATGTGTGGCGATTTTGCAGAATAAAATGTTTTAAATTTTCAAAGTAAAAATAAAAGAATAATAATGAATTTTTTTTGTTGTTAGTTTATATTCGTAAGGTTTTTTTTTTTTTAAATTATAATATCGTGTGCATGGGAAATCAGAGCAGGAATGTAATATTTTACATTCAAAACAATAAGAATTGAAGATTTCTGAGGCTAATGTGTAAATTTTTTTAGTTTGGCGAAAAAATAAAATGGCTGAACAATCGATTTTGAGTAAGTGAGTTCTAGCGGTTTGCACATATTTCGGCTTGGCGCAATTTATTGAGAGCTTAAGGAAATAGATTTTTGAAAACAAATGCAAAGGTTTTATTAAAATACAGCGTTAAATTTTAATGATCCGTGAAGAAATAATGCAGTTATTAAGGGATTTCAAGCGATCTAACTTCAGAATTCTCCCCTATTGAGTACATTGATTTAAGTTGGGGGAATTCCGCCAAATTTCAGAAAATTGAAATCTTCTCCCCAGCAAACACAGTCCTATCGGATAAGTTTTGGGCCGACACTGGCATGCCGGCGCAGAATGTGACGGTGCGATATCGCTCACGCGGTACCGAAAACGACAAAATTGCGTCCGCCTGGGCGTCTGTCGGGCCGAAAGGACGGGGTGGTTCTGGTTCGGTGTCGGCAAAAACGATAACGGCGTTGGCCCAGCCTTGTGCCACTTTTGAACCAAAACCATTACGTTTTTGGTGTGGTATCGGCAACGACAAAATATCGAAAACCGGCCAGCACCTTATTTATTTCCAAAATACCCTAATTAGCTCCGTAGTTAGTTCTCTAGGGTATTAATCAACAAATTAAAGTAATAATAATTATTATTATATAAATGACTTTACACCACTAGGACTAAATTTATTAAAAATACCTAATTAGCAAAATAGTTTGTTTTTAAGAAAATATTTGATGAATTTAAGAAGGAAAGCTCTTTTTAAAATTAACCGTATTATTTTTTTTATGCATCAACCAATGTTTTACTTTTTTTAAACATGTTATTATATGTTTGTCAGACCATATACATTTTTTTAAACAAAATATTAGTCTCAACTAGACAATGTTCCTTTTTTATCCAGAAATTTTTTAGAAGCCAAGAAAATTTATAATTTTCCAGAACCAAAGATTATAAATATTCATGCAATGCTAAAAAGAGAGAGAGAAAAAAATTAAGTTATACAACATACTTTTTTAAAAAATGTTTTAATTTATTTTTTCGTTAAGTTATGTCATAATACAAAATAAAGTTGCCTTTTGATTTTATATATTATTTTAAAGAAGAATGTAAACAACATACGTTAAAAGAAATTAAAATATTGGCTGATTCTACAAATAAACGGTTAATTTCATAAAAACCTTTTCTCTTCAAAATAATTAAAAATTTTCATATACAAACAAATTATTTTGCTTAATAACTAAGTATTTTTGTCAAAACTAAGTATTTTTGGAAAAATTAGCCCCAGTGATGTAAGGTAATTTATATAATAATAATGATTATTTTTAATAGGTTGATTAGTGCTAAACTATATATGAAAGCAATAAGTATTAATAAACCATGTTTATTATTAGAAGATACTTACTTTAAGTAAATATTTTATATTACTGAACTTCTACAGTTTATGATTATCCTTTAGTAGAAGAAAGGAACTTTCTATAACAGAATATACTTATTTTTTTCTGTTGTTTTGAGTAATATGAAATTAAGTACTTAAGTAAATAGACACATTTTTCAATGCAGTATGTAAATTATTTATTAAAAATACCGTTCTGCTTGTTTATTAATAGTTTCCAAGTTTGCTTATTTGAATTATAAATTTCATTTTCGCATTATTTAGAAGTAATTAGCAGTTTTGAACTACATCTTATTTTAGTAGTCCCTGAGATAACATAAAAAATATCTAGCTAAGAAAAAATACAAATTCTTAATATATACTTAAAAATCAACTTACCCCTTTTTAACTGTCGTGAGAACTTAGCAAAATGAAAACCAAAAAGCACTAACCACATTTAGACAACTTTAACATTTTTGTCTAGTTGAGGTTAATACCAGTTAGTCTTTAGCTAAAAATCACAGTTTATCCAGAGAAAACTGCAGCAAAGTCCGATCTAACTGACGTAAGAACTTAGCCTATTTAAAACTAAAAAGCACTAACCACATTCAGACTATTTAAAAATTTTTGTCTAGCTGCAGTCAGTGCCATTTAGTCTAGGAAAAAAAAATCGCAATTTATCCAGAGAAAAATGCAGCAAGCAAACTCCCCTCTTCATCTGAGAAAACTCAAAGAGCTCTGAGAAAACTCAAAATCCACGTTACTGACAAGTTTACGTTGCAAGATGATTTCTGCTACAGCTTTGGAATGGAATGGACAGGCAAACGAAAAAAAAAAAACCAACTTCCGCTCTTCGATTGCCGTGAATAGGGACCCAAAGAATAGGGAAAGGTCCATTTCGTCTTCCTGCGTAATACTGTGGTTCCTACAAGGGGTGGAAAGCTCCTAGGAATGCACTCGTCTCCCCTCACCCCCCCCCCCCACTGCGCCTATGCTACATGTTATTATGTGTACGCGGACACGGGGTAATTGCAAAAGAAAGTCCGAGAGATTTTAGCTTTTAAATTATTCACTTTAAATTAGATCGCTTGGAAAAAAACAAAACAAATTAGTGTTATTCTACTGCAAAATAGTTTATACTTCAATATCTGCAATGAATTAATCAATTAATTTTTAGAAAGATAAAGTACTATAATCAGCAAAAAATGGTTACTTTTATTCATTTTTAAGGAGATAAGAGCATTAAATTTTATTTAATTTGTAACAGCATTTTACAATGATGTAGCAAAACATGATTTTGGCGTAATTTTACTATTATTTTATTTGAACAGAAACATGTTGTTCAAATAAATGCTATTAAATTAATTATTCATAGTTATAATTTTAAAATAAAACTATTATTATTATTTTTTTTCAATTTATAATTATTCAGTATAGTGAATTAAAACATTTATTTATTTATTTAATTTTATTATTATTATTTTTTTTAACAACAGCTAATGTATTATAAAAAAAATTCCTTAACTATAAATTATACTGATATTTTTTATTTTTATGGAAATACTAATGAAAAGGTATTTTTTCTACTATTTTAATCCAATTTAATTTCAGAAAGTTTTGTTGTTTTGTGTTTTTTGTAAGGTAAAAACATAGGAGTTAATCCTTAGGGCGTCGGTGCCCTGAGCGGAAGAAGGCTTCTAGCGTTTGTTCCAATATATAAAACAATTAATAAGCAATAAAATTGGGGTTGAACAGTAATTGTAATATCTATTTTTCCCTAATCTTATAAAAATCAACCGTATTTCCTTCATTTTATAAATATTAGATAATGTTTTGAATTTATATAAAATTTATAAAATATCTCCAATTTTTGTTCTAGAATTGGGGTTACAACAGTGATTTGTCCTCAATTCTATGTTCAAAAATCTGGTTAATTTATATAACCCATATTCACATTACATCTGGAGAAAATCACCCAACATCCAAACTGTAAATTGACAGATGCGCGGTAGACCTGAATCCTGGACCTTCACACTTCAACCAGCGGCGGATCCAGAAAAAAAAAATTCTGGAGGGGGCACAAGACAATTTTTGTCACATTTTCTTATAGAATGACTTGAATTTACAAAACAAGTCAATGCTCTATAGTGTAAACTTCATTCGTCTGGGGGGGGGGGGATGGGGCTCTGTATCCGTCAATGACTTCAACCATATTCGGTGTCTTATCCACTCGGCCATGGTGGGCTCCTTTTGTGAACTTTTAAAATGCAGCGTTTAATGTTCTGCATTGTATGTATTTTATTTTTAATTAATTAATTTTATTATTATTTTTAAATTGGAAGTACTTAACAACTATCACTTTATATAAAATGAAATTTATAGTCATATAATTATTTCAGAGTTGTGAATAACTAGACAGAAACTGCCCCAATTGAGGGGTGGGGGTGGGCGCTTAGAAGCCCCTTCAATACTAAGTCATAAAAAACTGGTTAACTTATCTAACGCATATTCACAATACATCTGGAGAAAATCACCAACATCTAAACTGTAGATTGACGGATGCGCGGTAGACCAGAACGCTGGACAGGACCTCAGGTAAATTAACCAGATAGAATGATTGCCCCCTTTCCCTCCTTTTTTTCGCATGTGAAGGAGGCACTTGAATCCAACGGACTCAAAACATTGTAAATAGTAAGTATTGAAATCATAAATTAAAAAGAATTATTATAACAATATATATGTGCTGCTTGTGCTGGCTTTATACCGTTCAGTTTAGAAATTACACTTCTGGACCGATATCGGGTTTGACGTTTGGTGCAGTACATCGCCAAAATCACATCTTAACCCTAAAAGGCTAGCCGCTATCGGACCGTTGCATGCCCGAAATCAACTTTTATTTGCCTACGCCAAATCGTTTTGCCAGCACAGAACCGACACCGTCCCAATTACCATTATGCCAATGCCGACATCGAAACGGTACTGCCGATGACGGCCCATCCCTAACCCGATACGGCTGTGTTTGCTGGGTCATTTAGTACATCGGAGTAACGATAAATAAAACACATTATAGTTGATAATTTAAAAAAAAATCGGCTGTATTAAGGGATTCCAATTTTCAAATAAATGCGTGCTACTCTTTGGCGGTCGAACCACTTCCCATATTATTGCTGCTAAGTGAATGCTTCGAATGATTCCCTGAAAAAACTCTTGCAAAATGGCGTATGTTGGCACTTTGGCGAGGCTTAGATTTGAAACTGGATTTTATTTGAGACTGGTATATATAATAACACTGGTTATAGATAAAAATGAATGTTGGTATGTGTTTATGAGGTTGAAAAACTCCAGCACCGTTGAGCACCATTGCACGATGAAATTTGGTTCACCTAAGTCTTTAATGATGGACAAGGTTTTTATGCTATCCGTTTTCCTTAACTTGCCACTTGGTGCCGCAGCACAACGTCGAATTCTATTCCGTTTAGCCGTTTGCTATGCAAATATCGTCCAACCGATTTCGATGAAATTTGGTACACGCGAATATTAGAACACGGAGAATATTTTTCACTATCCATTTTGCTGTAACTTGCCGCTAAATGGCGCTGCAAAGCATCAACTTCTATACCGTTCGACCTATCGGCATAAAATTTTTTATACTTACACATTTGAGCACGAAGAATATATTCTAACTACGTTCCTTTTGATGTTACTTACCACTAGATGACGCTGCAGCAGGCCAAATTTTTGACCATTCAAACGGTCGCTATGAAAATCAGTATACATAGCTATTTGAACAATGAGAATATTTTCGCGTTATCCATTTTGCTATAACTCGCCACTTGACGGCGCTGTAGCAAACCATTACTTTAATTAACCACTAGATGGCCCTGCAGTGTATCACTTCTTGACTGTGCAAATGATCGCTATGAAAATAGGTATACATAGATATTTGAACACGGGGAAGAGTTTGGCGCTATCCATTTTCCTATAACTTGCCACTAGATGTCGCGTCAACACATGAACTTCAGGACTGTCCAGCCGATAGTCATGAAAATTCGTATACATCGATATCTGAATGCGAAGAATATTTTCGCCGTATCCGTTTTGCTAAAACTCGCCACTAGATTGCGCTACGCCGCATGGCCTTCTGCACCGTACAAACGATTGCCTTGCAATTTGGTATGCATGATTATTGGACACAATATAACGCGATATCCATTTTGCTATATCTGTTTGTTACAATGAATAGTAATCACCACAAATCGTAATATCAAAAAGTCCATTCATTCCCGTGCGAAGAACGGGTACTTCAGCTAGTTTCTTATAAAAACACAAGAGGTATAATTTACCTATTGATATCCAATACATTTCAATTTAAATTAATTTTTGAAAAGAAATATTCTACAAATAGGAACAGGTTGAAAGTCTACAATTGTCTTTATTTTTAGAGTTAAACCCAACTATTGAGATTTTTTTTTTCTTTCTGATTTCATAATCTCTAGTTTAGAGCCTCCTGGGGGGTAAAAAAGGCATAAAGTTGAAGATAAATTTTTAAATTGGTACTTGATATTAACATTTGATAAAAGTTCTGCAATAAAAGCTTATTATGATAATGCATCTATCAAAGTGTTATTTACTGGCGCATCTTCACTATGTTTTTGTGTTCTTTGTGTCCGTACTGTGTTTCGGCACCATGTAATAGTTTTTAGATGAACTTCTATGTTTTATGGCTTAAAAAATAAAAATAAACATGAATCCTAATGATGAAATAGTACATTTTATAATCACAATCTGACTTTACATTTAATTAATTAATATAATTTTTTGAAGTTGATTATAATTAATTTATGTAATTCTACAATAATTTTATTGTTTCGTTTGATTTTCATGCTAGTATATAGAAAATCCCGTTTAATAAAAAATAAATAAATAAAACTTTGTAAACGTGCCCAAACGTGCAAGTTTAGAATACCTTTAGCACGCTAAATCAAGATGATAGATGGGAAGATATCACATGTAAAGTGTTTAAAAAATTATGTATAATGAATTACTAAAACATCATCGTCTGGCGTATGAGACGGAACACAAATATTCTTTTTAAAAACCTCCTTCACACGAATAGCAAGAATAACCGAAAATATTTCACTTCTTTGAAATTAGAAAGTAAAAGAAAATGACGGCAATAAGTCGTATGAAAAAGAAACAAGTCTCAACTTCTCTTTTGTTAAAAGTCAGAACACACAATCGTATCTCTTGATGCATGGGAGAAAAAAAAATGCCTTCCATCAGCAAAAATAATAAAGAAAGGCAGAACTTTCTCTTCTCGAAATGCAGCTTTTTCTCCTGTCCAAGATTTCAAAATAAAAGGAATTCAAAGTCATCAAGCAGACGATAAAAATGTGTTCTCTGGCTTCCTGAAGTGAGCAAAAATTAATAGTGGGATAATGTAAAAATAAAGAACGTTTTTTTATGTTAATTTTGCACGAGTTATTAAAAGGCGAGCATTTTAAAATTAACTCTACCTGTAAACGCAGAAAGTAACTGGAGTTCATTAATTAAATATGAAAATGAAAGAGTTTTGGAAGTGTGCAAACAAATAGGTTTTACGATGAAGGGAAGTCTGGGATCAGTTCTAAACTTTTTAATATTTTGATAAATATTAAAATAACTTAAGGGAAGAACTCAGTGCAAATTTGAGCGTAACATAACAGAACCTTTTCAAAAAAAATTTAATGTATAGACGTCAGTGCGTAATGTTACAGGGTAACTCCCGCTGCCGCTGTCAAAAGCTTGTGATGCTATCTCCTGCGAAACTGTGACGTGTTGAATTTCGATGAAAGTGTCCACGCATTAAAAACAATTCCAGGATAGCCAATCCGTTAACTTAAATTTCGAAATTCCAATTATTTTAGAAGATAGTAATAAAAAACTGAAGTAAAAAATCTGAATCTGAAACACATTCATATTCTAAATACGCACTAAAGTGCGATATATTAAAAGCGTATCATAATCCATGCATTGTACCTATTTTTCTTCCTTGTTTCCCTAAGTTGTAAAGTGTATCATTATTCATGAGCGTGCCATAATTTTCGATATTCTTCCATAAAGTATTTCTTTGGAATCGAAATCCATTTTTAAATCCCCTACTAAAACAGTTTTACAATCGTTACCAAGCATATTGTAACTACTCTTGACCATTATAAATACTGTTTGGAATACTGTTCAACTATCTTCTTCAGGCATATTCTAACTATACTTCACCTTTATAAATGACCTGCGATTACGTTCTGGGTCATTTGAAATTGGACAGAGATCGGGAGTTGAGACAAGCCTCAACTTGCATGATCAATATAGAAAATTTCGTGGAAGTACAGATGCACCGAGTGACCTTTTCAAATGGTACTTCCTTGATTTGACTGCAGATTCCCAGAATCCACCAAAGTAAGGAGATGCTGATGGGTTAAATATCTACTTTATAATCATCGGATGTCAGGATTGCCTGAGTAGCTTCATCTTGTATGTATTCTGCTTGAAAATAAAATAAACAATAAAAGTAGCTCAAGCACGAAAGTAAAAGAACTTTTCCAATGGGGAAATGTATCACCAAAAATGATAAAATAACTAGAATTTTCTTCTGCTCTTAGACACCAAATTCAAGAAATCTTTAATGAAAAGAAGTTATCTCGAAAATCATTAAATCAATTGCCTTAGTTTTATCAGGCAAAATTATTAAAAATTGTAAGACAATGAGAAAAATGTAAGATTGCTGTGTATCAATATTCTGTGAAAAGGAAAACTATTTTTGACACATTAAAACAGCACTAGAGCATGACACTGAGAGAACATACAAGACCAAAAAGCAAATAAGAGATATAAGAAATTAAATCAGTATATTAAGGGTAATTTTCGATACTTTCTGTTTTTATTTAATATTGTAATATTTAAAAGGTCACTTGCAATCTCCATGGCAACAAATGTAACCGCCGTGCTCAGCAAAATGAGAATTTTCTTTTAGAAAAATAATAATTTATTGATTTAGTTGATTTAATGTTTTTCTTTCACCTTTGTTTGAAGTGGCACATGTATTAATTTCATTAACAAATTTCTATGAGTAAAATTTCAATTTTCTCAGCATTTTTTTTTACTTTTTTTACCTCCTCAAATACTCTTTACTTTCAAAATCACTCATATGCATTGACTTCTACCTTTAACTCAAACAAAACAAAAGCTCTAGGCTAATTCATTCTTAACTGAAAGATATAACTATGCTACTCCTGCTGTCAGATGTGATCGAGATATGAAAACGGAAATTACTTAACTTATTTTTTTCCTCGAAATAACTTCCTAAGCCATTATTTGAGCTCCAAATTAATTCTTTTATAATTATATCCGCAAAAGTACTGGATAATTTTATGCGGGCTAGTATTAAGTACTTCTATTTTGCATAGTACCTCAGAACATATGTAATGTACTGCTCATTTTAAATAATAATTCAGTGTTACTTTTAATGTTACTCGCTTACAAAACAACCCAAATAACAAAATTTAAAAACAATCCAGTTTTCACTAGTTTATACGATTCATTATTTTATTACCTTATCCATGCACAAGAATAATGCTATTTAAATTTTTACTATAAACAAAAAGACGTTCAATTATACTGTTTTAAGATGATGCTAGTTATATCATATCCTTGAATTGTGGTAGGTCGTATGAAAGTAAACTTTCCTGTGTGCATCATAAATAAATAAACATATAAATAAAAATTCCAATGTTTTCAAGTAAACGCATATGCGCTGGAGCGTATGTATACACGGTGTTCCAAGAACCTTGTAACACACTTTGATTCTTTATCTGTTAGAAATAAGTGGACAGTGTAAATTGAAGAAATGTTCAAAATAACTAGCGAAAAAAAGACTACGTTTCAAAAAATTCCTCTCGTTAATTTTTAAAAAGTTACATTCTTGAAATTGCTATACAATCCCCGTACAAAAATATTCCCAATCAGTAAAATGGGCCCTATACTCTAATGAAGCGATGCACAAAATTTTAGCCTTTCATCATAAAACATCTCAGAGATACCTTTAAAAAGAGATGAATGGGGGCTACACATTTGAATGTAAACAATTTGAATGTGAACGTTTAATGCTAGAGAGCAAGAAATCATTTTATTTTATAATTTCTATACGACCCCCGAAACCCGATCATACGACGCGATTTTTTCCTTTGATAGGCTTTAAAATGCAGTTTGAGTCAAGTTAAATTTATCTTAATACCTCTGGGACATTTTATGATGAAAGGCTGAAATTCTGTCATCACCTCATTAGTGTTTGGGGCGCATTTTACTATTTGGTATTTTTTTCTATGGGGTCATGATTAAATTTAAAAAGCGTAATTGTTTGAAAGTCTGAGAGAATTTTTTTAACTTTCTGGCGGTCAAAGGCCGGCCAAACGGCTCTTCATACAAAAACCAGCCGAGACAAAGTAACACTTCTTTCCCCTGCCTTGCAGCAGACAGAACTTTTTACGATTGCAGGACAATAGCCAATACGGGAGGCGCGAATACCTCCCACGACCCCCAGATGTATTTTCTCTTTCTTCGTCACACGAAAATTTCCCCAGTTAAGGCCATTGTCCACATCTAGCGGTTCCCGCTAGCCGCTACCAGTAGGGTGCCACTTTAAAGGCCAGTTCTCATTTGTAAGCAATAAATTTTTCCTACCGAAGAGAAAGAAGGAGATACTCCGGCATTAAACCGACAAAAGGTAATTGGAGACCGTGAATAATATTGCGATTTCACACCACCCCCATCTACTGTCCACTGTCGCTCAGCGTAAAGGCCAGCACACATGCAGCGTTTATCCGGACGCAGCGGTTTTTTTTTAATGGTCAAGGCATTGTACAAGGGGGGGGGGGGACACAGTGCAGGGGCGAAGAATTTTTTGACTTTTAATGGCCCGTCGGAATTCGCCGCCAAAGGATAACGCGTGAAACCACTAAACCACCCCACTCACACAATGGGGCAACTTTTCTCCGCAATGCGTCTTGGAGATACGGAAAAATACATAGACTTCCCATTATAGCGTACTGAAACGCACGCTGAATGAATGCCGGCCTTAAAGCGCATCCGAATATCCCCATTCAAATACAAGAAAGTGTGGATTTTCACCACCACCCGCAGGGAATTCCCCTCAGATAATTTCTGAAGAGGGAAGGCAACGTTCTTCGAATTTCGGCCGGGTGTGAACTTCTAGAGGAACATTTTTTATTTTTTTTTTTCAATTTACATTGCTTACCTATCTCTGATAGATAAAAAATTAAAGCTTGTTACCAGCTTTTTGGGACACCCTGTGTACAGAAACAGCGATTCTAGTGACTCTGAACGAACATTTGTCCAGTACATTATTCAGATAATTAATTTGTACTGTTAGTGTCTATTACGCTTTCATACCAGGCAATTTTTCCGGTTTTGACAGAATAATATTTTTAATCTACCTTTATATTTTTCGACCGCCACAAATTAAATATGCGTATTTTGAACCGTATATAACACCGTGCCTCGATCCATGCCGAGTTAATTTCTACAAAAAGTAAGTTCGCTGAATTATGTTTCAGGTTGGTAAGTAGTTTTGAATAGATTTATAAAAGAAGATCTTTCCCCAAAAGTACATGATTCAATCTAAAGCTACTTTCTAACAAAGAAATCATTTTGTCCTTTTTACAATTAAGCTTATTTATGATATAAACCAGTAAGCTAAAGAAAGGAATTAACGAAATGCTTATATGAGTAGCGAAATAATGTTTTAAGGGAAAAAAGTGAAAAAAAAAAATATTGAAGCCGACCACAAAATATGATATTCAGTAACGAATTTAGTCTTCGGTTACCCTAATTAAAATGTAATTGCGGGATGCTACGGTTTGTGAGGCACTAAATGCTTTGTAAAACAAGCTTGATATATGTTCAAAGGAGAAAAAAAAACTATAATTAACGTGAGTACTTGGTTATAACCAAGCGTAACGTAAAACATTTCATAGAGGTTGTAGCAGAATAATAATGTTTAAGAACAGTGAGAAAGTAATTGTTAGAACTTATGCACAAAATTCTTAAATTTCAATTACAATGATGATCTAAAGTATATATTTCATAGAAAAATGTCACTCTTTATGAATACATCTTTCAAACAGAGTTTTAACAGTTCTTATTGATTTATCAGTTAACTGATTAGATTCTATGTGACTGTATACTACAGTCGATGGTAGGAATTTACGAGAGAATCTATATACTTGCATTTTTTATTAAAGTGCTTAGTTCAATATGAAATTTAACTCAGACGATATGAAATTTAACTCAGACGATATGAAATTTAACTCAGACGCATGCAAATAAACTCAGACGAAACACTTTTTTTTAATATTACTGTTCACAGTTTCGTTCTTTGAATGTTCTATAACGATCAAAGGGCACATGAATCCCATCAATGAAAATTGCTTAATAAATTCATACCATAAGTTTCAGGTTCACTTTTCTAAACAGTTTAAATAGGCTATTTGTTCATTCTTAAACTTTAACAAATATGCAACAATTTAGCGTGCAAAATTAACATGCACACTTAACTGCATGCACACACAAAATTAACATGCACACTGCACAAAGAAATTCCATTTTGTTAAATCAAGGCTTTAACAGTCCAAGAGCTAATCTTCCTTGCGTTGTCGTTATTTTTTTAAGATCTGATGTATATTTCATTCTAAGCGAACAATTATTTTGTTTCTTTTTAAAGATTACCATTTCAATTCTTTTGGTAACTATATTAAACTGTTGTAATGACCGCATCCAAGTTATTTTTTTCATAAAACGTTTTATGAAGGAGAATATTTTCTTAAAATTACATAATTGCATCTAAAGTAAGACTCCGAATTTTTCTTCTAGTTATATGGCTTTAAAAAATTAAATAGGTTTGACAAAATGAAAACAAGGAAATTTAAGCTCTTCATATTATTTTCATATATTGATATAAATTAATATTTATTTTAGTGCACGTAGAACATAAGTTTAGTATTTGTCGTATCTTAATAATTAAATGAATCAATGTTTTACACTTAATCTATTTCCAAGGTTTCTACAGATTCCACAGTTTTTGTTTCCCTGACTTTCCTCGACATCTATCATGCTCTTCACTGACTATATCTAGCGTGCTTTCCCGAATTTGGCGTTTCTATTTTTAACATTACATACTATAGTTAATATTTTTTTTTTATTTTGCCCCTTTATTTACAAATAATAATAATAATAAAATTAATATATACAATAATCTTATTTGACATCACTGGATTCTAACAAAAACCATGTTTGATAATAATTTAGGATAAAATTAAACATATTTCAACTGCGCAAGATATGCTCATAAAGAACACATTTTAAAATTATTTGTAAGGTTGAATGAGAAAATGAAAATAAAACAATTTCTATACTTAGGTTCAAATAGCAAATATTTTCTTGATTTTACCGCAAAATTCAATTTTTCTTGCATTTCCCTGACCTTTCTTCAATTTCTGCTAATTACCACGACTTTTTTCCTAAGTCTTTTCCTTGACCAAAACTCATTTCCCTGACTTTCCAGGTCTGTAGAAACCCTGATTTCAAGTGAAATCGCAGTGATGAAAATGCCACATTTAATTGAACAAATAAATATTAGACTACCAGTAATTTCAATCATCTCATATGGCTTATAAGTGTGCTTATAATGCAGCATATGCTTCCACATATCAAACACATGTACATGTTACAGTGAAAACCCGAAATCGCGTAATAAAGCACTTTATAAAGCACGTTATATTTGATAATTTTAAATGCTGCTACTTTTCAAATAAATGACTATTTTTTTTGTTTGTTTGTTTTGTGTGTTTGCTTTGGCGATCGAACCAAATAAGTGACAGATATTACCCATATACGCCAAGCTAGGAAAAATTAGCCAAGTCGAATAGTTTTTACTAAGTATGTCGTTTACCGTTTTAGTTTAATGTCAGTCTCATTTCAGATTCGATTTTGTAAATACATTTTCTTCACATTTTACTTATTAGTCTTAGTTTTAAAACTGGATATTACTTGAGACTGGTATATATGATAACACTGGTTGCCATGTCTCCGCTTGCAAGCGGGGATACTCTGCATTTTATGCAATAATTTTTGATAGATACAAATAATATTGTCTAAAAAATCAGTCAAAACCGCAATAAAACGGGTTTTCCTTAGAGCCGTGAGTTAGAACGCGTTTTCCCTTAGTTAACTGGGGTTTTGACTGATTTCGGATTTTCACTGTAACAAATACACATTTTAATAATGCCTACACAATATACTAGTAACAAAATATTTTCCATGCAACAATTGCATACACTAATACCAAATTTAATTGAGCATATCAATTAACGTAAACACAAATGGCATTACCCACCATTAATCTTAAACAATGCAATGCCCATTGGCTGAACGAGAAATGGCATTCGCAATTCAGAAACAATCAGCTTTCCGTATCGAAATAAATGCTGTACATTTTAATACTCTGTTACAGTATATCAAACATTGTTTTGGGTGTGATCATTTGTTAGCTGTAACTGTGTGAAAATCCATTACTTACATATATGTGTGTGAATATTAATGACTTCATTCGTCCAGAAATGATGCGTGGGATTCGGCTAAGAACTTCCTGAGCGGTAAACAGAAAGCAAAAAGAGCAAATATTCTGATTAGCTGCATAGAGAGTTAGTTTCGTATTTCATGGGTGAAAGCAATCAGTCGTGCGAAATATTTTGGATCTATGTTCGCATTCAAGCATTTTGAAAGATATGAATGAATCAGTATTATTTAAATGCTTTGTCAGAATAATAAAACCCAATAAAATCGCTTGACTTTCCAGACAGGAAAATCTTTTATATAAAATCAATCTTTTATTTTTAAACAAATAAATATCTTTGTGCAGTAATTCAATAAATAAATAAATAAATTTTCTAGTTTTTCTAGTTTTATTTCAGAGAAGGCACTAAAAGTTTAAAACTTTTATATATTTCATATTTAGCTGAATAATATTCTATGAGGGACAGGCAAATGAAAACAAGACAGACTATACTCAAAATCTTATTCTGTGTTTAAAGTATTTATTGCTGAGTTTCGACTGAGAGCAGACTTTATAAATTCTATAACTATCAAAAATAAGATATTAAAAATAAATAATTAAAATGAAAAAAAAAAACAATTTTGATCCTTCACTTTTAAGGTGCCCTCAAATTTCTGAACAATTTTACAGCCTTAATGGTGTAAATCGCATTTAGTAGAGCAGCTTGAGTTTTCATTAAGAAAAATTTGCAGATTTCCTAAACAACAAATTTTAGTTTTACATTATGAATACTTTCGAGGTCCGTGACCCTCCTCTAAATCTAATCCACGGGTGAACATATCTTTAACCTCATTCTTGTCAACCAGCACAAATATTAGCTGCTCAACGCTTTTAATTGGTTGATTAAAATATGTAATTTCTACCAAATTATCCATATCGCCATAAGAGTGTTTGAACACCCTTAAATCACTGACAGGATATGCTTCCAATAATTCAGAATTACTTTTTTCAACTCTTTCTACTTCTTCCTTGGACATGGTCAACGATGAAGTTTATGCGTCATTTCGAGTAATTCTCTGAGGGAAAAACAAAAAACAAACACCGTTTTTCCCGTGACTGTGCAAAACACGTAAAGTAGAATTTTCATTAACTTCTGCATTTGTCTTTTTGCAACTGAAATCCAATCAGTAGGGATTATTATTCCAGTTAGCCTTACAAAAGATTCAAGATATTTCATAGCTCTGAGCAGATTATCGGTGTTTTTCCTAAGGCCAATTTCCTGCTGTATCATCTTTTGGTGTATATGAAGCCCTTACGAATCATCTGTTTCGTCTGGAAATTTAGTTTCATTTACACACACATCTGAGTGACACAGCTTTTGCATAGCTGTCTGTGCGGAGCCACACAGCCAGATGTGTCAACAATGGTCTCGATCTGTGGTCCTCGATGGCGATTTGATCGACCGCCATGTTGCTGGTAGTAAATTCCACCGATGGCAACGGCTGCCCTTTTTTCAGCATTGGTAAATGGTTGTGCTTCAAAGGGTTAAAACAAATTGCTATAGATTTACAAATATTTTTCCAAAACTTCAGATTTCAGTTTCTAATAAAGGTACACGCTTAAACCAAACGAGCGAAATTCGATCAGTCGGAGCGATTGTTGGCGCAGTTTTAAAAAGTGCACTTCTCCTTTAGGAGCGTTTTTCGATCACAAGAGCGGAGCGAAATCTAGACATAAGCGAGTTTGGGAATTCTCAGAAAAAAGACTAACGACTAAAAGAAGTGTATAAGGAGCAGTTTTGCGGAAATACTGGTAGGTTTCGATGGAAATGGATCGCTCCCCAATGTATCGTTTTTTTCGCTCTTTGGGTTTAAGCATGTATATTTTTACTTCAAACGCTCTTGCACTTTGATTTTTTTCCTTTTAATTTTGATTTAGTCCTGAAAAAAATATTTTTGAGTACTAAAATCGATTTTGTTATTTCATTGTTCATTTGTTTCTGGTCTACCTTCAACGAGGTTATACTATTTTAATTTTCCATTTAAATGTGTAAGATAAGAATAGTTTTTTGGTATTTCTTCTTTTTTTTCTGTAACTTCTATTTAACTAAAAAGCCTTCGCAAATTTTTATTACCATCTTTATTGACACAGATGAATACATTTCAATTATAAAAGTAATGGGAATTTTGTGCAATTCTAACAGAACTGCGTTTAAATGCGGTTTAACATTAAAAAAGGGTTTTCGCCCTTTTGCTAATATTGATAATTTCCTCACCACCTTTTGCCTTCAGTATGCTTTTACTCATATATCATCTTCTGCTTCAGTCATTACGTGGGTCTTTAACGATTATAAAATCAATTTTAATGAGCTAAAATGCCGCCAAATGAAATGCTGATGAAATTTTAAAAATTAATTTCTGGGAATTTTTTCATGAATTACGCTTTATTATTTTTATTGATTCTGCGTAATTTATGTTTTATACCGCATTCGTTGTAAAATTACGCACTAACATGCTTCTTCCTGGCGCAACATGCATACAGTGTATATTTAAGTGAGTCTTGTCTATTAATTTATAATTGATTTTATTTGTCATGTTTCTTTTAAAATGTATGCAATAAGAGGATTTTAAATAAGTTTTTACTTTTATATATTTAATTTTATTTTGAAAAATTGACGATTGAATGGTCAAAATGCTATTCTTTTAATAACGGTATTATATAAAAGATCCTTTATGTACTAAAGGAGTTCGTATTATCGCTTTAGTCTGTACCGTCGCCAATTGGCAGCATTCGCGAAGCGTTCTGTAGGTACTACCGCCGCCCAATGACGGCATGTACGAAACGTTTTCTGAATACTACAACCGATCCACTAAAATTTGCATTCACGGAAAATTATGTAAGATTATCATAGCAGCCGGTTATTCCGGATTATGTATAACTAAATACTTTTTGTAAACAGTAATTTTTGTGTTAGAATACTAAGGGCCAAAGCCTCTACATTGCAAAAAAAGTCTGTTAAACTGACAGAAAAAAATTGTTATCCAGGACGGCAGCTTATTTCCGTATATTTCACCGTATATTTCACACATGTCTTCCGTATTTTTTTCCGTTTCCACATGTCTTCCGTTTTTTTTTTTTTATGGAAGACTTCAGTAAAAAAAAAAAAAAAAAAAAAAACGGAAATTAACTAGCATCCTGGCTGACAATTTTTTCTGTAAGTTTGTCAGACTTCTTTTGCAGTGTGGACTCGTTACGCTCGATTTTCTTATGAGCCATTCGGCACCTAATAATGCTTATTCGAAAAAAGGCATAATTGACAGAACCCAAAGATTGGATCAGATTGAATGTTACCAAGTTACACATTTCTTGGTTCTTCCGTGTTCCTTGGAACAACTTCACATGAATTTTTAATTGTGAAAATCTATGGAACACCTTGCGTATTTGCCATCCATGGCGATTTTTCATAGTTTGGCGACTACATATAGTTAATAATTATTTCAATGAAGCAGTGTGTTTCATATGTTTTCTTTAATAAAAACTACTTAACAGCTATTATATCTTTCTGCTAATGGCGAATTTTCATTATTTGATGATTTACGCATGCTTATAACCGATAATCATTGTTCATGTAAGGTTGCCGTGAAAATAGTTATCCATACATTCATATACATAATTCTTTGCAGATTTAGCACCGCGAAATGTATCATCTCGCCGCGCGGGCAAATGTGCAAGATGTACTTGCTATAATGGCATAGTTAACACCGCCAAATATTTCTACGGGTGGCAAATACCCAAGATGAACCTAACCGGCATTACTATAACATGCATTTCAACTATTTTTTATTTTTAAAATACTGGTTGCTAACGTTTTGGAACACAAGCAGTATTTAGATTCACTCTGCTTAAGATAGTGTTTTTTCAAATCGTATCTGATGCCAATTTGCGCTTTTTAAATCAGTAACAATTATTATAAGAAAAAGCATTTGAAAAACGAATTGGTGTCAATTTTAAACTCTTGCTATCTAAGAGAACTTACTATCTGAAAATTGTTAACTTTGTGTAACACACTTGGACTTATTTATTTCACTGACTTTTTAATTTGACGTAAAAATGGTGTAATTGGACTTTATGTTTGTCAATTTTCAGCAGGAATTGCTTTGTTGCAAAGGCAGGAACGATTTTCTGCGGTAGAAAATTGCCATGCCTTGCAACCATTATGCTTAGTTTTTCTGTTTTTTTATTAATACCTTCGAAAATAATTGGAATTTCGGAATTTAAGTCAGCTTACCGACTTACCGTCAGCTTACCGGAATTTTCCGAATCCTTGGACACCTTCCACTATGTTCGTCGAAGACTATAAAAGTGACGGGCTCCTCCAGTTTCAGTCAGTGTTCACGAGCTCTCGTCGAGTGAGTTTGCTGCATTACGTTGCGAATTGTATTGCGATATATAAGCGGTATTTTCGCTTACCCTTTTGAAGCTCCAGTTTCAGTCACTGAAGTCAGTCAGCCCCTTTTGAAGACTATAAAAGTGACGGGCTCCTCCAGTTTCAGTCAGTGTTCACGAGCGCTCGTCGAGTGAGTTTGCTGCATTACGTTGCGAATTGTATTGCGATATAGAAGCGGTATTTTCGCTTACCCTTTTGAAGCTCCAGTTTCAGTCAGCCCCTTTTGAAGACTATAAAAGTGACGGGCTCCTCCAGTTTCAGTCAGTGTTCACGAGCTCTCGTCGAGTGAGTTTGCTGCATTACGTTGCGAATTGTATTGCGATATAGAAGCGGTATTTTCGCTTACCCTTTTGAAGCTCCAGTTTCAGTCAGCCCCTTTTGAAGACTATAAAAGTGACGGGCTCCTCCAGTTTCAGTCAGTGTTCACGAGCTCTCGTCGAGTGAGTTTGCTGCATTACGTTGCGAATTGTATTGCGATATAGAAGCGGTATTTTCGCTTACCCTTTTGAAGCTCCAGTTTCAGTCAGCCCCTTTTGAAGACTATAAAAGTGACGGGCTCCTCCAGTTTCAGTCAGTGTTCACGAGCTCTCGTCGAGTGAGTTTGCTGCATTACGTTGCGAATTGTATTGCGATATAGAAGCGGTATTTTCGCTTACCCTTTTGAAGCTCCAGTTTCAGTCAGCCCCTTTTGAAGACTATAAAAGTGACGGGCTCCTCCAGTTTCAGTCAGTGTTCACGAGCTCTCGTCGAGTGAGTTTGCTGCATTACGTTGCGAATTGTATTGCGATATAGAAGCGGTATTTTCGCTTACCCTTTTGAAGCTCCAGTTTCAGTCAGTGAAGTCAGTCAGCCCCTTTTGAAGACTATAAAAATGACGGGCTCCTCCAGTTTCAGTCAGTGTTCACGAGCTCTCGTCGAGTGAGTTTGCTGCATTACGTTGCGAATTGTATTGCGATATAGAAGCGGTATTTTCGCTTACCCTTTTGAAGCTTTGTTTTTAAGTGCTCTGTGTAAATTCTTTATTGCTGAGTCTTGAGGGACTTCTTGTGATATCCCTCGTGTATTTCCACTGAATTCTTGCCTGTGAATGTGTTTTATTCTGTGTGAGAAACACAGCATTTGTGAAAACTTCTGATAGAAGCGGACTGTTAAAAGCACATTATTGTCTGATTGTGCTTGTGAATTTGTACAGCTGATTGTTCGACGAAGTTCTAGAAGCAATAACGTTCGTTTTTCAACCTGACCAGTGGACTTTTACTAGAACTTTCTGCACCTCTGGACTTTAGAACGACGAACCCAGGAAAGAAGCAGAGTTTTCTGCAGCAATATATACATACTTTGTGAGTAGGTAATTCGTATTTCTGCGGCGAAAACATTTTATGTACACTCTCAAAAAAATTCGTCTATATACTCTAATTTATCCCACATTTTTCTACGAATCATTTCCGTTCGCTATGGGAACGTAATGTTTTCGTATATTCTCGCTTCCGAAATGTGTAGAAGAGGAAAAAATGCGTTGAATCTGAAGAAATTTCTTCAATTGACAGGAGAAAAACGAAACGAATATTCGTCATTTAACGAAAATATTCCTGCAAGAAAAATTTTAGTGAATTGAAGGAATGATTTTCGAGAGTGTGCTTTTTTACTTTAATTTATCTCTCATTTTTCAACAAATAATTTCCGTACTCTGAGGGAACGTAATATTTTCGTGAATTCGCGTTCCCGAAATGTGAAGAAGAGGAAAAAGTTTCGTTGAATCTGAAGAAGTTTCTTCAATTCAGGAAATAAGGAACGGAGATATTCGGGCAGCACTGCTGCTAAATTTCCGTGAATTGAAGAAATTGTTTTTGAGAGTGCACTTACTGAATAATGTCCTTCTTTAACATCATTTCTTTCATTGTAAGTTAAATTTTACAATGTCCTTGTAGATCTTCTCGGAGTTAAACAACTCCGTGCTTTAAAATACAGATTTTAGTTTATGCATATTATTAATCTTAAAAATTACGTGTCTGTGTTTTTTCTGTTAAAATTTTGTACTTTTCTTGAAAACTCGTAACGGCTAAGCATAAAAATTACAAAATATTTTATTCTTATTTCAAACCCGTACGTGTTACTTTTAACGATCTTACTTTCAAAGAAACTTGTTTAAATTCTAAAGTACATTTCTGTTTGTTTTTGTCTGTTCCTTTATTCGGCAGTAAATGCCCATTTTTTCCCTGACGTTTTAGTTTTCATTTTTCATTTTTGGCTTCTGGATCTTTGCAAATATATGTAAATTTTTCTTCTTAAAGATCTTTTCTTCGCTTTATTCATATAAGCAGTTTAGATCTTAGAATTAGCAGTTTTTTTTTTATCTTCAGTAGCATGACTTCAAACTGAATAATTTCTGTATTTGGTAGGCAAATGAAGTTTTTTATTTTTTTTTCAACACATACTTTTTAAAGAACTTAAATATTTCATTTAGAGTTTAAGATGCGTTAATTGCCACACTCTACTTACAAAAGGAAATAAAACTTGAACGAACGAAAAGCGTTATTTAAAAAATGCTCATTTAGATAAATTTAGAGAAAGTGCTATTTTGGCTTTTTGAGATAAAAGCTGATTCTCTTTTTTTTAACGTTAAGAAATTATAAGCATTCTATGGGATTATTTTTATTCGCTTATTTTCTGAGAAAATTGTTTGCTTAATACAGAGTGTTCGATGAATACTTTATTACACCATTTAACATTCAAAGAGACCGCAAATCTTTAAATAAGGTTGTATTCCAACTGTGTAATTTGATTCATGAGACTTCTGTCTAGGGGCGGCTCGTGGATTATTTAAATGGAGGCACACAACAAATTTCGAAAATTAAATATGCAGATACGACGCAACTGACACGTTGAAATATATTTGCGTTTTCAGCAGTTAAAAGAAAAAAAAAATGCTGGCAACTTTAAAAAAAAATCTAGTCTTACATTTTGCCATCTTGCTGAGTTTTAGCAAATGTGTTGGCTTTCGTAGTTTTCTTTCCAATCTTGAAAAATGTCATTTTTTTAGCTCCGAAACACTTACTTTACTGTGACATCTTAATTACTTATACTAGTTAGTAAAAAATTGGTACTGAAAAATGATAAAAATAAAGAAAATAATAAGAAAATGAAACAAAAAGTTAGATTAATAAACCGAACATAACAAACCAAAGCAGAATATAATCGCAAAAAAGGGTTCATGCGCACACTGAAAATGTGCGAACGGAAAGATGCCAGCTGTGCCCAACCGCTCCGGCGACTCTCTCCGCCTCTGTTATCAGAGACAGGGTCATGAGGCCATTTTTCTGATGGCACGTGCGATCGATTAAAAGACTTGATGTTTTCTGCTACAGTAACCTACAGTACAGTGCGTTAGACATGATGAGTGCATTTAATAATAGTGTGTGAGTGGGGGGGGGGAGAAAAACTCAGGTTTTAAATTCATAGAAATCTAGAAATGTACTTAGTATCTCTTTTAAAATTTGATTTTTATATGGGTTTATTTTGTATTTTTTCTTTTGGGAGTTCACGTGCTCATGTGTTCAAACAGAGGAGCCGCGAATGCTTCTGTCTAATGCTCTGAGATAATCATTGTCTGTTGGTAGTAAAGCAGGAGCTTACTGTAGCGTCCTGCGTATTCACTTTACTAAAGTCTATGATTATGATTTCATTCCACGCAGAAAAAAAAGCTATAATTCTTAACAAAGCAGCCATACCAAGAACATAAAGCCCGTTGTGGAGGAAATTACAACGAACCACAAGAAAACGCATTTGACAAAAATATATCTACACAAACTATAATTAATATTTGTGAATTTAAAATAAATAACTTCATATTCTATAGTACATAATTCCATTACTTATTTATTTACTTCGGATTGCCAGTTAATGTAATTTTAATAATATGAGGCTTAAATTTCCTTAACTGGTGCGTTTATAGCTAATATGTCCACTTTAGTTTTCACCTTGTTTCTTTTGGAGCTTTAAGAGGTGTACATAACTCTTAGAGATGCACGACTGCAAAGCTCGCCCAAATGCGGCGAATTTTTAGGTTGGGGAGAGTGGAGGCAGTTAAACTAGGTCTCAACTCTTTCTTATTCCATAGAACATATCTTTAGAATTGAAATCTTTCTTAAAATCTCCAGCTGAAACAATTCTACAATCTTCTCTAAGCAAATTCCAACTATACTTCACCATTTTAAATACTGTTTGGAATGGGAATCATGATCCATGAGTGTGCCGTGTTTGTCTTTCTTGTCTCATGAAACACATATTTGGAAGTGAAATCTATATTAAAATTGCCTACTAACACTATTTTACAATCTTCGCCAGGCATATTCTAACTATGATTTTCTCGTTTCTAGCCAAATTTGGAAGATATCGCCAAGCTTGGTTCAGTTTTGAAGTTAATTTTTGGCAGCAAACGTGGCGATCAATTATTAAAAAATGGCAAACCATGTCCGACTTTCAAGATTTTAATCTCTCCCTCCTCTCCCCCCACCTCCGCGTTATCTGGGAAACACAGTATAAAAGATCTTCACCGTGACAGTTCATGTCTACAAAAACTATCTACAAGTCATGTCTACAAAGTCGCGTAAATAAAAATCTGTGCGTAAACGAACGTACCACCTTAGTGCTAATAAGATAATTTTTAAAAATATGCATACTAGTTGCTCTTAGATTTTTTTTCTCGATCCCCCCCTTCTAACACTCTGCGCCCCTCTAGCAGGGGCGCGCCTTAAGCATTTCCCCCGCACCCTGTGCCCATCAGATGCGATTACCTCGCCTGCTGAATATCAAACGGAAACGCCTCCACTGTAAGAACTTCTACCGGAAACGCCTGCTCCGCTTGTTGATCTGATCTAGAAAAACGCAGGCTAGCACTTTTGAAGAAAAGTGGAAGTCCTTTGACTTCCACTAAAACTTTTTCTATTCATTATCAATAAAGCATTACTTCTACAGTACATCCAAACTTTTCCTATACAAGAAGAACTAGGGCCTTTTGAGAAGACAGTACCTAGGAACCATACACGGCATGAAAAAATAAAAGGTAGTCAGATATACTGATACTCCTGCTAAAAATCAGCTGAAAATGGAAAATGATTTATCTAAAAAGAAAGAAACTGCAAATGAAATCACTTAAAAGGGAAAGAACGTGCAAGAGCGAATCCCCGCTAGGAAGCTTTTTGGACCTTCGTCTTCAAACATTAAAGACACTAAAACAGCAATTCCTAAAATATAGGTACAAAAAGTTTACATTCAAGTAAACATGAAGATAAAAATTCTTTATGCATTTACTGCTTTGAGCCTTGCGCCGAATCTGAAGCAAAAGAAAAGTGGCAGCGGAACACGAAATGCAAGACATGGACGCATAAATGTTGCATTAAAGTGAATGCTACATATTTTGCTTGCATTCACTGTGACTCAGACAATGACGACTTTTTTTTTTTTAAAAATTTATCTTGGTAAATTTATTAAGGGATAGTTTGTGTAAAATCATTAATGTAATTTGAATTCGATAATATTTTCCCTACTACAATATTATTATCGTACCTACTGTTATTATGCCTTTTATACAATAAAAAATACATACAAAGTAACAAGCGAGATTTATTTCCTGCGTTTTATTACTTAAAGTATATTTGAGAAATTTGCCCCTGTTCATTTTTAGTACATTCTAAAACTTGCCAGGCGAACGCGGCAAATTTCCCAACTTAGTATAATGAGACTTAATTATGTGCTTTCAAGAATTGTATTTGAATTTAAAAAAATATTGTGCTAGTTTGTAGATAATGGAAAATGAAATGCAATCATATACTGTTTACCTGAAAGAAGAGAAAAATGCAAAATGCAAAAATTGAATTATAAAAGTTGAAAATTTATCGGTCCCCCTTTCTGCAAAGCTATTTCGTAGATCCTTTTGGTAGTTTGTTTTACTATTCCATTAAAATAAATAAATACAAAATTTAAGAGAACACTAGGTCATATTCCAGTATAATGTTATTTTATATATTTTTCATTAATCAAAAGCAATTTATTTAATAACACGATGAAGGAAAAGTTGAGTTCCTCATTCATCCTTCCTATCATTTTGCTGATGCAATAGGTTGTTTCAAATCCACAATCCCACACAACCTTTTCGGCCCAGTAATTTTTAAAATGACAAATTAACCAAAGAATCACCAAATTAAAATGAATACTTCAAACGCAATGTTCTAAATACTTTTAGTTGTATGTATGTTAATTTCATACAACCATTACTGTCCCTCTACATTCATTAGCGGCACTGGCAATTAATCAGATCTTAGAGAGTCTGGTAATTCTTAAAATTTAAAGCTAATTACTTGCTAATTCTAAACTGCGATCTTTCAGTAAGGAGAGTCTGCTGTTAAATTTCAGTTTACTATTTCCATAATTTTTTTATGTTATTTGAGTGTTAATGAAAATAATCATACATGCATTTTATTTATGCTTAACTTAGCTGAAAAAAAACTTAATTGATTGATTTTTTCCTTAATTCCTCTTATTAAAACACACATAAAACATTATTTATTAACATAATAATAATCGCTAGCATCATTGAAAATAAATAAAGTACTTTGCTAATATGTTTTTAATAAAGTACTTTGCTAACATGAATTTGATAAAGTTATAGAGAGAAAATTTATCTCAATATTTATATGCTTCGAAAAATTCTTAATTGCATATTTTCTTGTTATGCATTGTTTGATATATTTTAAAACACTTCAGAAATTATGAGCAGCAGTAATCAATATATTAGCTAGTAATCATTAATAAAATAAACATAATTGCATCGTTAATTTTTTGTTGGAATTCGTACTTTTATTATTCATAGTATCTAATCTTTCTTCTTACATGCGGTAAACATACATTGCACTGTCCCCGTATTACTTATAAGAAACACAACTACAAAATATTTAAGTTTAAACACTCATAGAGGAATTGCCGTAGAAGATTTCAATTCAAAGACGTAAAATAAACTTTAATTTATTGTAGACATTGGGTGACAACAATGATTGAGCACGTTTTATACTACCTCTTCACTCTTGCAATCTCCTATTAATAATTATATATGTTTGCGTGTTTGAATTAAATTAATACATGTAAATAAAACTATGAGAAACATTTTTATTCTGTTTTTAAACATCCCAATTGTTTATACTCTTTTTCTCGAGTAAACGTGTATTTCATGTGTTAGCTCATTAATGCGTCATATGAGATCTCGCTCACATATTTTTTTTATTGGACTTATTTCTTTTCAGTCTGAAACTTTTTTATCCAAAAGTATATTTGCTTCCACCTAATTAGAGAAAATTCTCGTATCATTATTAAAAAAAGCATAAAAAATTGTTGTAAAGAGAAAGATTTCCTATTTTCCAAAATGTTTGATTATTGTACATAAATATTTCAATTCTCCATTCTCCTTGTATCTAAAAGAAGGGGAGCCGAAATATATTAAAGAGAATTCAATTTATTTTCTCGTAGCAGTTTTCGTAGAATGCATATTTGAAGATTTCTATAGCATATTCTCAGAAAAAGGAGTATTTGAAAAGTGAACATACGGTTTTAAAGAATTTAATTTTATAAGTATTGATGGTTGAATTACTATGATGAAAACAAAATTATCCGTAAAACTTTCAATCTAGATTTCAACTTTTTTCCCTGTGCAAATAAGAATAATTTAGAGTAGTTAGCACACTTATTAATTGTGATTTATAACCGGGTTCTTTTAAAATATTTTTAGTGGCAGAAGCGTAAAAAAGTTACAATTTTAATCATTCCTTTATATACTGACCAAAGCAATTATTTTTGATACAGTTTTTTATCTTTAAACATAGAATAGAAAATTTTGAGATATTTAGGATAAGTTATTAATATCAATACGTAAATACTAAAGTTAATCGAAAATTTCATGCCACATGAAAGAAAACTTCATAACTGCCATAGTTTGATGTGTCTGAATGCTTCAGGAAAATATAAATATTAGCTGAAATTAGAGAGTCTGTTCTCCTTTTTGTTCTAACATGAAATAAAATAACCGAAAATATTAAATTCTGTATGCGAGAAAAAATGTGCGTACATAATTGTACTGTCACTTATAATTCGTATTTAAAAACTATCTCCATCACCTCGATAAAAGAGAAATCCTTAAGTGCATTCCTGATGATTAGGAAATCCATGGCAACAGTTATGCTAAATGTGTAAAGAAATAAAGGAATTTATTAAGTATACCGATAAATGTATAGTTAAAACAACTTTCCAGAAAGGTTGCTTGTTAGGAATATTTCTTTTTTTTAAACATTTTTCCTTAAATCTTAAAATAACAGACGATTTTACTAAGTGAATAACTGAAAGATGCGTTGAACAGTTTAACTTTTCCACTCTACACAACTGGTGGCCAAATTAGATTAAGACAATTTTTACTATCGCCAGACTACACGTGGATCATTCGAAAATTATTTCATAGGTTAATGCTACTGAAATGTATTTGTGGCATCGAAGGAGAAAGTTTTGCCAATTTACACACCATCTTAGTTAAACCGCCATCTTTAATAGCACGCATATTTCTGGCGGTAAGCAAGGATGGCGGTCTAAAAAGGGAATTTTAATTGATATCTTTCGAAACTAGTAACATGAACATAATTTTGACAATAGTAGATGAAATAAGTAATTTTCCATTAAAATAATCTGCATTAATTCATAATTTCCTCTGGGCGACGCTCTTCTGCAATTTTTCCCTTTAGCATCGAGTTACAAAAGTGCTCTCAGTCTCTCTTCTTTTTCTGACCTTAAGTTGGGAGGATAATGTTCATAGTTCTAACCTATCCTTAAGTTGGGAAGATAATGTTCATAGTTCTGACCTATCCTTAAGTTGGGAGGATAATGTTCATAGTGAGGAAGACTTCAAAGTTTTATTACTGCAAAGTTCCTAGTTCAATGTGTTTGCATCAGTTTGTGGTATCCAATCGAAAACCACCTGGCCCTGAAAATTGTTTCTGATGAAAGCTTAATTGGCCCTATAAGTGATAATTTTAGAAAACACACACTCTCATGAAGGGCCCCGTACTAATCTAAAAAGAAAATTGGTTCAATCTTTGCACGTTGCATCTCTAAATTTTTCACGATATTCTTTCGGAAATCTTCCAAATTTTTATTTGAGGAATGAAAAGACTTATAATAAATCTTGGTGCAGTTCAAGATGACATACTATGCTGCTTAATTAAAATTTACTAAACATTCCAATCTTTTTGCGCGATAATAAAGAAAGTAGGGATGGTGTCACGTTGACACAACGTGCATATTTTTTTAATGAAAAATTTTTAATACAAATCCTAATTAATATTGTCTAAATTTAAACTAATAATCTATTCTAAATTTAATTTAAAAGTTTTTAACAATAACTGTTTTCTAAAGCTTTCAATTTTCCCCTTAGCCTTCTCAATTACAGCGCATTAACGTACTTCTAAAGCATTTCACTCTTATCAGCTGCTTTGAAATAAAATAACAGTTGACGCCAGTTTTTCTCTCCTGCTAAAAGAATAATCATAGCAACACCTCTTCCTCGCATATATCTTTGCTCTTGCTGAAGCAGATGTGTTTGCGGTTTTTCTCTGCTGCGCAAGAAGCATATTGCTCGAAAAACACCTGCTAAAATTGTTCCAGAAAAATCGAGCTGTTTCTATAGACATATGTTTTAACGGTTTTTTTAGCAGTTAGGGAATCGTTTTCGGTGGGGCAAGCCACTCACTTCATGTGAAGAGGCTTTTGCCGACCAACACGTAATATATATCGCGTTGCACGTATTCGCATCTATGCCGATCACTTTATGGTGACGGAGGCGTTCGCCCACCGAGGTGCCAGGCCGCAATGGCATCAACGCTGTATTATTTTTTTATGAAGATGCTCCCCCAAGTCATCATGTTTTTGTACGTGTGCTTTCTTCAAGTTCCTATTCTGTGTAAATGTGCATCGCTTTCAATTGTGATAATCCAGAAGCCCTAATTTTTCGGAGGTCTAAATAAAAGTATGTTCAAAAAAGATGCTTCAAGTGAGTTTTCGTCATTTCAGTGAAATTTCTTCTTTAGCGAAATATATGTGAACTCTGATGGAAATTTCTTATGTGTCGTTTTCGTTTGTGAAGAAAAACTAATTCTGCCTACAAAAGAATAGATCTCGTTTCTCGACAGATGAGTGAGTCTCAATGTGTGCAGTGAAATCTTCATGTTATTGTGATTTTCAAATTAATTTTTTAAATGCCAAAAATTTATCGGATGACTACGTGTCCCATCATCTTGTCGAATTTATGCCGTCGTCGTTCCGAGGCACTACAAGTTAAAATTTTTCACGGCCCTACCTTTTGGATTATGCTTCACAAGCAACCTCTTTCGTATTTGCCCTAAATGTAAGTAACTACCTCTGGTTCTCAGCAACGCAATGCGTCAAGATTTCGCCTGACATATATAAAAATAAATACTTCCGTAGTACTCCAAGACAGATGGGACAGGGAGGCTCTGCCACGCACAATGAAATGGGAGCATTGATCTGGCTTGATGGATCATCTGTTTCTCTACAATGTAAAAATGGCGATCAACTGATATTTGGAACCTCATTTTTAACTGTCATTGGCGGTGTAAATACCCAGTTTTTCAATAGAAAAGTTAACTTTGTTCATGAAACATGAAAAGGTGAATGGCAGCAGTCGAGGACGTGGTTTATCGAAGAAATTTTACACTGCAATGTATCGTACCAAAATCATTTTCTCCCCAAATTGGAGAACAAGTAGGGTAGCGGTTTATCGAGAGACAGATTAACGGGGGTCGACTATAATTCAAAGCAGCAGGATTTTTATTGCCTTTAAATTTGCCTTTGTTGTAATCTGCTATTTTCATTAATGCGAGTTGCGGTTGGAAAGACTGTTACCTCTTGAAAACTGAAATCCCGAGAATAGTCCACCGGACTTACTCTCCAGTCTTGCACAGCCAGTCTTCTTGACAGATGAAAAAAGATTTCGTCTTATACTGAACACTCTTTAAAATCTCCAAGAATGTTCTAGAAGCAGGTATGTTTAGGTGTGTTTTTGCTTTCAGAAGAAGTAACAGAGGATAGAACTATGTCAATTAAAAATAGAAAGGTGAGGATGTATATGATTCCAACTCAGTGTGCTTATCAGCTTTGCATCTAAAATAGATTTCCTCTGCTCGATACTTGAGGGTCTGCTCTCATTGCATATTTTTTTGCGATGAATACATAGTTCTACATTTTCTTGCAAAAAATGATGAATTTAAGGATAATTATTAAAATTTACTCAATTATATTTTGTGCTTTTTCTTCCTCCTTTAAAATAAACGATATTTGGAAATTATAAGAAGTAGTTGAAGGAAAGATAACTGTTTTAACGAGCTTTGGTGAGTAACCTATTATTATATATTTAAACTGCATTATTTATAACCTGTATTTTATGTACAATCTGGCTTCTTTACACAAGAAAGTTTTTACGGTATAAGAATTAGCTTCCTCAGAAATAATTTAACTTTGTAATACTTGATTCTTGATTTGCAGGTGATACTTAGGAGGTGTGTAGCTAATTTTTTTTCTTTTACCACAGTTCTTCCGACACGATACAATACAGATATAATATTACAAAGGTACAAAAAAAAAAAAAAAAACCAGGAAGGAATTTCTTTTAAATTCTGAAGAAATACTGAAAACTATATTATTTTTTGTAAGTTATTGCGAATTAAAGTTTTAAATTTTTAAATTTATTTTCTCATAATTATTTCTTCTATTTCAGTATTGCATAATATAGCTATTCTTTTTAAAAATGTTTCAGACTCATTAAAAACAGTTAAATTTAATAATGAAAGAATATTTGATAAATGTTAATCTTGAACAGTTTTCCTACATTTATACTACATAAATTTATTGATATTTTTTACAGCTTGCCTTTAAGACATTTAGCTAACGTTTATTTACTGTAAATGGATAATAGTTCTTAAAGATTTTACTCTCCACCAACAAATGAAAACGTTTAGCTTTTCATGCTAAATATTTATTCTAGTACTATGAGTTATGATTATGAGTAAACATTATTCTAGAACAATCAAGAACATTCAAGTATTCATTATTAATATTTAATGCAGTGTGATTTTCCTTAAAGCATTTTAAACATTTTAATGTTTTTTTTTCCTTTGTTTTCAGTGCCAAAATTTTCTCGTTTTATTTTTAGGAAGAAAAGAGAGAGTGGGAAATACTGAAAACTATATTTTTTAATAAGTTATTGAAAATTAAAGTTTTAAATTTTTTACTATAATTTTCCTATAGTCGTAACTATTGAAACTTCGATAGTTTATTTTAGGAGCTATATTTATAGATAAGAATCATAAAAAAGATATTTCACTTTAAAATACCGTAAGAGGTATTAGTTTTTGTATTCGAATATTATTAGTATTTAATAGCACCATGATGTACAATAAAAATGTGACTAGCTGTTATTTTATGATTTATCAACTACTGGATGCACAAAAGCTGTTTTTGCTTCCATTTCAAGTGCCTTTGAAATGGAAGCAAAATACTGAAATTTATGGTTTAAAAAGAGACAAATCTAAAAAGTAAATTAAAAGATCAATTAATGGTAGTTTAAAACTAAAGTTTAAACTTCTCTCGCATAAATATACAAATACAGAGTGAAATTACTTATTTTTATTCCATTTAAAAGTAAAAAAAAAAAAAAAACCTGCGTAAACAACAACTTCTTCGAGTTAATTTAATTTGTTATTGAACTTTTCTTCAGTAAAAAAGTTAACTGTTCAGAAATCAGGTTTATATTTTTCTGCCTTTCATCCTAATGGCATATAAAGCATTTTATACACATTTACAATTTTTAAATATTTCGCAATTTATTTTTTTTTTAATTATTTCTACTTTAAGCTCTTTTTTCAATAGATTACAGAAAGTGAAGCAGCTTTGACCTTGATCAGCCCTTTGGAGGGTGACAACTTCTCTCACTTGGATTTCTGTGCGACTGTGAAGAAGCTGGCTGCTGAGGAAAAGGAGCTGCAGCACTTAAAAGCTATCGTTCTTCCAATGGTAAATGATGCCTGTGGGGTGTTCCAGTCAAGGTGCTGGTCTCTCTCCTGGAATGGAATTAAAATTAGAGACTCAAAGCGAAGGCGTCTACCACAGGGGCTCTTTTTGCCTATCGCTGTTCTATATGGTGGATCTGGCACCTGTCTGTATTTACCCAGAGGGCATTATAAACAAGAAGAACAAAGAAGAAAGGTTTAAATTCATTGTTTTAAATGGCTAATCAAAAACTTAAGCTAATTCATACTAAATCATTTTAAACACATTTTAAAACGCCTTCGAAATCTACACACCTATACATATGCGTTTCATAAAATATTCATTCTTGCATTTAGGAGAAACTTATCTGCAATTATAATCATTTTATGCCACCAATAAGTTTAACTTCAATGTATATATATGCATATATTCTTTTTTCTGATTCAAAATGAAGTTTAACAAAAAAATCCATGATTACGAATCGAAAACATAAAGAATTGAAAGTATTTTAATTTCACAAGGTATAAAAGCAAAACAAATATCTTTGAAAACGAAAATATAAAGACTAATACAGATAACATAAAGAAAACGACTTTTTATGCGACCATATGGATCACGTGCATATGTAATCTCGAAATCACATGGCAAGAGATTAAGTGGCATAAAACCTTTTTAAAGTATGCACAAAAGGAATTTCAATTTTCCCTGGTGTCTATTTTTTATCTCCATTTGTGTTCAAAGCGATGGTTTGAATCGTTTTAATAAATTAACATTTTTTCTTTCTTTTTTTTCGACATTTTACATCAGCAGAACGTAATATTATTTTAATTTTATTTACTACCGTTATTTTGCTTCTTATTTTTGAAATTGTATAATCTGGGATTTTTATTTGATTTTTTAATGTACCATACTAACTTCCCTTGCTGTCAAATTATTTTTGTCTAATGCTGATAAGCATGTAAAGTTATTATTGGTAAATGTTCCGTAGTTGTAATCTGAAAAGTAGATAATGACCTTGTATAAATTCGAATTTCGTGATTAGATGTAGCATTTGGTTAAGTTTTGTTACACGTGATTTTCAACTTATTGCTTTTAAGAGCCTGTAAAGAAAGTATTGCAATAGTGAAGCTTTTCGACTTTGAGATTTTAATTGTATTTACACGCATTGAGGTCTTCTGATTTCATTAATACTATTTTTTATGGTTATCTATGCATGTATGTATATGTGTCTCTGTGTGTGTGTGTGCTTTTTGTTTTGTTCTTGCATTTTTTAGCAAAAATAAAACATTTTTATCAGTTTTTGTGATTAAAAAATAGTGGTGTTCTGATTCACCCAACAGGAAAGGGTGAATCGGAACGCACGTTAAAATCTTTATTTATTTAAATTCAACGATTAATCTTATAAATAAAAATGAAATTCTGTTTGTTTGTTTGTGGATTTGAGTTGTATACAAATCCACAAAAATGGACCTATCAGCCTGAAATTTTGCACAGATATGTAAAATAATATAGAATAAATCATAGTCCACTTTAAAACTTTGAAAGTCCACCCGTTCCCGGAATTTAAGAGATGTTTTATGTTCTCCACGCAAAAAGCTTTCCGTAATTGTAACCCCTGTAGTGAAAAAAGTGTGAAATAAGGATCGTGGTTGCCATGTGTGGCGATTTTGCCGAATAAGATGTTTTAAATTCTCAAAGTAAAAATAAAAGAAATAATAATGATTTTTTTTGTTAGTTTATATTTGTAAGATTATTAATTTTTTATTATAATATCGTGTGCATGGGAAATCGGAGCAGGAATGAAATGTTTTACACGCAAAACAATGAGAATTGAAGGTTTCCGAGGCTAATATGTAAATTTTTTTAGTTTGGCGAAAAAATAAAATGGCTCAAATGCTGATTTTTAGAAAGTGAGTTCTAGCGGTTTGCACAGTTTTCGGCTTGGCGCAATTTATTGAGAGCTTAAGGAAATAGATTTTTGAAAGCAAGTGCAAAGGTTTTATTAGAATACAGCGTTAAATTTTAATGATCCGTGAAGAAATAATGCAGTTATTAAGGGATTTCAAGCGATCTAACTTCAGAATTCTCGCCAATTGAGTACATTGATTTAAGTTGGGGAATTCCGCCAAATTTCAGAAAATTGAAATCTTCTCATTTAGTACATCGGAGTAACGATGAATAAAACACGTTATAGTTGATAATTTAAAAAAATTCGGCTGTATTAAGGGATTCCACTTTTCAAATAAATGTTTTTTTTTTTTTTTTTTTTTTTTTTTTTTTGCGGCCGAACCATTTCCCATATTGATTGCTGCTTAGTCAATGCTTCGAATGAATTGCTGAAAAAACTCTTGCAAAATGGCGTATGTTGGCACTTTGGCGAGGCTTAGATTTGAAACTGGATTTTATTTGAGACTGGGATATATAATGACACTGGTTATCGATAAAAATGAATGTTGGTATGTGTGTATGAGGTTGAAAAACTCCAGCACCGTTGCACCATGAAATTTGGTTCACCTAAGTCTTTTATCATTGAGAAGCTTTTTATGCTATCCGTTTTCCTCTAACTTGCCACTAGGTGGCGCAGCAGAACGTCGAATTCTATTCCGTTTAGCCGTTTACTATGCGAATATCGTCCAACCGATTTCGATGAAATTTGGTACACACGGATATTAGAACACAGAGAATATTTTTCAGTATCCATTTTGCTGTAACTTGCCGCTAAATGGCGCTGCAACGCATCAACTTCTATACCGTTCGACCGATCGGCATAAAATTTCTTATACTCACACATTTGAGCACGAAGAACATATTCTAACTGCGTTCCTTTTGATGTTACTCGCCACTAGATGACACTGCAATGCATTATTGTTTTAACTCGCCAATAGATGACGCTGCAGCCGGCCAAATTCTTGACCATTCAAACGGTCGCTATGAAAATCAGTATACATAGCTATTTGAACAATGAGAATATTTTGGCGTTATCCATTTTGCTATAACTCGCCACTTGACGGCACTGTAGCAAATCATTACTTTAATTAACCACTAGATCGCGCTGCAGTGTATCACTTCTTGACTGTGCAACCGATCACTATGAAAATAGGTATACATAGATATTTGAACACGGGGAAGAATTTGGCGCTATCCATTTTCCTATAAAATTTGCCACTAGATGTCGCGTCGTCAGGGCTGTTCAGCCGATCGTCTTGAAATTTCGTATTCATCGATATCTGAATGCCAAGAATATTTCCGCCGTATCCGTTTTGCTAAAACTCTCCACTAGATTGCGCTACGCCGCATGGCCTTCTGCACCGTACAAACGATTGCCTTGAAATTCGGTATGCATGGTTATTGAACACAATATAAAGCGATATCCATTTTGCTATATCTCTTTGTTACAATAAATAGTAATCCCCACAAATCGTAATATCAAAAAGTCCATTCATTCCCGTGCGAAGAACGGGTACTTCAGCTAGTAAGGTTAATAAAAATAAGTAATAATGATGAAGGAAGAATGGGAACGCTTAGTTACTATCAAGCAAAACTTTTATTTTCTGTACAACTAAACCTATAGTATTTTTTAAATTAGAAAATAACTTATATATAATTTGGCATATCTTCTTCTTTTTGATATATTAAGAATTAGAAAAAAAAATATGTTTCACATTTTACTATCATACATGCAATGCCTTGAAACTAGAAAAGGCAGAACAATTGAGCTTATTGTTCAGAATAAAATTTTATTGAATATAGCAATTAAACTTTTACGCTAACAAGGTCTCAAATGTGGTTGAATTCAGTACATCGAATGCTTGAAATGGTTATACGGAGATTGAAATTATGGTCCTTAGTACAGAATGAAATGTTGTGCTGGCTAACATTCAAACCTTAGTTCTTACAAGTTTTATTTAAATAATTATTTTTAAAAAAATGAGTTTACAGATTTGTTCGTTTCTCCATGCTTATGTAAACTAATAGGGGATTTGTCAATATTATTTTTTTGCACGCTCTCTGATGCCATCTTCCTTGTATATAGAGGGGACATGCCACAGTTTAACATAAAATTTAATATTGCCATTAAATGTTTTAATCATATACATAACCTGGAAAAAGTATTCCATGTAAAAGTCAAACTTTCTACATGGGTTTCGTATCTTAAAAATGATTTATCGTAAAACATGAATTAGATTATGTAAACTTTAATGTTTCATACTTCAGTGGAGTTGTGTTATTTTCAGAAACTAATTAATTGTTTTTAAAGCTAAAATAGGAAATTTCGCTTTTACTTGAATACTTTCTTGAGAGGGTGTACACACTGGAAAAAAATTAATAACCATATAAAACTGATTAAAGATTGAAGAGAACATGGTATATTATTTCATCTTATTTTAAAATTGTCTCCACTAAACTTAAATGTAGCGTCTTCCCCTGAATTACCTTATTAATTGAATTGTTTCAAGTATTAACATCGTTAAAATGTATTTTTAGAACATCAACTCATTGACAGGAATGCAAAGGCATTTCTTTCTTCTGAGATCCTAGAAAAGAAGACCAAAAATCTGTAAATAGTACTAGGCTATTACAGTACATAATGTAGTACTAATCTTTACTTAATAACCTCTAATACAGCTTCAACACACACACATATATATATATATATATATATGTATATACATGTGGTCATTGTCTTTATTATTTTTTTTGCATAGTACATTTTTCATTAAAAAAATAACATAAAAAATAATAAATCTGTAACAAAATAAATCATGACTCCTCATGACTCCTCATGACTCCAAAATAAATCCATGAAATCCATGAGATATAAATCATGACTCCTACAGTTTGTTTTAGTCTCGTAAATAAAATAATGGAAATGCAAAACTCTCACCAAAACTGAATTTTAAACATTTCTTTTTAAACATAATGAAAATCTTTCATAATAAGCTTCAGTAACTTCATTTACTTTTCTTTCCTTAATGGAGATTAAAACAAAATATACTCGTATTACGTAAAATATTGCCGTTGTTTTTCGTCTTACCATTATGGGGGGAAATCGCTTCTTTGCATTTTTTACAAAAAAAAAAAAAAATCTGCGGATAACATATGTTTTCAGACTTGGATTATAGCGATATTTCAATAACAAAATAATTGAATAATGAGTTTTTGCCTAATGCATTTGGGATAGTGCGATTAATATTTGAAGGCTCTGTGTCGAGTGGAAAAATATGTAATACTCATGTTAAAATTGATCTGCGGTAATACTTTTTATGCCGAAGAGAATGTAAGGCACGAGTGCGATTTCAATTTTGATTTCCTTTGGACGGAGAAGTTTATGAAGTAACTGAAATGAGGTGGAGAACAACAGGTATTCATTTCCGGTACAAAACATTGCGTGTCGGATATACAGTAAGATGAGGAAACGTTTCTTTTCCAATTTTAACATTCAGTTTGGAGCCTTCTGTTGCATCATGAAACCGTATGGATTGGAAATTGCGTTGTAACGGAACCATTCCAACAGTTCTCGTAACTGTTTCTTATCACTCTGAAACGAATTGCTTTTTTTCATGTTTTCCAGTTCAGTGTTTCATTAAATGGATCAGCAATCATCCTTTTCATGCAAATTCATGTGTGCTTTTCTAAAAAATTTTACTATGTTCTTTATATTAAAAAAAAAATTGCATTTATTTTAATTTTTTGTACCATTAATATATTACTAGTTATCACGTGTTTATAAAATTCTCTAATAAGAAGTTCAATAAATTATAAAATAACAATCTACCTAGTTTTTTCCATTGAAGCAGGGGACCGGCCCGAGGTTACGTTGCGCCCCCTTTCATGCTCTAGATCAAAATGGCGTCCCAATGTAATGCTTTACTGTGTCGGACCGCCTCTGCATACAAGTAAAATATACTGTATTGTTATCAGAGTGGGCGAGTATTAGTTAATTAATAATTTGAACAATTGCGATTATGTTAAAGTCATAAAAATCTTAACGATACTCTTTGCTTGACAAATAATATTAATAAGTGTTGAAATGTTTATTTTTATTTTATTTTCTTTATGTTTGGTAACAGGGTAGACGTTTGACATTTTTTTTTCCTCGCTAAAAAAAAAATTTCAACAATGTGGAAAGTGTACGACTTTTGTTAAAACATGCTTAATAAAATTTTTTTTTCAATAATAACTATAAACTCTACACTTATCTTCAACGCCCGTTGAAAATAAAAGCCATAAAATTTTTGAGAGCAACCCACTTATGTATTTTATGTGTTATGTGTTAATGCACTCAAATGAATTAATCTTTCTCTCAGTGTGTATATGTCCAGGGTGTCACAAAAATCTAATTCCGGCTTTGTTTCGATTAAGAATTTTAGATGATTAAATATAAATAAATAAAAAACCATTTTTATGCTACTCCAGTACGAAAAAAATCACAATTAGCACAATGTGCCCCATGCATTACTTAGGCGATGTACAAAATTTCAGACTCGCATTTAAAAGAGGCTCAGAGACTTTAAAATAACTTAAAACTTTTTTCAGCGAAAATTTAAAACCAAACTGTACTTTTATTACGTAACTTTTGTAATTCATAGTATATACAAAGTTACGTAAAAAAAAGACAGTCTTTAAAGATAATATTTAAAGATAGTCTTTTTATTAGACACATATCTCATGCATTAATCAGGTGATATATATATAAAGTTTCAGACTTTCACTATAAAAAATCTCACTCAAATGTTTAAACAAAGTTGGTGAATGACTATACATTATCAATGATAGCCAAAAGTATTATAATGGAATCGGTTTTTTCTTACGCAATTTGTGTACAATCCCTAAAACGAGATCTTTTCACGTGATTTTTTAACTTGAGAGCCATTGAACAGTAGTTGAATTCGGCATATATTATGGATCCCTATATAAAGATATATATCCATACATATGGATAAATAGATTTTAGGTTCAAAAACAATTAGTTGGCATATGATACCCTTGTTGATGAATCGTAAACATTTTTCCTTTTGCACTTTTATGTTAGAATGGTGGATCTAGGCTGTATCTCATTTTTTGCGTTTTTCATTTTTTTGCTTGTAAATTCATTTTATGCTCCTCAATTAAGACAATGGCTTTTATCTCAGGAGTATCCGTGTAGATAGCCAATTTTTCGAACTGTCGCTTAAGTTTAGAAGGATTTCTTGAGTGAGCTAAAGCAAATTGACTTATTTGAGAGTAACTACTTTTTTGCACTTGGACCTGCTTCATTAATTACTTCTGGTGGAATTTGTATTGAAGATGTTCCAATATTCTCCTGGAAAATCCAGACTTCCTTGATCCAGACAATTACTTTGAAGATTGTAATCAGAGCTTGCATTTATAGGGTTAGGTAAGCCTTGTTGCTTGAGAAGACGATAATGCAAGGATTCAGGAGTGAAGTCGGCATCTGAAAAATCGTTCCTGCTAAATGGATAAAAGAATGTGCATTCAGACCCTGACTGGATTTCTTCTTGTCTCGTGCTTTTTGAGGAATACATAGAACACCATTTAGGACCATATATGAATTGTCACTGAAGCTACAGCATTTTCGGATTTCGTATCCAACTGTCCACTGCTTATTTAAAAATAATATAACACTGGCGAAAAGTTACTGAATTATCGATTAAGTGCATGAAATTTAATGATGTATATATATTTCATTGCTTCACGTGTTATTGCAACTTCATCAGTCATCTCACAGTTAGCGCAACCAAGAATTTTTGTACATGAATGTGAGATTGAAAAATAAATTAGAAATAATGATTTATCGTTATATTCAACACTTTGCATATTCTAGTTTTTACAAAAAATTTGCATAAATTATTACTCGGCAAATTTTAAGTGCGCTTTATTTAGCCTGTTTCCTATAATATTCTGTCTTTGTTTCAATCTTTTTTCTGTAGCTTGATATATCCATTAGGGTAGGTAAAAACATTGTGACAACTATGTTCCTTCAGCTTGTGACAACCATTCTCCATTACACATATTTGCTTATTTTCATAACATAAGCCTAACAAACATGGTGTTCCTAGAAATAACGTAATATTCACAACATATAAAAAAACACAGTACAAAAGTATTCGTTCATATTCGAAAAGTAATAAATATTACCCAAATACAGAGAAAATGAAAGTGTACATTTATACATATTAAATTAATGCCAATTTAAAATATTGCCTACTTTTACAAACTCAGATTCGCTGTTTTGATGCTAAGATTTCGCTTCTATTGAATGGATGGTGCCTAATTCAGACAATATTTATCTACGTATATTAGTAAAAAAGACGTGTGACAACCTACCCCTGTAGCAATCTACCCCTCTTTCCCATCCTTATCAAATGTACTTTTACTGAATGATATTTCCTTCTAACAAAACTAATGTCAATTGCCCAAGGCATATGTCATCAAACTCTGTGAATCCTTCGAAGGACTATTGGGTTTGTGAGCAAGACAAATATGCAACGTAATTTGCATCTGTTTTTATTCTCAAAGGAAAGAGAAAAATCTTGAGTGAAATGGAAGTTATGTGGTTACTTTAATGTACATATTAACAGAAAAAAAAACTTAATAATTTATTTAATCATTGACCTTAGTAGCGTGCATTAAAATTTGAAATAAGACATAGTTTGCTGCTTATGCATTTTGGTTAAATCGGTGTTATGTAACTCTTATTGAGTGAAGAAACATTCAAATTACCGAGCAACTTCTTTAGAGTATTCTTCTTTGCAAATATCTTCTGCCACCAAATTTCACCATACGTGTGTCGTTTCAATGCCATTTATGGTTTTTCAATGCATTGATTAACCTTCGCAGAAACAAAGAGGATGCTGTCTTTGGAAAATTTCGATGTTTTTTCACTGAAGTCGTGACCGTCACAGCTCTATTGTTTAAAACAATTCCAATCTCGAACGCATACCTCAGAATACTTATACGTATATGAGATCTCATCTTTATTGTTTGGAGGAACGGCGGCTAGAGCAGCATCTATCTCCTTATGAGGGTGAAGTTTCTTTATCATCACTCTGTAGTAAAAAAGAATTAACTTTAGATAGAATAGTGAAGTAAGAATTAAAAATAAGTGATGAAATGCAATTAATTAAGTTAAAGATATCAATCGATTACCTGCAGTAAAATTAAATATCATTTCAAAAATACTTTGAGCTTCATTTAACATGCGATATGAAATTCGGCAAATTTAAAATGAAAGGCTATAAATTTAATGCGCTGAAATTCATAACTAGTTGCATTTTTAAGTGAAGTGATGACACAAGTTCCTTCGATTTCTGGTGCAGAAATAGCTGGCATTTTTTTCTGACATATGAATATTGTAAGTAAATATTCAATAAAAATGGTAGTAAACACACGAATTACAGTTTACAAAATGAAGCATCTAAATGAAGCAATATTAATTTCAATATTCTGGTATTTTTAACATTTTAAGAACTTTCTCAAATACACTAGAGTATAAGATGAATTTCTTATATTACAGTCACGTGCAAAAGTTTAAGACCTAGTAGCCGTTTTCCAATATTTTAACAGATTGCATCATTTTCGCTCGTGATTGCGTCATGCGTTGATTGCATCCGACACTTTCTACTGCTATGGATAAACGTGCCTGTCTTATTTATCAGTAGTTCGTTATTGGATTTTGCGTACAGTTATTGTATAATTGTGTAATGGGTAAAAATCCTTCACTTACTATTGAAAACCGGCAAAAAAGTGGCCCTGCATGGAGTTGGCTTTTCTGAACGTGAAATAAGTTTGAAGTTAAATGTCAGCAATGCAGGTGTGCATCAATGTATCAGTAGATTCTTAATTTCGAGAAATTATACGGATCTTAATAGAATCGGTCGCTCAAGAAAAACTGGTGAACGTGATGATCATATGACAAAAATGATAGTGACTCGATCTCCACCAACCTCCTGCAATAAAATCAGAGCTGCTCTGGCGGCAAAGGTACCAACGTCAGTTCGAGTACTATTTCAAGACGTTTGACGAAAGATTTTGATTTATTATATTATAAACCTCCAAGAAATCTCTTCTAACTCAAAATGTGAAACAGAAACGACTGACTTTCGCCAGACAATGTCAGAATTGGACAGAATAGCAGTGGAGTACAGTGCTATTTTCCGATGTGTCAAGTGTGCAGCAATTTTCTGCATGTGCTAAATGCATTCGCCGCCCATTTGGAAAAACGATATGATGACAAATATACAACTCGAATAGTGAAACATACTGCAAGCATCATGATACGGGGTGCAATATCTACGTCTGGTACTGCTGCTCTGTGCTGGCTGTGCGGCACAGTCAGCTGTCGTCAAAAAAGGGTCTCTAGATCTGTGGCACGCGATGAACGTTTCGATCGCCCGCCATCTTGTTAGAAGTTAAGTCGGGCGATGGCAACGGCTGACCTTTTTTCATCATTGGGAAAGGGTTGCGCCTCAAAGGGTTAAAAGTATTGCAGCAGTGATAAAAAAATAAAGAAGGTCCGACAACATACTAACTATACTTCAATAACCTTGTAAGTCTATTTTGTTCATATGTAACAGAGTTTTTTGTTGCAGAATTCCATCAAATCTGATTTTCTATGTGTGGTCTTAAACTTTTGCACACGACTGTAGATAAGAACGGTTTGAAGTATTTATTTTAACATGATTTTTTAAAAAGTAAATAATATTTCCGTAACAAGGAAAATGCTTGTCGAATAAATCTATCCAGTTCACTGTAAATACTTCTAATTAAACTTATACTACTAAAAAAAGTCATTTTTTACTAACATACGCAAGTTCTTCAGATATGAATAAAAAATTGGTTTTGAAAAATTCATACGAATTGCTCGTGGTTATACTTAAATTTCATGATTTCAATAGAATAGTATGACGATCCATGAAAACGTTTTAATTCACGAATTGGATTAAATATACCCCCAGCCTTATGAAAAGTTTATTTCTTTTGAGAAACTTCATTTTGACGTTTAATGTGAAAGTACGGAAAGAATTCACTGTTGCTAAAAAGGAATTGAATATTTTTCTTTGGTCTAGTTGCTTATATTTGCATATTTTCCATTAATGATTCTTGAGCAGTGGAATAAGTTTCGGTATAATAAATGAAACTCTTTTGCACATTCCATTTATCTTGCTGGATAAATGCTAACCCGTATATATGAAGAGCATGATGGAAATTGTGCCTTCTTAAGTGCATTCATTAAATTTTTGTAATATTTTTCGCAAAATAATTCCTTTTTAATTCAAAATTTATATATTTACAGGATGGCCCAAAAACTCTGGCTTAGGCTCTTAATCCTTAAATAGTGATCATAGACATATACATTACGATGCAAAGTTATGTAAAATAAAAGTGCAGACTATTATGATATCGATTAAAAATCTCAGGAAGTTGAATGTAAATAAATATAAAATTTGAGTTTTTATACGGCCCCCGTATAAAAAAATACCAGCTAGTAATATGTGGTCCATACATTAAATATAGGAAGCACAAGGTTTCACTCTTATCCTAAAAATGCTCAGACATATGTTTAAAAAAGTTTGTGAGGGACTATATATTACCTGTAATAGCAAAAGTATTTTGCTTTTATGCAATAATTTTTTTTCATAGTTTGTGCACGACCCAGTGAAATACGTACATATAATGCAATTTTACTCTTTCGAGATAAACTGAAAAATGATTTATTTTGAATCATGTTTCAAGGCTTGCCAGATCAACAGTGAAAAGTCACCAAAGGTTTGTCATTTGTGGTGATTTATAGCGAAGTTTGGCATAAAAGAAACAAGTCCCCGTAGAGATATCTTCCATCTTTGTCGAGTGTCCTGCCAGTGGCCGAGCATTTAGTGCGATGTACTGGGAGACGGAAGGTACCTGGTTGAAAACAAATTCGCGTCCGCCTACCTAACCGTTAGGGGTTTTCCGTGGTTTACTCTGAAACTTAGCATATATACGGGTTAGGCCCCTTAGAAAGACCCCGACGGAGGGAATCCCACCCATAGACCTAGAGCCCACGTGTAGATAATTAATCTCGCAACACAACCATTTTTGTCGAGAAATTGCCTAACCCTACTGTTTATTTAATTGGAATATTGATGTCTATATTTGTGTAAAGAAAGGTGAAGTATAGTTAGAATATGCCTGCAGAGGATTTTGAAACAATTTTAGTAGAAGATTTTAGCATAGATTTCAATTTTGCAGAACATGAAGACAAATACAGCACACATGCGGAATATGATGTACATTCCAAACAGTATTTTAAAAAAAAGTATAGTTAGAATATGACTGACGAAAATTGTAAAACTGTTTTCGTAGGCGATTAAATAAATAACCAAAATATGTGTAATATTTATTTACTTATTTTCCATTTGTATTTGTTGGTTTAACAATACCCCTTCCGTGCGAAGAACGGGTGCTTCAGCTAGTATATATATGAATGTGTGTGTGTACAGAATATAAAATAGCCACACTTACAGTATATGAAATCCAGTCATAGCCAATAATCACTCATATCTTCAGAAAATTAAATTTATCCAAAAATAGCAAGAAAAAACAAAAAACTTTATGAATAAAGAACATGCACAAATCGTAATTTACCGACAAAACTCATGTGGCAGAAGGCAGAACAAAAGCCTCAACAAATTTTGAAAAGGAAAATGACATTTCCATGGGCTGAATTCTTTCTTCAGGAGCCAAAATTAGATGAATGCAAATAAAAAATAGCAAAAAATATCGAGTGTTCCATAGTCTGCTTACCAAAACGTGTCAAGCTATTCAGCCTAGGGACACGATCAATTTCGTAGAGAAAAACGTTGTAAAGTGATAAAGTCAACGTGAAAAAAATTCCGAATAAGATGCCAAAATGAGATTTCAAAAAAAGATGTTGTCATTGCGTAAGTAGTATATGCATAGGGGAAGGTGGCCCAAAATGATCCTAGCGGGCAAAATGATCTACATGTTTCCTTCCAGACAGCTCTATCAACTAAGTAGCACATAGATCACATTTTCGATAAAATAAATAAAACGGATTTTGTAAAAATGCATTAATTTCCTGATTCTACGTACTTTGTCATTCATTTGGCATATCTTTTACTTAGTAAACTTTTGAGACCCTCTGAAATATTCCGTCAGCCACAAGGAACAATCATGAAAGCTCGAGGCTGTAGTGGAAAAGTATTGCAGTGTCTGATCAATCTGTGTCAAATAATCCTGAACGAAAAAACGTACTGTGACTGCTTCGTAACGCAAAAACTGTAACGCAATTTTGCTGCTTCGATAACGCAAAGCGTCAACTGTTGCCCCGAAGCCGAGGTCCATCTTCGCGTCTTTTTAAGCGCCTTAGCTGCAAACAGTTCAACGATGATCAAAGAGTGAAAACGGCCGTTAATTCATAGGCATCGGAATTTCTCTTACAAATAAAATGTTTATATTGATGGTTCGCAAGCAATATTCAGACATAAATTGTGTATTGAGAAAGTTCGAGGGGTGGAACTTTAATAGTGGCAGAACTGCTGCAGAAACGCGATGAAACGGAATCAAATAATTTCCTAATGCCACACATTAGCTACATAGGTTCCCAACCTTTTTTGAACTGGTGCCCCCTTTTCTAGTAAATAATTCAATACCGCCCCCCTCCCACTCCAGAGAAACAAGAGCGTACATAATGCATGGTGAAAACAAGAAATAAATTTTAAAAAAATTACTGATAGATAGAATATTGTTGGAATTGAAACGTTACTGAATGTCTTCTTCATTTAAAAAAGAGGAATAAAAGTTTTAGCTTAACTGTTATAAGGACAGGCAGGGGTTTTGATGATACGAAGTAATAGATAAACTGTTGCTTTCTAAATAAATAAATTGACAGTTTCAGAGAAAAATCAAAACGCATCTTAATTATACTAAAAAGTATTTTTATTAAAATATTATCAGCGTAATTTTTAAGTCTTTTTTTACACTATATTAGGTTAATCTTCCTACGCCCCTTAATTTTCTCTGGGTCTTTTACCGCCCCCCTGAAAGCCTCAAACGCCCACAAGGGGGCGTTGTCGCCCACGTAGGGAACCTATGCCTTAGAACAAACGATCTCGACCTTCCAATGTCACTCACATGCGCGCTGAAGAGGAGGACTGAGCCTCGTGTTACGGGCCGTCTAATTTGAGGTGGATAAAAGCCTTCATTGAAGGATGCCAAAATGTTGCATGCATCCATCATACTTCCCGGTTTTAAGCTTGCTTCCTAAGGTAAAAGAACCCTTTAGTGGCGCTCACTTCAGATTTCTTCTTGGCAGAAACCATAGACTATTCCATCAGAACTATGAAACCAACAGGCTCGAGCAAGTGCCTCCGACTTCCATATCGCTAGCAACGGGTCTTACACAATGCTGTTGACTACATTGAAGGAAAATAAAACTTGATAACATATATCTCTGTTGTATCATTTGTAAAAAAAAAAAATACTTTGTAAATACTAATTTGTAAATAAAATTAACTAACTAAGCAGTAGAGAGATGACGTGGGCCAAGACGTTCGCTGCCCAAACAGCGCTTCAGAACTACGGTCTCCGGAATGTAAAAGCGTATGCCACGGGCATATACTCATCCTGACGTGCAACTCCCACCCTACTATCAATTTTGCTCGCCCTACCACCGGTCAGGTAGCCAGCCGATGATGGCCCGGGCAAAATTGCTAGTAGAGCAGTGTATAGTTCAAGCTTAGTCTTCATTTTATCGGCTTGCTCAAGGAATGAAAGGTTGAGTCAACCTTGTCCAGCCCTGGAACTGAAACTCGAGCTTGTGGCACGATAGAACACTTTATTATCCATTATTCCACTGATCTTCCAATTTCTGAAAAACATTGAATGACTAATCAGTCAACACTAAAAAATCTTTTAAAGCAAGCTTATTTACTTTTTTACATCTAGAAACGATTCGCTGAAAATAAATTTGAAAATTCTGTGGGATGTACAGCAACTGTTACACATCAAACTACATCTGTTGCCGTCAAAGACGAAAACCAAGTATGAGAGTTTTTGCTGGTAGCAGATGGCTAAATTAATAAATGAAACAACTCTAATATTCCAAAGCTTGTGAAACTGGTGTTGACTGACGGCCTCTAGCTAAATATGAGAAAAAAATATTTTTTTTCTCTTTGAATTTGTTTCCGCCACCGAAGAAATAATTACATTTTTTAATATATAGTTTTTTGAACTTCCGTTGTGAAATCAATTGTGAAGTACGTGGAAATATCTGATATGAGTTGGATTTCTTATTTTATTATTCGAGAAACGTATATTAAACGACAGATTAATATTTGACACTCATTTTTGTTTTTTTATTCTGGCATTAGTGTGTTTATTCAATATGTTATTTTAATTGTTTTCTGAGTGAGATTTCAAAACGAATAGTATAAGTTTAAAAATGAGAGTCATTGAAGAGATAGTCATTGGGATGCTTTTATATAATATTTGAACATATTTACAAGGATGCGAATAAAAATTCATGACAACAAAACCAATTGACTTTTGGATCATACAAATCTGGGCTTTCCATCTCGCTGATATATCATATCAATAGCGTACATAATCTAATAATGGAATCCACAAACCTTATGAATTATTATGAATAAAAGAATACGACATTTTTATGTTAAAATAAATTTTAAAAAAGCATAATGATTTTTTTTCATGGTGGTCAGTTAATTTAACATTCCTACGGTCGTTAAAAGTACTGAATCTATCCCAGGTAGCACAAACTTGTTCAAAGGCCGTAATTTCCACATTCAGATAGCACGTTACCATCCCGTACAGATTTACAGTGTCGTTTACGTCAGAATGTCTGGATAAAATACGCACAATGCTCGTCAAAATCTGGGTCCAGTTCAGTGTTATCCACACGTACTTAACCCATTCCTTGCTGATGGTGCAAAAACGCACCATTATCATAAATATTTTGATCAACACAAATATTTTTGGTTGAAACAGTAACGTTTGTTTTAACTAACTGATTTTTTCTATCACCAGTCACAATATTTAATTGTTTAAAAAAATCGTGAAATAATAGTTTTTTTCTTGCTTGAGACTTATCTTAGTTTGTGTGCAGTCCAGCAGAGGGCGTTATTAGCAATAGAATAATTGTTACAATTAATTTTGATAAGAATAACTGAACAACAAAATGGCTGCAAGCGGTAAGTTTTATTGTAAACTTTTGCTATATATTTTGATATTTGAAATTAATGGTGCGAAAACGCACCATCAGCATAAAAGCATTATTATTTATATTTCGATTCTTTTTTATCTAGGTTACAAAAATCGCAATGGGAAACGTTTAAAGTTCATCTAACATTGCTATTGCTGAAGCAATAGCAATGTTAGATGAACTTTCGGGTGATGATGAAGATACATTATCCAATAATCTGAAGAAAGCAGAAGAAGATATGTTTATAATTCCCCCTAAAGTCGATGTGCTAACAGACAATGAAGACATAAATGAAAATGAATTGCATGATTTTCAGGATATAACTGCTGACAGCTGGTGAGATAGAAATTCAGCGATCATCTGAGAGTGCAATAATTACTCAACAGGATAAAAAATAAAAATGCAAAAGGGAAAGAAAAGAAAATTTTGTGTCACCTTCAATAAATTCAAATGATATGAAAAGGAAGATCAGAGGTTCATATGACTATATGTTTGATAGCCAGAATAAAGTAACAATTGAAAGTGGAATGACGATTCAGTGGTGTGTTTAGCAACAAATTGGGGTCAAGTTGAGCCAACTGAAATTGCAAAGCGTTTCAGCAGAAAGGAACACAAAAGAATTGACATTGTACAACCCAAGCTAATATCAAATTATAACAAATACATGGGAGCTGTTGATTTATTAGATAATTTTATATTCATGTACCGAACACAATAGTAAAAGAGAAAAAATGGTGGTGGTCCCTATTTGTCAATTTTCTGGAAGTGGCTAAAGTGAATGCTTGGAAATTATACCAGAAAAACGAACCAGATGGATTTATAGAGTTCCAAAGAATTCTAGCAACATCTCTTCTACAAACGCCTATTCATAGAAATACTGAACAGAATTCTCAACCTTCAACCAGCCACACTGGGCGCCCATCGACATTTCAAGAACAGATTTTGAAAAGTGTTACTAAGAATAAAGTTGGACACATAATAGTACGAAATCCTTCAAATTCTCGCCGAAGATGCAAACTATGCCATAGCCATACTGTGACACTTTGCAAAAAATGCAATGTACCTGTACATGCTAAGTGCTTCGAAACATTTCATAAATAATTTAAATCTGAATTTTCATTATTTTTTACTGATCTTGGAATTAATTCATGTAACTGATACTTTGGTTTTGCTCTATTATCAATATCTGTTTGTGTCTACTTTTTGAATGGTTTTTGCTGATGGTGCGTTTTCGCACCGTTTTATAATTATTGAACTAATAAAGCCAATTCTTTTCTTTACAATTTTTTCAATAATAGGACCAAATTATCGTAATTTATCATTGTAGAGCAAAAAAATTAATAAAAAGTTAGAGCGGCAGGGAATGGGTTAAAACACTGTATGGCTAATTATGCAGGACGTACTATAAAATTAAGTAAATAACCGATATACTACAGATTTTTTTGACTCAGTTTCGCCCCATATATTTTATTTTTCCACGCATTTCCCCCTCTATGCTGAAACCTCAAGTTATTTTAACCGGTTTCCGTCTAGCGTTCGCAACTGGGATTGATCTCCGGAATTAAGGTGTGGAAAGCCAGCGTCCTAACCACCATGCCAATCTGAGTCGAGGTGACATGACTAAAGTTTGAAGTGACTGTTATGGTTGTCACGCAGCTTTTTGGCGAGATTGATCAGTGCGATCTGCATCTTTTATTTTTCCATGGGATGAATCAAAATTAAAATATTGTTATGTGTGATTTATAGACTCCCTTATAGGGAAATAAGCATAATATAAACTTAAAAGCAGCACGCGTTTTAAAAATTTTCAATATCGCAACACTCATGTTGGACAATATTGGCCAAAATTGAGACAAACGACTGATTTTGAAATCAATTTTGTAGTATATTTGTATTTTATTTTGAAGAATTTCAATATTATAAATATAGAATCATTTTTTTTAATTCTATGGTCAAGTACATTTATGACTGATGATAAATTATTTGTCATGTGGATATGGTTTTCCAAATCAAGCAGTAATCAAGTTGTATTCAAGCTTGACAGTTCAAATGACTTAAATTTGGCAGGAAAATATTTGCTGACTCATTTTTTTGTAATCTCCAAGCTTGCTGCAAGCTTAAAATAAATTAAACTGTCAAGCTTGTATTAATACTTCAAATTCAAAGAAATGTCAATCTTGATTTAAGCTTACACTTTGGTTGAGGTGAGGTGTTGCTGGAACTTCTTCTGGCCCTCTAGCGGGCGGTATTTTTGTCGTCACTGCATGGAACGTCTGTTGTTTGGTGGCGTACGTGGATTATAGAACGGATTATAAAATCTATTGTTTGTCCCAATAATAAAATTCTTTCATAGTAGATACTTCAGAGTACTAGAGTAAAACGTGAAGCTGGTTTAGCCGAAGCACACATTTTGAACCAGAACGCGTTTTGTACAGTGTAAGACGTGATGATCACGTTCTGACAACCTGTGTGTGCTACCTGGTATCCATGTTCGATATTGAAGTAAAAATTGCCATACACGGAAACATTATCCTTAAAATCCTACTACACACGGTGAGTCTGAAAAAGTGGCTAAATATTGGGGGGTAGAACGCATCTAAACGAGCAAATTTCGTCATGGAGAGAGTATGGGAGGAACGCAAATGGCAGGCCGCTAGGTGGAGTTGAAAATGTTATAAAAGGTTGATATGAACACAAGCGGTGAGAAGTTAAAATGTAGTTTTGCACTGGCACATTTAACGAATTAACGCGAAAATGAGAGGAGATACTTCAGAAAGCAATGTATTAGCAGTAATGGAATTGATGTACATGCTCACAGAAATTGCTCAAAAGAGAGTGCGTCAGCTGTAATACAGGCTTCACCCTACAGAATAGGGGCTGGCGCACATTTGCGATGATACTAGGCATTTCCCGAACATCGGCGATCCAAGAATTAAAATGCCTTTAGATGCGAGGACCGACCCTTTCATACCATTTAAAGCGCCACCTTTCGGCGTTCAAATTTCCATGTTCAACGCCACATAGCGGCTCGCCGTTTGCATTCCGCCCATACTTTCTCTGACGAATTTGGTCATATAGATGCGTTCTATCACCCCATAAAGTTGTGGGCCCTTTTTCAGACTTCTGTGTAGTTACCGTGATCCTTGACTCGCTGACTCACTGATTCACTGATTCTCTAACAATCCTGGGTAACCACTGGAAGATAAAACTTTTACCACCATTACTCAAAAGATTTAAAAGTTAGTCACAAAATGCGCAATAGCATCTACATCGTTTGTACGATCCGCTTGAATTTTTTAGAGAGGAAAAATAGAGGAAACAGTCTGCACTACTTTAAAAACCTGAAACTCCACCCGTCCCTAATTTTTGAGTGATTTTTCGCTATTTTCAGCTCCATTTTATTTCTGAGAGTAAAAAAAGTTAATCGTTTTTGCGGGACATAATTAGTTGTAGCAAGTAACAATGACATCATACTGAAATCACGGTTATCAGACTTTTAAGGGAAAATTGCGATTTCTGTTCATTTTAAATAGGTTTTCTAAATTACGCAGTTCTTTTTTTCACAAATAAAATGATTTCGTCTGCATGAAACAATGATATAAGAGGAAATGTTTAAAGCGAAACGAAATCGTTTGAATGCAAAAAGCTTTCGTACGTTTTTAGAAGAAAATGCAATCCAATTTTTGTATATAATAAAATTTTTAATATGAAATTATTTATTTTAAGATGACGGAGATCAAATATATTGAGTGTAGACATATTTTGTTATTTCCCCCCCCTATCACCCCTACATAACGTGCTTTATCTTCTAGTGGGAAACGTAATTGAAGAGAAATTTAGCTTTATTTAATCCTTCTTTTAACAAATAAAATGACACATTAATAAATTTCAGTTTTAAATCCGTTAATTTTTCAATTTCAATGAGTTACATTGGTAAAAATGCAGTTTTGAGCAATATTACGCAGGCTTCATCTGAAACACAAAAAAATTGGGTTTTACTATTGGGATGCTTATAAGTTAAGCACTAACTTTCCTATTTAGTTAGAAATACAGTTTTTTAATCTCGAGAAATATGACGACTTGGTTTACTGAATCGAGTATGTTTTTAGATGAGAATTACACTTGTATCGTTTGTTGTTTCTCGGCGTCTTCCAGGAGTATGACCTTAACCCATTTATATCTAGTGTCCTTTTTTTGGGATGGCATTTTCGCTATCAGTCGAAAATGTTATTTATTTTTCCTAGCTTTCATTCATGAGTATTGAATCTCAACTCCACAAGATATTTTAACATGACCAAGTAGGATGTCGACATTTCAATTTTTATACATAATGATTTTAAAGAAATCATCCCTTCTGCAGGAAATTGATATCAGAAATTTGTCTTTTACTAGCTGAAGTACCCGTTCTTCGCACGGGAATGAATGGACTTTTTGACATTAATATTTGTTGTGATTACTATTCATTGTAATAAAGAGATATAGCAAAATGGATATCTCGTTATATTGTGTTCAATAATCAGGCATACTGAATTTCAAGGCAATCGTTTTTATGGTGCAGAAGGCGATGCGGCGTAGCGCAATCTAGTGGCGAGTTTTAGCAAAACGGATACGGCGAAAATATTCTTCGCATTCAGATATCGATGCATACGAATTTTCATGACGATCGGCTGAATAGTCCTGAAGTTCATGTGTTGACGCGGCATCTAGTGTCAAGTTATAGGAAAATGGATCGTGCCAAACTCTTCCCCGTGTTCAAATATCTATGTATACCTATTTTCATAGCGATCATTCGCACAGTCAAGAAGTGATACACTGCAGGGCCATCTGGTGGTTAATTAAAGTAATGATTTGCTACAGCGTCGTCATGTGGCGAGTTATAGCAAAATGGATAACGCTAAAATATTCTCATTGTTCAAATAGCTATGTGTTCTGATTTTCATAGCCACCGTTTGAATGGTCAAAAATTTGGCCTGCTGCAGCGTCATCTAGTGGCGAGTTAAAATAATAATGCATTGCAGCGCCATCTGGTGCTGAGTAACATCAAAAGTAACACAGTTAGAATATATTCTTCGTGCTGAAATGTGTAAGTATAAAAAATTGTATGCCGATCGGTCGAACGGTATAGAAGTTGGTGCGTTGCAGCTCTATTTAGCGGTAAGTTACAGCAAATGGATAGTAAAAATTATTCTCCGTGTTCTAATATCCGCGTGTACCAAATTTCATCGAAATTGGTTGGACGATATTCGCATAGCAAACGGCTAAACGGAATAGAATTCGACGTTCTGCTGCGCCACCTAGTGGCAAGTTAGAGGAAAACGGATAGCATAAAAACCTTCTCCATGATAAAAGACTTAGGTGAACCAAATTTCATGGTGATCGGTGAAACGGTGCTGAGTTTTTCAACCTCCTACACACATACCAACATTCATTTTTATCTATAACCAGTCTTATTATATATACCAGTCTCCAGTAAAATCCAGTTTCAAGTCTAAGCCTCGCCAAAGTGCCAGCATACGCTATTTTGCAAGAGTTTATCAGGGAATCATTCGAAGCATTGACTTAGCAGCAATCAAAATGGGAAATGGTTCGACCGCCAGGCATTTTTTTGAAAAGTGGAATGCCTTAATACAGCCTCATTTTTTAAATTATCAACTATAACATGTTTTATTCATCGTTACCTCGATGTACTAAATGCGAAGATTTCAATTTTCTGAAATTTTCGGATTTCCCCCAAGTTAAATTAATGTACTCAATTGGGGAGAATTCTGAAGCTACATAGCTTGAAATGCCCTAATAACTGCATTATTTCTGCACGGATAGTTAAAATTTAATGCTGTATTCTAAGAAAACCTATACACTTGTTTTCAAAAATGCTATTCCCTTAAGCTCTCAGTAAATTGCGCCAAAAAGACTAAAACTGTGCAAACCGCTAGAACTCACTTTCTAAAATTCGGCCTATCAGCCATTTTTTTTTTCGCCAAACTAAAAAAATTTACATATTGGTCTCGGAAATCTTCGATCCTCATTGTTTTGCGAATAAAGCATTTCATTTCGGCACTCATTTCTTATGCGCACACGATATTATAATTAAAAAAATAACCTTACAAATATAAACTAAAAAAATCATTATTATTCTTTTATTTTCACTTTAAGTATTTAAAACATTTTATTCGGCAAAATCGCCACACATGGCAACCAAGATGCTTATTTCACACACTTTTTTCACAACAGGGGTTACAATTACATAAAGCTTTCTGCATGGAGAACATAAAAAATCTCTTAAATTCCGGGAACTGGTGGACTTTCAAAGTTTTAAAGTGGTTTATCATTTATTCTATATTATTTTACATATATCTGTGTAAAATTTCAGGCTGGCAGGTCCATTTTTGTGGAATTGTATACTACCCAAATCAACAAATTGACAAACAGAATTTGATTTTTATTTATAAGATTACCTACGCTTGTTTTTAAAAATACCCTCTCATTAAATTGCGCCAAGCGCTAGAATCATAGAAAATCTGACACACTTTCAGATTTTAAATACGCACTAAAGTGCTATATATAAAAAGAGTTATAATCATTGGTCTTCCCTATTTTCGTTCCTTCTTTTATTAAGTTGGAAAGTGTATCATTATTCATGAGTGTGATTAAACAATATTAAAATTATATTTCTAACATCCTTTTTTCTGGATGTAATATATTAGAAATAGATGCAGAAAAGCTGCTCAGAAAAATGCTTTATTCCAACTGAATGAAAATTTCAAAAACTTATACGCAGGTGTATTCATAACCCAAATAGCAGACTATTAAATTACGATAAATAGCGCCAAGCGTTAGAATCCTCCTCAAAATCGCACATCAACCCCTTTTATTTTTCGCCCAATTAAAAAATTGCACATTTATTTTCGGAAAATTTCCAAATTCTATTTTTGAGTATAAATCATTTCATTCCCGCTCTGATTTCACATGCACACGATATTTTAATTTAAAAACAACCTTACAAATAATCTAGTCAAAATAGAAAAAATCGTTATTCTTTTATTTTTACTTCAAGAGTCTGAATCATTTAATGAACTGCCGAATGTTGCAACCTAGATGAGCTTAATTGTCGTTTAATGCACTGTGGGGTTACAATTACGAAATGGCGGAAAGCAAAAATTAGCCTTTTGCGATACGTTTTTATCGATATTTCCTAAAATAGTTCGAATTTTGAAAAAATCGCTTCGAGGTGTGTCGGGACCTGTCATGGAGAATTTCCTTTCAAAATTTGGAAGGTCTACGATCACCCGTTTGCGAGCTACGCGAGACACAGACAAACAAACAGTTTACGCACCTTGTTTTATTAATACAGATACCAGTCTCAAATAAAATCCAGTTTCAAATCTAAGCCTCACCAAAGTGCCAACATACGCCATTTTGCAAGAGTTTTTTCAGGGAATCATTCGAAGCATTGACTTAGCAACAATCAAAATGGGAAATGGCTCGACCGCTAGGCATTTTTTTGAAAAGTGGAATCCCTTTATACAGCCTCATTTTTTAAATTATCAACTATAACATGTTTTATTCATCGTTACTCCGATGTACTATATGCGAAGATTTCAATTATCTGAAATTTGGCGGAATTCCCCCAACTAAAATCAATGCACTCAATTGGCGAGAATGCTGAAGATAGATCGCTTGAAATCCCTTAATAACTGCATTATTTCCGCACGGATCATTAAAATTTAACGCTGTATTCTAATAAAACCTTTGCACTTGTTTTCAAAAATCCGTTTCCTTAAGCTCTCAGTAAATTGCGCCAAGCCGGAAACAGTGTAAACCGCTAGAACTCACTTTCTCGGCATTTGAGCCATTTTATTTTTTCGCCAAACTAAAAAATTGTAACATATTAGCCTCGAAAATCTTCAATTCTTATTGTTTTGCATATAAAACATTTCATTACTGCTCCGATTTCCCATGCACACGATATTATAATTTAAAAAAAAATAACCTTACGAATATAAACTAACAAAAAAAAAATCATTATTATTCTTTTATTTTTACTTTGAGAATTTAAAACATTTTATTCGGCAAAATCGCCACACATGGCAACCACGATCCTTATTTCACAATTTTTTGACTACAGGGGTTACAATTACGGAAAGCTTTTTGCGTGGAGAACATAAAAAATCTCTTAAATTCCGGGTTCGGGTGGACTTTCAAAGTTTTAAAGTGGACTATGATTTATTCTATATTATTTTACATATCTGTGCAAAATTTCAGGCTGATAGGTCCATTTTTGTGGATTTGTATACAACTCAAATCCACAAACAAACAAACAAACAGAATTTCATTTTTATTTATAAGGATTGCTCGTATTAGGAACAATCAAAGAATGTGGCAAAAATATCTGGGCGCAAATGAGTTAAGTGGGCAGCCATGCTGCCGGGTAAAATGATCCACCGACTGAAGAAACTCCAGTGCCGGGCCTTAGTTATCATGGCAGCCTTTCAGACGTTCTCAAAATGCGTGACTCCCCATGACATAATTTAATTTATTTCTGCGTTTATTGTAGTCCATAATTTTTTAGTTATAATATTGAAATATTCCTTTTTATTGTTTGTAACACATTTTTATTTTAAAATTTTCATAAAAAAGGATTATGCATACTTTATTATTGTAAAATTTATTTTATCTCACTATGTATATTGATAATTACTTTTATACATCTTTTATTTTTGCCCATAAAGAAGCCCATTTTATGGGCTTTGGCCTTTTGAAAGGCAAAAGGCCAAAGTTTTAATTAGCGTTTATGTTATTTTATGCAATTTTTTTCCTTTAGGGGATTATTTTACGCAATCTTCAATATATGTGGGCGAAGTTTTAATTAAGGGAAAGAAAACCCGAATTGAATTCGAAGAAGGATCTTGTTACCCGAAAAAGGCAATTTATTCTGAGTAAAGTGTTGCGTAGTGTATGTTTTTGATGTTGGTTTTGAAAGCAAACTAAACTGAGAGAAATTTCTCTCATTGCATCCCTTATACTTTGAATATTTAGTAATAATAAACTAATTTATAATCTCAAAGGATCGATACAGTAAAATTCAATATGTTTCACATACTTTATTATTATTACTGGCAAACCCGTAAAAATAAATTTATTCGACTTTCTTGAGAAAATTTCCTTACCTGTTCACCTATTATGTCACTAAATTTCATCTCTTTCCTTTTAGTCGTTATTACGTGATGCACGAAAAAACATTCACGCATTTTGAAACAATTTACTCACAACCTCAAAATCTAATCAATATTTTTTTTATTGACTCTGACTTTTTAAATAGTTGAGTGACCACCTATCTTGTTTCCACATTTAATTTCATTTGCTTCATTTTTAAGCAATACGTGAACAAATAAAGCGTTCAGGACAAATTGACAGACTGAGAGAATGTCGGATAGATAAAGTTCTTTGACGACTCCTAGGTGCTCGAAACGGATAGTAATCACAATTTTTTTGAATTTCAAGTAATGTACATACAAAAGTCTAACTTTATTTATGTAGATAATTAACAGCTTCATTCTCTTTCACTTTTTGTGAGCTGTACGTTTTTAAAAAACTATTCAGTTACTGAAAAAATTAATACAGGAAAATATTTTATTTTTCGAATGCTTTTTGAGTAGACGTAAGCATACTAATTCTTAATCAACTGAAACATCAAACTGAGTTTTTACCAATTATTTTTTCACTCGATTTCTTCATGTTTTCTTGTTATTATTTTACTCGATTTCTACATTTGTAAATTTAGCCAATATAATTTGTAGTTGTTTTAGTAAAATATCAGAGCTTAAAACATTTAATTAATTTATTCAGAAAAATAAATTAAATTTAAATTTCATTACACAATGTCAAGAAATAACTGTAATGTTTTAAAATAAATAAATATTTGCTCTAGTATACATTTTTTGGGTCTTTGATATTTTGCTATATTTTAACAGTCAACGTATGCAATACATGCATTCCGCACATATAATAATTAAAGCGTTGTTCCAGCTTGCAAAATCATTCCCCTTATAATATTTACTATCGTCTTCTAAACATCAAAAGAAATTTCACTTTGAATAAAATATTATTCCCTTTTGTGCGAAAAAGCTGCATCATAAATTTAATTAAACTTTCAAGCTACCATAAAGTAAATTAAAGCCTGAAGTTCTTTTATTATTAATGAGTGGTAATCCAAGTGACATATGACAATGGTTTCATGGCATTCAACTAAATATGAAGGTTTTAATTAATAAAAGCGATTTAAACGTTTTATGTCAAAAAAGGACGGTAGTAACTCTGATTAATCTTTGTTTTGAAACTTTAATAGAATAATTATCTTTATTTTTCAGGGATGAGGATAAAGTTCAAATATTTTGAACTAAATAATATTAAGTCCAAAGATAATGTGAAATTTTATTTTTAGGGTTACTCTCCTACGTTAAATTTCCATAAAATGAGACGTCAATTGAACAGTATCGCATGAAATACGCTTTAAATTTAATTGTGAAACATTCCTAAACTTTTAAGAGAAATTTCAAAGCAGTATATAAGATAACAAAACATACTCTTTTGACTGCCTGTTGTAAAGAAATTTTTTTACCGTTAGTTATACTTTTATCATAATTTTTGAAAGTTTAATTACATAATAGCGTAATTTTTGGCGCGATCTCATTTTCTTGGGTTAATTTTAGGCTAAAATTTGTATTCTGCACATCAAATCATTAAGTTTTGCAGTTTGCTGCATGAAATCGGTTAATAAAATTCGAATTAGGTGGTTTCTTGCCAAATCGCTTTATTAACTTCAGTTTTGGAGACATTTTCGACGCCAAATTCAACGATCTTTAGATAAAAAGTCAACAAACTGGACAATAATTGGCGGGATTTTATTACTGGGTCTTGTAATGCTTGCTTTTCAGCATTAGTATTACTAATGGCATTAGTATTGCGTAAACACTATAACCGACCAATGGAAAGTATTTGTCACTTTTCAGCTGTCACTAGCAGCGAGCGTTAATTCTTCTGCAAAGCGCTCTACTTCTTTATATTGCAATATTATAAGCGAAGCTTTCTCGCATGTTTGGAGAAGTCTATTTTTGAAAGCCATTTGTGAATTCTTCATTGTAATCTGAGGAGAAGTTAAGAGTTTTTCTCGTGAAATCCAGAGTTTTTATACAGTGGAAGATGCATGAGAAGTACAGTATTTGAGAAAACCTGTTTTCAGCAAACTGTTGAAAAGCGAGTAATTTCTTGCTAATTTCTGTGAATTGTGCTGCGAAGATCGTTCGTTGAATTCCTAGAAATAATAAAATTTGGGTTTCATCCTGTCAAATGGACTGATCATTGGAACATTCCATATACAATGGACTTTTAAAATATGAACTCGAGAACTAAGCAGAGTTTTCTGCAACAATTTAAAAAATTAATTAGCTATAAGTGGTAAATTAAAAAATATACATTAATTTCATTGATATTATACAGAGTAACCTGATTATTTATAAAATACTGAAGGCTTAGCTAATAGTTCTCAGAAAATGTAGCATACATTCATTCTCAGTACCTCAGAAAATTGTTTATTTGGTCTTCAGATATTGTAAATTAATGTCTCTCAAAATAGTTTAGGTACTGCACACAGATAAAGGAACACATTTTAATTTTAAATACCTCTGGTTTATCTAATAGCTCATATATTTAAAAGAAATCTTCTAGTAATATATTAATTGTTACACAATCTTGTATGGAAAGGCTTTTCCTATTAGTTCAACATGCATATGGTACGTGTAAAGTAATGAAATAATTAAAATAAAGTACTTATAGGTATAATAATATCTATCGGCGTGTGTAATCATGTGTAAACCATTTCTGTACGACCCTAGAAATTAAATTATTATAGACGTAATTTCACAGCTTGAACGTGAAATTCATTGAGTTTAGCAGCTTATATATAGTAAAGAAAATGCTTCATGTTTGTGCAAGATGCTATTAGGCCTCCTGTGAGAATCACGCCTCGCAAGCTACGGACAATCTCATGTTTTTTCAAAGTGACTTTCGTACATTTTATAACACAGTCCACAATCTGGAGTTGCTGTATTACTATAACAGAGGACGTAAATATTTGATGGTGAAACTATGATAACTGTAAGCAAATGAGTTAACACAGAAGTCAAGTTGAGCCACGCAAAGTCACGAAGGATTCGCTTGATACTTCCAGATGATAGTGCCTTATGATTACAATACGTCACAATTAAACTTTGACGTTTAAGTAAATATGTGCAAAAATTTCATTATTGTTTGTTCATTATAAACAAAAGACATAATAATAATTTGAAAATTCTTTTTCTACTGATGGTTTAGAACCAAAATCTATAACTTCTAATCATCAATTAAGTCTGTTTCTGTAGAGTTGCATTTACTTACGATTACATTTAATTATTTCCTGTCCTCTTATAAATAATTAGTGTTACAAGTAATTGTAAAAAATGATTTGTTAAACAAACCTGATGAATGTCCAAATAAAATAATATATAAATTTTACAGATGCTCACTAATCGATGATTTCCGACATGTTGTTCAACGATTGGCGTTGAATAATAATTATTTCAATTAAAGAGTAGGAAAGAACATCTTTAAACAGTTGATGAATACTGAGTATGTAAATGAAAAGGGATAATTAATAGAACGTGTATAGAATATTTTACGGACATAGTGTAAGGCATTTCAATATCATTCATCAACTGTTTTGATGCTTAATAATATTTTATCATTAATGTAACTTGATTACTAACTACAAGGGAGTTATTCTGCATATATGAATACGCATTTAACAAGAAGACTAAAACATTAGTACGACAAATTGTACAACGTGAGCAAAAAGATGCCAGAGTCTATATTTTCAGATCTAATAATGTGTTTCAGAAACAAGATCCTTAAATACGTGTTTATGGGGCTATCTACGAATTTATTTTATTATTTTGAAGGTTCCAAGTCCTAAAGGAAGAATAGCAACTTTTGTTGAAGATCCGAGAAACGTTGTCATTTTCCTTTAAAAACAAAAAAGAACCTTATTTAATACTCTTACTGAAAGCATTCTGCTCTGTGGTGCTAAAAAAATGACAATAAAGACACAGAAAAGAAACTTTTGGCAATTGAGATGGACTGCTGGAGGAGACCAGTCAGAATACCTCATATTGAGAACTGAAAAACCATTGAAGTGAGAGAAATTTCGAAAGCAGACTGCACGATGATAGGTCGCATAGATGTAAAACATATGGGTCGCAAACATGTAAAATCATGGTTTAGACATGTAAAAGGAAACAACGATGAAAATATATCAACAACGATAATGGATTGAGAACAACCTAGATAAGGAGAGGAAGGCCCACGAAGAAAACGGCAAGAAAAGTTGAAATAAAACTTGAAAGGGCAAATATAAAGGAAGAAGAAGCATACAATAGACATATCTGGAGCAGAAGTCCAAACATTTTTTGGTAGAAGGAAATCTCAGAAATGAGGAAATATCCTGAAAAAGAAGTTTCAACCAATAAAAAGTAATGGTTTGCATCGGATTGCAGTGAAACTTTTATGAGCGACCACCTCTATTAAACGACACCCCTCCTCCAAAGCCCAGGGGGGGGGGGGTATCACACAGAATGCTTTCAAAATAATTTTAAAATACTTCATTTTTTAACTGTACATAAATTTTCTCGAATCTTTTTTTTTGAAAAATAAATTCTCACTCATTTTTAAAATAAAAATTATTTTAATCTCTACATTAGTTTATGGTTTTGTATGCCTTTTTCAAGCTGAGTACTAACTTTTACACAATATCCTTTTCTTCAAACGTTGAAATTACTCATAAGCAGAATGTAACATATGCTTTTTTATGTCTCTTATCATGCAAAAAAAAAGAAATTAATATGGGATGCAATGTGAAGACTTTCATGCAGAATAAGCTTAGCGGTGAAAATCTCTCGTCCCCAGGGTAATTTGCGTCGTCCCCCTTGTAACTTCCGAAAAACTAGAACGTGCAGATAGGGTTAATAATGGGACATTGTACATACATTAGAAAAGAAAATATAAAATAAAGGAATTTTATTATTTATGAATACATGAAAAGTCAAAGAATGTTTCTAAGATATCTGAAAAATAAACGAGTTTTTCTTATAAGTAGCACAATCATGTTATTATGAGGGTAAAATACAATAAAAAAATGTAATTTAACATTATCACTTAGAGATGGTGTTTGTGAGGAATCCTATTCATTTCACACTATACTGTAAATCATTATAGATATTCCTTATGATAATCAAAGACATCGATTTTTTACGCTATCTGCTTAATGTTAAAATATCCTCCAGAAGAGACAAAACAACCCTCTATAAGCAACCGGACCCGGTACGAAAATTTTCTAGCATTTTTCCGGGAGCAAAGTAAACAAAAACCACATTCCAAAACAGATGCTCTATTTTAAATTGACAGCACGTGCAAATAGGTACACATCACGTACATATCTTTTATTTTAGAGAAGAGATATCTAAGAAACGTTTGATTTTACCGTTGGAGTAGCGAATTGATGTGATCGAGTCACACGAATAAAGAAATTCGCAGTGAAAGTTGTCGGTTACTTTTGATTATGGAAAAACCCAAAAAAATCAAATTTTAAAGTAAATATATCGTATCGTGGCAAAATCAGAATACATAAAGAAATATCAGGATAAATGCTCTTTTGGCAGATGAAAAAAAATGAAGTAGAGAAAGAAGCATTCTCAGAGAGAGAAAAAGAACGATACAATACGAAATTTCTAAATATTTTATTAAAATTTAAATTTTAAAAATTTGTTTGTATAATTACGTATGTATTAGTATGCAATTGCACAAATAACAAAGCGAACACTATTTTGTTGCATTTTTTTTTTGGCTACCAAATGTTTATACTTCTTTGAGCGACCACCCCTCTTAACGACCAAATGTTTGCGTAAAGGAGGGTGATCTTTCCCGAGAAATTTCACTGTATATTTATTGATCCTCGTTTAGCTTAGATACATAGTTTTGTTATTCTACGGTGACGAAAAAAACTGAGCTAGCGATTAGAGAAGGGATCAATCTTTAGTTGCGCTAATGGGAAGCTGAGCATGACTATGTTCAGAATGATAGAATCTGACTGTCGGTCACTTAAAGTTCGGTTTTAATTATACTGGTTGGTATTTTAAAAACTATTAGATAGAGTACAACTAAATTCTTTTCCAGAGTTTTTTATATACACATAGGAATGAAAACAAATCATATCTGCGTGTTCCTGTATATTTTTAAATACGATATCATAATTCACAATTAATATGAACAAATACCGTAATACATGAAAAGATGTTATGTTTATATTTTGGGTTTCGTAAACTATTTTTGAAGTAAACCGCAATTAAATACATTCACTATCTTAAGAGCTATGGCTTATTACTTAATATTTATTTATTTATTTTTGAATAATAGAATAGCCACTTCTGTGGTTTAAAAAGTATCAGCCAATATATTTAAAGTTTAAACAAAATTGAATGTTATACTATCATTCTGCGGTTTGTGGCATTCCGCTTTTTAAAAGCACGGTTAAATATTGATACAGTCTCTGTTCGATAACTAATCCAATTTTCAACATAGAGCAAAACACTCTTCTAATTTAAACAAAGCTTAAAATGTCGATTGAGAACACACATTTCCGCCATTTGTCGCTGTTCCAGTACAATTGATAATTTGTACTGGAAATTTCAAACTTGAATATATACATTGCCCTCAAAATACCTAAATTTACATTGAAAAATAAAAATATTGAACATGAATATAAGTCTAAACAGCTTATTTATAAGACAAATTTGATAAACGTCGATGAGGATTTTATTTTTAAATACTGCTTATTAACTGACACAAATTTTTCGTACCTTCTTTCTAAGTTAATAGTACGATGTTATTTTACTGGATTTGCTCATTATTACGAACTTTAAATAAATATGAAATCTTTTCTAATAAATATTATTTATTTTACTGAAAAAAACTCTTTAACGACATTTAGCCCGATTTAACATTTCTATTAATACATGTAATTTTAGATATAATTTTCTAGACCAAAAAAACCTATGTTTGCAAAACAAAATATAAATTTTATGAACATAACAGATGTCTCTCATATGGAGGGATAATTTTTATTTTAACATTAGTATACAGCATGTTATTTTTCATTGAACAAGAAAATATATTAATTTAACAGTTTTTTAGGAGAGGAAAAAGTTAAATTATGTTTAACCTAAATTATAATCAGGGCCGCGCCGCCTATGTATGCCATGAGTTCGGCGCACACAGGGGCCAGATACTCAAAGGCGCCTCGCGGCGCCCCTAAGATTAGGGAAACTGTAACGCAATGTTTAAGTCTACAGGCAAAATTGTTAGCATCTTTTATTAAAACGGAATCTTTGATAGTGGAAGATAAAATTGGGAATATTTTAATAACTTACTGTGATTTTAGTTAACACAATGCTTCTTCGTTAAAGGGATGCCAACGAGATTCTCGCGATGCGAGACGAGACGACAGAATTTTACAGCTTCTATGCGAGACAAAACCGGCGTTTTCATGATTACAATCTAGGGATTTTAGGAGGCGAGAAAAAGCTCTGCAGCTATTTTGCGAGACGGAACAAGACTGTTTTCCGTATCCTGTCCCACCTATTCTTATTACTTCTATGCCGTAGTAGTTAAGCATTACCTATGAAATGTGCGAGAAAAGCGGTTTTCGTCTCTGTTTCCGATAACGATACAGCTGAATTTAAGGGATTATCCATGGATAAGATAAGACCATTATATTGAACTTTCTAAATATTTTCATTTCCTAAACTTTCAGTATTAAAAATAAACAAATATATCTGTCATCAATGTTTATGGATGACGTAATAAAGAATTAGCCGTGCCCACATTGGTAGAGTATTTTGGAGAAAAAAAAACCAACTTTCTACAAATAAGAATATTAAAGATATTTATAACTTTTAGAATTGGCTAACTGGTTGCGCAGCTCAAACACCAATAGAAAAAATGTTTTCAGCCTACAGATTAATGTCGTGAAGGTTGTGTAACAGATTGGGTTGTGGAATGGTTCAAAAATTAATAAAAGTGAACAGATATCGTATTGACAAAGGAGAATTAAAAGAAGATGTATATTAGTGTGATTCTAATACGGAAACGGAAGTGCATTTGTTATTATAAATACAGTATACTGCGAATGAGGGATCGAAATATGATTATAAAGTTGGCAGTATCTTTTTTTCTTAGGGGGCGGGTGAGGGGGTGGGTGCGCAGGTAATAAACCCCAAGAAACATTTCATTTGTTCTGCACACAGGCGCTGGCCGTGGTCGACGCGGCACTGATTACAATCTACATTTTCTAAAGCGTCAATAATTAATTTACGAAAGTAAAATTCATTCATAAACTGTACAATAGCCCTCTTTGCATTCGTTTAGCAATGCTTTTCAATCATCAAATAAACAGCTATTGTTGCATACAATAGTTTACAAGCAGTAAACGATGTTTTTCCCGTACAAGTTTGGAGAAAATTTTCAAAAAAGCAACAAAAAAGAATTAATAATTAAAACAGATACTTAGCAATCGTTAATTTCAGACTAAAATGTTTCTCAGTGCTTGCCCCCGAATATTAATAATTTAGCGAATAGTGGGAAAATGAGTTAAAAGCTTATGAATAATACTGAAAACGTCAATCAAAGTGATTAAATAAATGGAACGTGAACTGAATATTTTATGAGAACAGTCCACGCTTTTCAGTCACCGTTTATTCAATATTTTAATATTTAACTATGTTTGTCGTTAATTATTTGATTATTGTAAAGGGAAATATAAATTGTGCACATTTAAAAATATGATAATAAAATAACAAGTAAATTATATGCTAGTCTTAGAAACTTCTGCTCTTGATCACGGCCTATCAAGATTCAGTTCCCTTCTTCGCATGTTTTTTTAATGTTATTTCAAAACTTCGGCGTAAACTTTTTAAGTTAAATTTGTTTTGATCATTTTTTTTTCTTATGAAGCAAAGCAAAATAAAATTTAAAACTGTTTGTAAACCAAACGATAATGATAATAAACGTATTATCTTGAACCTTATCTATTTTGGAACCCCAATAAAAAAGAGGCAGCTTTTTATTTTGGACTTACGATATAAAAAATTTTCGACATTTTCATACTTTTATAGTAATTTAAATATCTTTCATAAATATGACGCAGGCGCATAGCCAGGAAAATTTTTCGGGGGGGGGGGGGGAGGATATGAACTTATATGTGTATAAATAAACGAAATTTCATCACTAATCCAAAAATTTCGGGGGGGGGATATATCCCGATATCCCCCCCCTAGCTACGCCCCTGATATGAAGTGCTATATTCTTGGTCAGTATCTATAATTGTGAATCCTGTAGATTTTAAAATCGTGCCCGAAAATGCGTACTAAGTTTTTTCCGAACAAATGCAAAGCATGAATTCTGTTTATAAATGTGTATTGTTAATTTTTTAAAGCACTCTTAAATAAATTTGTTAAAACTGAAAATTAACATTTATAAAAAACATCATACTTCACTTTGCCTTAAAAATAAATAAATAAATAAGCACGTCATATTAAACTGAATTTGAAGCTGTAATATGCACCTTCTTAAGCGATAAGTGCAGAGTGTTTCATAAACGGTGGGGGAAAATTCAACAGCTGACAGTAAACATCCAAACAAACAATTTTTATCAAAGGAAGCATGGCCGGATTTCACACGCCAAGGCAATAAATGGCGCCAAAGGTGCTTTCTACGGATGAATGCACCTTTTCCGGTGAAAGTGTAACAACCGTAGTCAACATGTACGAGCATGTACATACCCTTATGCACAACAGCGACGCTTTTCCATAAATCTTTTGGTAGAAGTAATGCACGACTAACAATACGGACCTACTTTTCTGCTTGAACGCTTTGACGAGGAAAACTACTTCTCGTATCTGCAGCAGGTGTTAAATGACATCTCGAGCAATATTCCTCACAATTCCGGAGGGCAAAGTGGTTCCAGCAGGATGGAGCACCAGCCAATCATGTATGAGAGGTGCGAAACTATCTGAACGTAATCTTCCCGAACCAAGGATTTGGTCAAGGTAGGCGACTGCACTCGCCAGATCTTTCAAGTCTCGAAGTTTTTATGTGTGGTCATCTGAGATAGCTTTTATGCTTGAAACTCCCCATTGAATGTGCAGGGGGGAGGGGGCGGAATTCTGGGGGGAAGTACACGATATCCCTGGAATATTTCAAAATGTTTGCTAATCTTTCCTTCCCCGTAAACCGTGTGCATTGCCGATGCCGGAAACTGTTTGAACACTCATTATATTCACTTGTCATTAAACTTGCTTTTTTAATTTAATCGTTCTGTTTTTGTCTCATATAACACCTTCAAATCCCTCTAGTGACTTTCCGTTTATATTCGACCATGCATTCTTTGATTTGAAATCAATCATCCAAGTATTATTTTATGTTTGAGAAAATTCTGAACGACATACATTTTTTATAGGCTCCATAGCCGCAGCTAATATTTTTTATTAAGAAAATATTTTACGAGTGCCATCAACGGTACTAGATTTTCATTATTATATTTTGAGTTGATGCTGATAGTTTTGAGCTAAAAACGCGGTTTTAAAAGTGTTAATTTCAAACAATTAACTATTAGACAAAACACTTGGTAAATTTCAGCTATGACAGCAGAAAAATAATTGGAAAATGAATATGAAACTGCTGATCAGTTTCTCAATAAAGCTATACGTATCGAATTAAAAGTGAAGAAGACAATTAAAGTTAAAATAAATCCGAACAATAGGGCTCGAATACGACTAGATTCGAATAATAGTAATGGTAACTTTCCTGATTATCAATTGAAAAACAGTTCTAAATGGCTGGAGCCTTCTTTATGGAGAAACGTTGCACTGTCATTTGGCACTAAAGTAGCTGAGTACGTCCACCGACCTAACCGTTCGGATTTTTCCGTGGTTTCCTCCGAAGCTTCGCGTAAATACGAGTTAGGATCCCTTAGAAATTCACCAACAGAGGGTAATCCCCTTTGACCTAGATCCCTCGTGCAGATAATTGGCCGTAACACCACACGTTTGGTACTAAACTGATAAATGGAACAAAATTATGGTGAAATGTCTCTGTATAAACAAGCTTCCTCCAATTTAGTCCTGTTTTAAGACAAAATGTTGAGCTACCTCAACTACTAACCGTCTAAGACGAGCACGTCTACAATAGCGCTTAGTAATAGGTGCATTAAAACGTTTGCGCCCCCCCCCCTCATTCCTAAGTTATACTAATCCACAAATTTTTGTCGCATTTATGAAGAATTAACCCGTATACAGCTGAAGAACCTCATTGTATGTTTCTGTGCTTTTCTATTGATCGAAGAACGATGTGAGAAGGGAATTATCGCTTAAATTCAAGTTAAAAACGTTTTAATAAATACATTCATTATTAAAAATTGTACTTTTTTGAGTAAGGCATTTAACTTATTTCACTTTTACTTTATTAACTACTTGTTTTTAATTGCTATTACTTTATTGTTTTCTTTTTTCTTAATATTATTATAATTATTTATATGAAAATTTGAATGCATTACTCAATTAGACAAATAACATTACTTGTGATTTTCTCTTTGAATGACATTTCTTTCTCTTAAAAAGAGTATTTAGATATTTTTAAAATAATAATTAAGCATTTAATATTCTATTCATTAACTTTTGAATTTAGAAATGGCGTATCTTTTTTAAATTAGAATTGTTTGGTATTGTAAACTAAAATTTTTCGTCTACAAAAATATTTTTAGTTAATTCTTTTTCAACTTCGAACAAATGTTACCTTTAACTTTTGAAGCATTTATTTAAATTAAAAAGTAATTTTCGGTGAAGACAATTTTACTCTTTTATTCTTTTTTTCATTAAGGAAATTACTAGAATTAGCGATGCATTTTTGTATCAGCGTTTTCCAGTGAATTAGTTGAGACTTATATCATTTGACTTTTATTAAAATAAGTCGATTCATTTCATGTTAATTAACGAACATTAAAATATATCTCCAGAGTCTATTTTTTAAATGAGCTGATAATTCCGCTGTACAATTTCATTCCGTCGTGTTTAGAATTTATTTAGCCCCAGAACATCAAATGAAGTCTCCGATTACAATTGATTTTGTGTAATGGTTATTTATTTTATCTTTAGCTCGGGTTATCGAAACGATATTTGAATTTGAATATCTAGATATGAATATGTAAGCCGTGAATGGATTTGAAACATTTATCATTTTGCTGCCAGCAACTACAGAAGAATCATTTTTAAATTAAACCGTTTCGGATATTTTTACAACTGACTTTAGTGACACCCATAAATATGCATCGTTTTTAAATATAAAATGTCATTCAAAGTAAATAAAAATAGATACGCGTTTAAATATGGTTTAAACTTTTAAATAAGGTTTCTATCCTCTGAAAATACAGATAATGTCCCCGCAGCGTTTTGTTTATTCTGAACATTTATTCATATGTCATCGTCTGATTCGTTCTTTACTGGTAAATTTAACGTTGGAAAAATCGATTTTAATGAGCTCAAAATTGCACCATGCTTTCGTAAATAAAACGTCAGCATAGTGCTTAAAAATAAATTTCTTCTAAAATAAATCTTTTACCAGAATAGTAATATTTGTTCGTCAGATTTGTTTTCCAATGATAATGAACAAGCATTTTCTTTTAATTAAAATATTCGGTGTTTGAATGTTATAATTAATAAAGAATTCTGTAAATAGCATATATATATATATACAGGGTGTCCCATAAAGGGGGTAACCGGCTTTTATTCTTTTCTATAAGACATAAGTGGGCAGTGTACATTGAAATAAAGGTCGGAAATAAGACTCTGTCAAGAAAAAAAAATCCCTCTCTTTAATTTTCAAAAAGCTACACTTTTTTAATTTGTATACACCCTCCCCCCTTTCAAAGCAATTCCGAATTAGTAAAATGTTCCCCCATACACTAATGAGGTGACATGCAAAATTTAAGAACTGTACTTTTAAAAGTGTCACAGATATGAAGATAAATATTACGCTGATTTTAACCACGTTTCAATAGCTCTCGAAGGAAAAAATCCCGTCTATTCAGGGGGCCGTACAAAAATTACGAAAGTAAATCTTTTTTTTCCACTCTAGCAACAAACGTTTATATTCAAAATCCTGCATGGTCCCGGATCTTCTTTCTTTAAATATATCTCTTACGTTGTATGATGAAAGGCTCAAATTTCGTACATCACCTCATTGATGTACGGTACACATTTTACTAATTAGGAGTGCTTTTGTATGGGGGTCTTATGCAAATTTAAAAATTGTAACTTTTTGAAAATTAACGAGAGAAACGCTCCCTTAATAGAGTTTTATTTCCGACCTTATTTTAAGTATTTTTTTCAGTTTACACAGTCCACTTATCTCTAATAGATAAATAATTAAAGCACGTTACCACCTTTTTGGGTGGTAACGGGCTGACAGTACTGATATATACTCTGTATATATCAGTACAGCATTTGAAAGAAAAAACACTTTTGCGTCTGCACAAGCTCTATTTCGAATATTTTTTTCAAATTTGCATAACTTGAAATAATTTTTATTATTATTTCTTCTCTAACTTCATTAATATTGGGCTTGCTTCAAAAAGTTTTATACCCTAGTAGAATAGCCGGTAACTAAGCAAACTCGGAGTGTTTAAGTTTTAATATGCATATTATTTTCTTTTTTTATGAGCAAAGGCATGGCAAAAATTACCTGTACTTACTGTTGTTAAAACTTGCGTTTGGTTGCATGACACTTTGTTTAGTTAATCTTCGTTAATTCCTATCTGTCTGCTCATATATTGCACCAAAGATTGCATACATTCCTGTACATGCGAGATTCTTTTATCACTGCAAATCTAAAAAAAAATGTGTAATTTTTCCATTTCTAACAGAATATTTGCATATCAGCAATCTTAAAATTTGAAAATAATGGAATGCAAATAAAGCGCAAAATGCAATACAGTCGTTTATAAAAATTTTAGACCAATAGCCGATTTTCAATATTTTCACGCATTTCACCATTTTTACTGACGGCCTCATTCACTGAACACCTGAGACGCAGATTGATCCGAAGATGTGTGTAATAGTCAGAGATAAGATATCTTTACCGATGAATTTACCACGTGTGTTTGGATTAATTCTCGCGTCAACCCTACTAGCAGTTTTGCTCGGGTTACAACCGGCCACGTAGCCGGCCGATGATGGCCCGAGCAAAAATGCTACTAGGGAAGAGTTAGGTGAATAAGGCCGCATATGTTGCATTATTTCGTGTGTTGCGCCTGCTACTTCCATAAATAAAAGTATGAGTGTTTTTTATATCCAGCTTTTATTGGATTTTACATTACAGCCTGTTGTTGTATAATTATGGGTATCAGTTTTTCTTATTTTAAATCTTCACTAACTGTTGCAAAATAACAGAAAAAGTGATTATTTATAGAATTGTGTAATCATGAAATAAGTTCAGAAAACTTCTCAGTGGAGCCCTCCTTCTTGAGGGCTAATAGTACGAATTAAACACGAATTTCACCAACTTACACTTGAGAGGTCGTTCTCATGAACGTTGACAGAAAGTGGTTAAAACCTGCGCCAACTGTAGGCTGCTCGGACATAAAATAACCCTATGGAAAAAGAACTCAAAATACTGGTTTTAAACGTCAAAATAAATAAAAACTTTGTGGAAAAACACACACAAAATGATTCCTATAACAAGATACGATCGTTTGGTCTTGGAAATAGGAACCCAATAAATTGGCTGAAGCTTTATCATCTAATAGAGCGTGATCACTGGGATCCAGTATACAACTGCTCTCCTCATACTGAGGCTGTTTAATATTCAAAGACTTAGCAAGCCGTCAAAGCTTAGTATTCGGAGTACGAGCATCTACTATACTGCAAAAGTCCTCTCATTTCTCTCTCTTAAGAATTGCATAGGTTCTTTTTATTTCAGCGTTGATTTTATTTAGGCCTGGTTTAAGGGAGGCATCATTAGTGTTTCTCAATTCCTGCCGTACACTGTCTCTTTTATCAAAGAGACTTTTAAGTTTAGGATTTCTAAACAAGCAGGAAGGAGTGAATCGTTTTAATTTGCCTCTGGGAATAGCCTGACCGGCTGCTTTAATAATAATCTTCTTGAAGGCATTCTATTTTGTATCAATATCAGCTAAATGCAAGTCTTTGCTGGCAGAATCTATGCTGAAAGTTCGATCAACCAGTTCTCTGAAAAGCTCCCAAAGCCTTCTTGAAATTACAGTAGTTTTTTTCTAGGAAGTGGTACCTTTTGTTTTCTTGAAATTTCCACCAAAATCGGCAAGTGGTCATTACCAATGTACTGTAAAACACTCCAGGTGCAGTCGGGATGTAAGTCAGGGCTGACAAAAGTCACATCCAGGACTTCTTTAGAATTATGGCTAAAGGAATAATAAGTGGGTTCACCGTTATTCAAAATGAGGTGAGCATTATCATCGATCATATTTAGTAGCTCGGATCCTCTCTTATTGTTAGTCGTGCTACCTCAGGATGTATGTTTCGCATTGAGGTCTCCAAAAAGTATATTATTCTTATTAGAAAAGTTTAACAGAAAATTCGGTAGACATTTTTGATTAGGGAGATGATATAAGCTGTAGAGATTTAGATTTTTTCCTTTCCAATTTATTTTGATACATTGTAGTTCTAAATCAGAATTGCCCAATTGTGACATGTCGACTTTACAGTAGTTTACATCTCTTGCAAGAAAAGCTAAGCCACCGCCGCCTTCATTTTGACGATCTGAACGAAATACGTGGTAACCTTTGACTCAAAGATGTGAGTGCTCTTTTAATTTTGTTTCCTATAGAACTATAACTTTAGCCCATTGGTTTTCTGCTAGTTCTAAAATAGCGTCAAGTTTAACTCTCGTTGCACCTGCAGATAAGCCATTAACATTACAGTGAAGTATTTTTAAAGGACGATATTTGTGTGGAGACTGTCGCTTACTTCTCGAGGAGGGTCCTCTGTCTAAGCCCTCAACGCAGCCCTGATTATCCTGCTCGAAGGGTGATGCTATATAGGCAACGGTAAGATCACGACTCATGGTTAAAGCCCAACCAGTGGCAATGTGCATAGCGCACTGAACTGGAAGACAGAAGGTTCGTGGTTCGAAACCAGGTCGCGTCCACCGACCTAACCGTTCGGAGATTTCCGTGGTTTCCTAGGAAACTTAGCATAAATACGGGTTAAGCCCCTTAGAAAGTCCCCGACGGAGGGAACCCCACCCATAGGCTTAGCTCCCTCGTGCAGGTAATTGGCCTTAATCCCACAACACACCACCTTTCATAACCAATTTAATGTATCTACATGTAAGTGTTTATCCGTGATGCCGCCGGCAAACGCTTACAACTTATTTTCTAATAAGTAGATATTAATCGAAAACCTCTATTTGAAAATGAATTGCACACCAAAATCATAAATAAACAACATATGCAACAAAACATCTATATTTCCTTGATTATGAGAGAAACGCACATTAAAAATCTTCTTTCTGAGTAGGTATTTGACCCTTTTAAAATGATATTAAATTTTATCGATAGAAAAGCTTTGACATTATTCCTCATTCCGTTTACAATATTATCTGCTAACTAAAATCAGTTTTAAAAGTTAAAACGCTTGAAGAAGAACTTTAAAATTTTCAGAATCATTATAACTGTGGTTTAGAGTCCATAGATATCCTTATAAGATTTATTATCCATGCGGTTATTTTCTATGATTCGATGCGATATCTACGAGAAAAGAAATCCCCTTTAAATATTGGCGAAATAATCTTCCTGATCACATCTAGCTTTCTATGAAATACTCATATTGATCCAGAGAGCATGTCGCTGCAATCAGGCAGTCATACTTCATGCGAGATTTACTGAGTCTCCTGTGGATTAGAAGTCCGAGAAGATTATGTGTTAATATGATCAGGAATGCAGCAGTCGGCATAATTAATTAGTAGTACATTTAAATGCTTCATTTGGAAATCAGTTATGCGCTCTCTGAGACTTAATCCATTTGCATAGCATGTACACAAGCTGCAACTCTTATAATGAGGGGAGATTTAAAAGCCTGGGCACACACTTATATTTTTGAACTAATAAATTCTATCATTGGAAAAAAAATCAGCGTATTATAAAAACATACTACAGAGTAGTGCGATAATTTCACATTTTAACGCCATCCAGTACAGTTTATTATTTTTTTATTTGTTTTTTTACCTGAATGAGTGCTTCTAGTATCAAAATAAGATTACACAATGTTTTCGTTCATGTTTACCTATCGATATTTCGTTTATTCAATGTTTAAGTTAATAATCAAATGTTAAAGTTTAAAACTTTATTAAAGATTTGCAGTTTCTTTAACTCATGAAAGAACAAAGAGAAATCACAGTAATGTATTGCATAATGGGATAAAATATAATTTGTAAGAAACTTTAGAGGACTTGAAATTTCTGGAATTTGAAAGACTGTGAAAATATGGTTATACATAAAAGTATGTTTTTTACATTCTTCGAAACAATTTTCACTACTTTACATTTTCAATCCTAACAAAATGTCTTTGTGTGATATTATATAACACATTTGTATACTTAAGTAAGAATCCTAGACGGTTTCAAAATAAGTTTTAAATAACGCTGTGGATAGTAACTCAGGTTATTTTAATATTAAGACAAAACTTAATTAAACTTTTAAACTTATGAAAGATTTTTACATTAATATTCAATTGAAAAGTGCATTAAAACAATAACTTATTGAATAAAACTCGGGGAGTTTTTCTTCTAAAATCTAATATATAACTACGTTGAGGAAGCATCTTTTGAAATTGGAAATCATAACAGTTAAAAGTTGTTGTGTTTTATTATTTTTTTCTTTTATTTTCTCGCTTTTAAATAACTCCTTTCATGTTTTTTCCCTTTATTTCTTGTCTGCTTTCCACTTTCTATTCACATAACTCAACAAAAAAATAAAATAAAAATAAATAAGTTTCTTTGAAAATATATTATTTTGTTACTAAATAAGCCTAAATCTTGCAATTAACAATCTTTTTAATGCTCATTAGCATAAGTAAAATAAAAATATGACTGTTTATATAAGTGTTCATTAAAATTTGTAATTAAGTAAAGATGTTTTTTCAGAATTCAAATAATGATAAAAAGATTTAAATACAACATTTGGGTGAATTCAAAGAAAGATTACTACACAATTTTGGATACAAACTAAGTGAAAATTGGAAATATGAAGAACTTTTGATTTGTAAGCATTTGAAAAAAATGATTTTCCCCGTTCTATAAAACGAAAATAAAAATCAATTATATAAAAATGAAAATATTTTTAAAAAGTAATGTCACTTAAAAAAAATGCATTATTTAAGCGTGACATTTTCAGAAAAGCACCTTTGAAAAAGTACGGAAATGGGGGTAACGGCCAATTATCTACGCTAGGGATCTAGGCCGGTGGCGGGATTGCCCTAAGTGAGATACTTTCTAAGGCGTCTTAACCCGTATTTACGAGTAGTCTCGGAGAAAACCACGGAAAACTCCGAACGGTTAAATCGGCGAACGCGACCTTGTTTCGAACCAGGCACATTCCGTCTCCCAGTCCAAAGCGCTAACGCTTCGTTACTGGTGGTGCGAAAAAGCACAGATATTTTTTTTTCCCCTGCTTAACAGCACACTTCATCAACCAGTTTGAGTTGATTCATTTTGTGGATTCATGTGTTCATTATTTGGTAAAAGCTAAATCTATTGCTTGTTTGTAGATTGATATAAGAATTTCATTCATTTTCTTGGTATGATATTTTTCGCCTCAATTTAAGTAATTATAAGTTCATTTTTGTTTCTACGTAGAAAGCTTACATAAAAAGTTCAGAAAGCTTACATAAAGATTCATAAGAATTTTCACAGTTTATGAATTTATCAAATTATTAAAAATTAGTTGCACAAGTATTTTAAAGATTACTTGCAAAATTATTTCGAAAATTTCCACAACTTCTATTATTTTAACAATTAAGCGCCTGTCTGTGCCCTCATTTTAGTGTATACTTTCATCCAGCAGGATAAATCTTATGTCTTCACAAATCCAATGGATAGAGAGAGCTTACTATTTTTTTTCATTTATAAAATTATGTAAAGAAGCACTATAATTTTTTTTAGCGTGAACTATATTAAATGTCTTCATATTTTCTCTCGGTGTCTTAATGATAATTTTGTCCCTCTGAAATAAATATACAAATACATGTGAAATGGAAAATGTTTATATCACAAAGTTCAAGCAAAAACTTAAGTTCTTTTGTTAAAAATTTGATTTCATAAATATCTTTAAATATTTTATGAGCAGATTTTTCCCATACCGATTACTTCTTTCATATCAACCAACGTTTTTAGGTTTCTAAATGAAAAGAATAAAACGTAAATAACAAAATTTGAATTACAAATTTTAAGTGTGGATTTTAAACCTTTTTATTCAATTCAGGAAACGGTTTTTGAAATATTTTTAAACTTTTATGCTTTCAAAAATGCAAATCCAGATTGTGTTTACTTTGTATTTTAATTTTTAATTTTCGGAGTTGAATACGTTACTTTTTCTCTCAAAACATTGAAATATATTTCAGTAAAAATACGTTTAAAAAGTATTTTAATTTTCAATACTTTTAAATTAATTAATATGTATTGTTTACAAGTAATATTAATGAATTTTAATGATTATTTCTCTTAATTAACTGAACTAATTTTTACTCAAAAAACGTGTTATTTCTAAATTAAATATTAAAAAATTTAAATGTCAATGCAAATGAAATACATAAGCTTTTGAATTCTTTCAAATACTATTGTTTTTCTTTTAATTTATGATCTTATCGTTTCTAATGTTAGCCTTCTTTAATAAGTGGCAAATAAGTGTAACTTAAAATAAACTAATTACTTTTATTTATTTTTTATAAAAGATTGTTATTAAATTGCAGATGGCTAGTTTTAACTCCTTTCTCTCTCTTTTTGCCTTCCTCTGCGAGTAATTATTATTTTTTGTGTTGTTTAGTATGTTTGTTTTTATAAAGTCTTTATATATGTTTATTTTGATTTTATATAATTGCATAAATGAAGTTATCGTGAAATAAAGAGCAAATAATATTACATTTATTGTTGTTTTTACTTAAGAGGGAGCAATTGCGTAAACGGCTAATTGATAAATTTATTATCAATTTCGTTGATTTAACATACTTCATAAATACTTTAAAGGCTTTTGAAATTAACATTTAAATAACTTATAAAAATATAAAAAATAATAACTGTTAAATTGTAATATTAAGAACAGACACATTTTTATGGATAATTGAACATGTATCTGGAAATGCAGAATATGTATTTAAAAACTTCATATTCAAACCTCGTTAATGAGAAAGTTATATTGATTCAGTAAATTTTAATAATTGACTTAATACGAGTTAAAATCATTCAGTAAATCACAAAAGGTAATGAAAGAATTATAAACCATGATAATAACCTGGAAAGAAGTTTTATTTTTCCACATATTCTCCAGCCATGTTGATGCAATTATCCCATCATTTTATCAGAGCCCGATTCCAGCTGCATAAAATTATATGGGTTGCTGTCTCATCCACAGTAGAACTTGTTCGTCGTCATCTTCAGCAAATCGTTTGCTTCCAAGATGTTGTTTCAGTGGACCAAACAGATGAAAATCTCTTGTGGCAAAGTCTGGGCTGTAAGATGGATGCTATAGCACTTCCTAACGAAATTGTTGAATTGTATCCCAAGTTAAATGAGCTGTATGAGGACGTGCTTTATCGTGATGTAAAAGCACTAATTGCGCATGCGTTTCAATGCTACCTACTCGATATGAATTGAATATCATAAAGCTCTATGGTGTTGCCATCTATCACCATTCATCGGAGATGAACGAGTTACTACTTTAAACCGTGTCATTATGCATTTGTGATTTACTTAATGACTTACCCTCGTAGTCTAAAAAATCTCTGATTAAGTCATAAAATGACAGTGCTTGAATCGAATGTCATTTGGACAAAATTTTGGTAACTTCTATTATTTTGACTAGCTCATGCACTGCTCCTACCCTCGCTTTGGTGGATATCATCACCCAGCATGACATTCTCTCTATTTCACAAATTCAATGTATGTTGAACTTGACAAAAAAGGAAACTTTTTTTAAATTTAGAAGCAACTTTAAGGAAAATTTGCGGAAATATGAACGTGAACTGTATTAAATGTCTTCATATTTCCTCTAGATATTTTTAATATTTATTTTCCTCTGTAATAAGTACGCAACTAAACAATTTTATTCTCGTTCTTGTCATAAATTTCTCTAAAACTGATTATATTTTACTAATAAAAAATTAAATACCACTCATAGATATGGGAACCGGTGTATCTCTAAGTGGTAGATATAGGGTAGATCGAGAATAACGGCAGAAAATATGATGCCTCTAAACAGTGGCCATACTAGCGGCATGCGCATAAGCAGAAACGTGGTCACTTAAATGATAATGGACTTTTCTATTGTTTTAGGACAATCTGTATGGAAAAAAGGTACTCGTATCTAAATATTTTACCTCAAATTTGTTTAATTTTATAAAATGTTGCTATTAATGATTCATTTTACAATGACGGCAACCATAAAGGAAAGTGGCCCAAAATGATCCTGGCAGACAAAACGATTCACTTATGTTTTCTTCCAGACAGTCAGTACTATCTACTAGGTAACACATAAACTAGTTGTGCCAACTGAACAAGACGCAATGGCGATATTTAAGCGATTGGTGTATTATGCATCTGAGTAGAATTTTTCAAAAAACTGGGTTTTATCACATCTCTCATAAGATAAGCACTAACTTTTCTATGTATTTAAAAATATAGTCTTAAATGCACAGAAACACGATTTAGTTTATTGAATAGAGTATGTTCTTAGATGTGTGAATTACACTTGTTTAGTTTGTTATACTTCTCGGCTTGTTCCACTAATATGACCTAAAATGGGCAGCCATACTGCCGGTTAAAATGATCCATCTCCAGTACCGGGACCAGTCACCATGGCATCCCTTCAGACGTGCGTGACTCCCCATTACATAATTTAATTTATTTCTGCATTTATTGTAAGCCATAATTTTTGAATTATAATTTTGAAATAATCCATTTTATTGATCGTCTAAAATTTTCAAAAAATAAATTATGCATACTATATGATTGTAAAACTTGTTTTGTTTCACTTGTGTGTGGGCAAAATGATCCTTTGGGTATGGGTAAAATGATCCTTTTGACGCTTTTTTAAAATTCTATTTTTATATAACTTTGTGGGTTTAAAATATTATTAAAATACGTTTATGATGCAAAATATAGTGTAAAATATTGTGGCAAAGAATTTTATTAAATATTTATGGTATTTTATGTAAGCTCTCCTCTTAAGGGGATCTTTTTGTTTCACCTTCCCCTGCTAGTGGGGGAAAAAATGTGACGCTTTCTGCCATGAAAAAGTACACGATTTGAATGCTTCATCTAGATATTCCTAAATCTGTGATAACCCCGTGCTGCAGATCACCAACATACCACTTAAAGCTGTATACATTAAACATAGTGTGTTAAAAATATTTCAATCATTCTTTTATTTTCTCTAGATTATAGTGGGCATAAAATATTTTTTAATCTGAAAAGTTCGAGATATTTATTTAATACCGTAACAGAAAACTGTATTTTTGTCCTTCAGCGGACGCCCTATTTGTTATTGCAGTACTTATAGTATTGTTCCGTAGGTCAACCTTACAATAATGTTAATAATTGTTTAAAATATTCTCCGCTTAAAATGTTTACAAACACTTCGTCGACACTTCGATATACTACAGATATATTTTCGAGTAAACTAAATATTAAAACGACCGTTTTGTTGATATCTTCAGCAAACACATTTTGGCCAATAAACTTATACATGAATTACAAAACTCAAAAACAAAAAAAATTCGGTATGTGTATAATCTGCTTTTGCACGTTGCAGTAAACAAGTTTTAAAAGTTTCAATCGTGGAAATGTAAAATGTTAATTTCATAAATACGTTAAAAATGTTCAAAGATATATTTTTACATATCGATTACTTCTTTAATATCAACAACATTTCTAGGCTCCTGAAAGGAAGCTGTAATCTGTTCTAAAGAAAGCTCCTTAATATATGTGAGAATATTACGGTGATCCATTGCAAACAGTGCCCAAACAACAATGACTGGAACACGCAAAGGATGGCATGTGAAATATTTATCAGCGCAATCGATGCAACGACAACACCTCTCATAAATTATTTATAACACTAAGTAATTATATCTTCCATTGGCTCTCACTTCCCGTGTTAATAACCTCAATATTTTAAGAGAAGGTGATATACATGATAATTTGTGCCAAATTTACGAATAGTGTAAGCCAATTTTGCAACAACAACCTGTAAAGAAACTATAACATGTTTAAGAAAATCATAGAATTACTTTTAGTAACATAAATTTAATTGTAGTAATCTTCAGATTTTTTTTTCTACGGTCATCAACTCGTTCGCCATCTTAATGAGTATTGCTGTTAGTTAATCTAGTTTTTCACCATTTAGCCTTCATGGTAATGAAATCACTCGGATTATGAATACATTAAAATTAAGATGGTAATAAAAGAAGCGGTTTAATAGTGAAAAACGTACAAAGTAGTACAGATTATTTTCGTCCTATATCAATTCTGAAGAGTTTTTGGACATATTGGCCTTTCTTTCAGTTTGAGATAAGATCTGCAGATTTTCATTACTTGCAATAAGCATTCCTAAGTAAACACACTCACTGGCACTATACCATGATAACTTTGATGAACATTAATTTTGTTTGATAAAAGCATATCGCTGCATTTGGGAACGAAATATATTTATTTACAATAATTCAGAACTGAATTGTTTTTAAACCAATATCAGTTATTATTATTTTTCTTTCTTCCTTCTCAAAACTTGCGTCAAAAAAAATTATGAATTTATTGGGGGAGCAGCTTGGGTAATTGCCATCCATGGCGACTTTTTCATTCATCGGCGATTCACGCTTGCGCATAATCGATAATCATTTCTCGTTAAGGCTGTTACTTAAACACTTTTCCTAAATTCTTATGCATAATCCTTCCATCTCACCGTATTTAGCACAGCGAAATATTTCATGTCACCGTGGGTTGCAAATATCCAAGCTGTACCGTTATAGAGTCTCGAATGTTTTCGTAATAAAAACAAAATATTCAATTGCAGAGCTTACTTTTACAGATTTACATGTATCGTAGTGCATAGTATTACAAACCTTACAGACCCTTTTCCTTTACTGTAACTTGAATCTTTAAAATTAAAATCTTCAAATATAGCAGTCATCACCAAGCTGGATTCATTTTCGTAGACCTTAGTTTTCGGACTACATTTCCCAATAAATCGCCAAAACTCGTCAATCTTGGCAAATCCCTTTAGTGAATTATATAGTTGGACATGCACTTTTAATAAATAGAAAATACATTCAAATGATGATGACGAAATATCAATACGTCGCAGGAGGCAATAATCACGATGTAGAGAAAATGTACAGCTGCGGAATAAAAAGTCCCACTTGTACTTTTTCCGGCCGTCGTTCGTCGTACAGCAAAGTTACAGATACCAATCGTTTACGATTGACGTACACTTTAACTTGCTATGCATAAAAATTGCATAAGGGGCCATCTACATATTAATATTCTCACCAACTTTTTTTTTCTCAATAGCAACCCCTAGATTTCACTTCATATTTCAAACATTTAGCTCATTTTAACCCCGGACACCAATTTTCAATAAATTTGGACAGAAAATGAGTGAGTTATGAGCACCCAAAATCCCCCTCCCCCTATGTTAATATATATTTTCATACATCAATTCATGACTCATATAATATTGGTAGTAAGACGCTGATTTTTATTCGTACTATTAGAACTAAACGACTCAAACATAATTTAATGTTATTATGATTTTTAATAAATTATTAATATGAATTATGAATTATAAATTAATATTAAAAAAAATTGGGAATAGCGACCTAGCCAAATTTCGACGGAAATAGATCCAGAAATTAATATTACATGGCTGTGCAAAATTTCAAATTTTTACGTTCAGTAGTTTAATTTATATTAAATAAAATGTGTTATTTTCACTAGTTAAGGGAAAATATATAAATTTATTAAGTGAAAATTTTTTGAAAATTGCATAAAATAAACGTAAATTAGATATATTTTGTGCAAAAACACCGTAAAAGATACCAGTATTAAAAATATCAAATTTTGAAGCAAATAAATTCGAGGTTTTTACAGTTTGATAGGATTCTATAAAGCGTCTATTGTTGCGTCCGCTACCATATTCCCCCAAATACAATATTTTCCAGCTATAGAATTAGATACAGTAGATGTATGTCTTCTAATACAACGTCCTATTTCTGAAAAACTAACATCCTCAACTTTCCAGGCGTGAATGTGACCTTTTTTAATTTCGGAAACATTAGGTCTTTGGGCTTCCCCATACTTTATCAAACATTCAAAATCAAGTTTTTCTGTCTAAATTTTCATCTAACCATAAATTAAAATACCGCCAAAAGTCTTAAGAATAATGCACATTGCAGACGATAGTATTAAATGAAGAAAGTGAAATAACAAATACAGTGATGATATTGGCTCGGCAAAAAAGTAATTGCGTTTTTTACACGAAATTCAAACAAATAAATTTTCTATCAGGAAATCATTCTTCAAGTTCGATCATAGCTGAGTAATATTCAAGCTTGTAGTCAGAAGAGCAGAGAGCAGCCTCTAACTCCTGCCAACATTTCACCTGTCTAAGAGAACCATCAACGGAAATACTCAATAACAATTTCAAAATTACAAAGATTTTCAAAATCGTGAGCAGTCATTTTGCATTTTTCCCTTAAATCATGTGTGCGAACAAAGGAAGTTATGAACTCACGGGCATTTGGGCCACAAACTAAATATTCTATTTCTACCCTTGATATTCTCAGTACAAAAAACTTTAAGAGAGATGCAAACAATATTTTCCGTGAAAATAACATTAATTTCTTTTAACTCTCGCGAGCGAAATTAATGAAAGACGAAAAGTTCGGAACCTACAAATAGCGTTTTTCAATTTCCAGAAAGTCCCTTAAAAACGCGCAAACATTAATTCGCAATATCTCCGGAAATTATCGTAGAAAATTGGTGAAAATTTATATTTAGGGTAAATTGAAGGGTTTTTTTCGTTTAATAAAGTCAAAATATAGGGTTGCCATTGAGAAAAACGAAGTTGATGCAGAATTAAATATGAAGACGGCCCCTGATGCAAATTAAATTAATAGTAAATTAAAGTACGCGTTACTTGCAAACGAATGGTATAGATAACTTTACTGTAAGACGAATGACGGTGAAATAAAGAGCAATTGGGACTTTTTTTCCGCAGCTGTACATACCTGTGGGAAATGACGTTCCGAAATAAGTTATATTTACATTACTTCAACGCTAAACCGATTCATTTATTTTTTAATCCCTGCTTTATTTCAATACTCGTGACCTGCATCATTTCGTGGTATTATAGATATACGAAGAAAACATATCGCTAATATAAAATATTGCTCCTCGTTCTCGCAGGCAACGGAGAAAATGATGTTTCTTCCAAGGCAGGCTGGAAACTTGCATTCATTTCAATTTTTAAAAAATTATGAAAAAAATAATGAATTAGTATTTTTTACCGATCTTCCTTTAAAAGAGGGACTAACGGCTATGTCATATTCAGTGTAATTTTCAAGAGGATAAAAGGAATAGCATTTTGAAGGGAACACAGTTTTTAAAAAATAACAATAATTGACAAAAATCAATCCTTTTTCAAAAAATCGCCAAGAATTCAAAATTTAAGATACGAAATGAAAACTGATTTCATCTTTTGAAAAATCGCAAGACCTTTCCAGTGATTCAAATATTAAAATTGCGAAGAAAAGATGATTGATGCATGAATAAAAAATGTTGTGCTATTTTTTTTCATTTATTTTGCAAAAAATAAAGAAGTCATATTTTTTTGTTTCCTCTACAAATATACCTCAGGAATGTTTAAGCTACTGTTTAGTTACTCAGTTTGGTAGAAATTTGTTAGACGGTAACCATTTAACAATTTTAAATTAAAAGAGTCATCAAAAATAAGTAAATAAAACAATTTAATGGACCCCAGTCCATTATAGGCCCCATTATTAATGGGGCCCATCCCTGGCATACATTTAATAGACCCCAGTGGGAAGAAATTCGGCTTTGCTCGGAGTCTTCCAATTTTGAACCAATTTCAGGCGAAAGACCTATCACCCGAAAAAATCACTCCCAGGGGTAACGCTTGAATATGGAAGACATTGGAGACTCGAATAGATTTTACGCGCACCAGCTCTCATTAGCGCACACGGTCCCACTGCAGCCAGCCGAAAGCGGTCTTCACCGTCCCAGGTAAACCCAAGCCGGTGCTGCATCACGTTCCGTGTTTCGATGGGAACAGGGCTTAGCTACTAGACCACTATGGAACCCAAATGCTACTCGCTCAAAACATATCCAGTTTGATAAAATATACAATAAAAATACCGCTGGATAAAAAATAGTTTATTTTATTCTAAACTTTATTTTTAAATTTTTATTCCTTACATTTATTGTTACCTTTCATGTTTTGTTCTATACTTCAAAAAAATATTTATGATAAACTTTAAAAATGAAAATTTGTAAATTACTTTCCAATCCTTATATATAAAATATCTTCTTCATTATTAGGAGATTTGGTTAGAAACCATTTTTCCATTTCATATTAGAGGCTGATTTCCTGACGCTTCTTTTAGAAAATCTGTCTTTGAATCAAATATTTTGTGCTTTTGATTTCATTCATATTTCTTACTTTATGTAATACTCTGGTTTTTCCGAGTTTCGTAACTTTCGCTCTATAAATTCTCCTTAACAAATCTAAATCTAAAATAAAGTTTCATAAATATGATTAAAAATGAAACTTGCTGAAAGAAAGGAAAATTTAATTAAAAAAGAGAAAGAATTTCATAATAAATGCATTTATTATTCGAGGTTTGTGAAGGCGTTAAGTCATGGTTACATCAAGTAACTAGAATGTTTCTTGTTTCTCTTAAATTAAAATTTATTACTTTTTTACTCGATTATTTACAGGAGTGTACACTCTACAGACTCAAATATTATTAGAACGGAGCCCTATTACACCTAACTATCTATTGCACAAACATTTCTTTAAGATTTATATTACTTAATTCTTTTTTTTTTTTGTTTTGATTATTCTCAGAGTTTTGACAATAATTAACATAATGAGGCGTAATGAGCTTTAAAGTTTATGTATGCAAACTACAGGGTTTTTTTTTTTCAAATAAGTTAAATTACTTGTGCACTCAAATTGACAAAAACAGCTTTTTAAAATCTCCAATAATTTTGGAAATATATATCTTAATTTGCATTGCATTGGAAAGGTTGAAGTTATTTTTTTTTTGTGGCAAACGATAGAATTGCAGCAGCTTCCTTTCAAAATGATTCAGTGGCTGATTGATTTGATAATCTCTATTATTCAGGAAAGTTTACCTTTAAAACAGTGTTAAACTATATAAAAGACAGCAACGGGTCAAATAAACTTTTAATTAAATAAACAATTATATTAGTTATACTGATAAAATGTGATTCAATAATATTTAAAGATAATTTATGGGTAATTTTTGACCCAAACACCTTTTCATTTCAGCATCGTAAAGGCGCTAATGAATTAATAAGTTAATAATGCAAATTTTAGTTTCAATAAATTTCTTTAAGTTTGTGTAAGAAAGAACTAATTTCCCTTTAATTTATCCTAAAATGTCTTTCCTCATCAGTTCAATTTCCCATAAAATTTTGTTGTATCACTTAAAGCTAATAGCATATTTAGAAAGTAATTATGTGCTGTCTGCATTACTGCGAACTGTCATTAACATCACTAACAATGAATCAAGCGAAACAATTAAATAGGATTCTCAAAATTAAAAGATAATTACTTAATAAATTAAATTGATGAGAAAATTCATTTAGAGGTTTTTGTTAATTAAAGTCAATTCATTTTCGTTGTATTTCGTTTAATATATTTATTCACTTTATTTAGGGTGTTATAAATAGTCAAAATAAACGAATAAAGAGTGAAATTCTTTTAGCATTATAACAATCTAAATTATTTTAACTATTTCTCAGATTATTTCAACTGACTTCAGTCAAGAAATTTCGTTTGCTTGATTATTGATAAATCGAAAAAAAAGCAGCTAATATATCTTATTCGTGCATTCTTCCTTTCAAGACAATATGTAATATACAGTGTCTCATTTTTTACTGCAGTTTATTTGATCACTATTATTAAATTTTCCGTGTACTTCACTGACTAATATACGTAGAATAACTTTAAAATCTCTAAAGTAGTAACATGCAATTTAGAACATAGTATTAAGTGTTTAGAAACATTTCATTTATTTTTTAATTTTGTGCATTTGTAATATATTTATCTCATTAGCACAATAGTGAAGCTGATTCATAAATCTCATAATGGATTTATCTTTCAGCTTTACAAAATACAGTGTATGTATTTTACTGCATTCGGTGAAAATTGTCTTAACTTCTTATATCCATTGCTGAAAAATAATATTCTATTGGAAGATCTCAGCAAGATGCTGTAATATAATAAATAATTTTAAACACGGTTACTTATAAGTTTCTTAATTCATATTTAGTGTATTTCTCTATCCGAAAATTCAAATGATTTTAATTTCCTGAATGAAAAAGTAGTCTTCAAACAATGTTAAAAATACAAATTTTCTGTTTCAGAAAAAACAGTTTATCAACGAATTTTTATTTGAGAAATTTCTTAATTTTTTTATATAACTGAAATTGAAGATTTAAATTTGAAGACATTTTTTGTTTCTACGAATATATAAACACACGCTTTCGTGCAGCAACATGTCTTTGCTTTCAGTGAACAATTACCCCAAACCCAACAAAAAAAAATTAATTTAAATAACACACTTACGTGTATATTAGATAGCTAGGGTAAAAGAAACTCAACAGATAGAATGAACACTCGAAAAAAGGTTTGTGATAGAATTTTCAAAATTAAAAATAAATAAATAAATATATCCTTAAAATAGTAAAACAATAGAAAACAATTCATGAAATAAATCTAAGCATCTCCTCTCTATGGCATTAAAAACTAAAGCCGTACTAGCGCTTGATAGGAACGTGATATGTTATTTTAATAGCCAAATATGCATACGTCTCTCCCCGTATGGTAATATTAATTTATTTGAGACAAAATATTATTAAGTATTAAAAGCGCAGATAAATGATAACTCAAAAGCGTATACTCTGCTCATAAAATATCCTACATACGTTCTATTAATTAATTACTAAGACTGGCATTTTCAGTATTTATGAGCTGATGACTAATTTTTTCCTATCTCTCGCTGTAATATTCAGAAACAAGTGCTGAGCAGCATTTTAGTTAGAAATTAGTGATCAAAAAGTACCTAAATCAATTATTCATTGTTCTTCTGTTGTCCCTTAAACATTTATCAGGCTTGTTTAACAAAATGTATCTTACAACCTCATACTGTAACCAGAATATACAAGAGTATGAAGGAATTTTAAAAGTGTAGTGCTGCGTATGTATGACTTTTAGTCATTCATACGCAGCACTACATGACTTATGTACTTACTAGCTGCTACTTACTATATGCCGTTCTTCGCAAGGTAGGAAACGAACATTTTTCTTACATGTGTAATTCAAATTGATCCCAGTGATGTGGAATCTTAAAAAAATGAAAATAAAATATTTACGCTTGACTTAAATTATCCGTCAAGAGTACTAACCTGGGATCATTGCAATATCGTGACACAAAATCTATTTCAGTGTCATTCTCGATCAAAAAAAGAAAAGCTTGACGGTTTCAGAGAAAACTTCTCACACTCTCTTTCAAAAAATTCCTATTTCCACACCATACTGTTTTTTACAGTTTTAATTTATAGCATTAATACTTCAGACATTGCATGATGCGGACAATCGTTTTATTTTATAATCGAAATTCATAAACGTAAATGGGACTTGAAGTATCGAACATTCTCTATATAAAAATTAAGAAAATATACATTTTCAAAAGTAGAAGCTTTTTATTGTGGATCCTTTAAAGCACCGGTTCTCAACCTTTTAAGTTACTCCCACCCACACACAAAGGCTAACTTACGGTAGCCCGTACCCCTCACATTTTTTAAGAATGCATTCAGTTTTTTAATCTTTAATAATGAACATTTAGTCGAATTTTCTGCAAAGTGATGTTATCAGTAAAGTTTGAATGAACATTTCAAGTGAAAATGGATATAGTTTTGAGTAAAAATGAGAATAAATAAGATGATTTTTTAAAAACATGCATCACTACTTGCTCTTTGGTTTTTCTCGCCCCCCCCCCCGCAAACGTAGCTATAAGTGAAAAAACAGCATGAATGCTAACCAAACATGAAAGTGGAAACACAGACAAGAATAGATATCGATGCCAACCGAGAAAATTGACAAAAATAGAAACAGCTAGAGCCAAGGAGGAAAACTGACAAAATGCTGCCTAACCATGCTAAAATATCAAGAAAATCAGAAGAGGGGGAAAAATAAAAAAAAATAATAAAAAAATCAAATATTAAACATTAAAAGAAAAATACTCGGCTGTTCGAGCCTCGTTCGGGGGAGACCCACCCCCCCTGAACCTCCCCTAATTTTTTAAGTTTCATTATTGCCATATTAAAACAATATTAATTGACTATATCATTTTATCTCTCATCGTTCGTGTATTTCGCCTGGTAACCCTATCTTGAGATTTTTATGATTGTAACCTATTTATAGAAAAATACATGTGATGCATATTCTACAGCTTACGAAATATTGCAACAATAGATTAAAGCTGTTGTGAACTAATAGTATTTAAATATGTGTAAAAAATACATGTGATGCATATTCTACAGCTTACGAAATATTATAACAATATATTAAAGCTGTTGTGAACTAATAGTATTTAAATATGTAAAATTATGTCGCTTTTTTGGGACATATTTTTCGGACAATTTTGAATAAAGGGAGTGAGAGATAAAATGACATACTCATTAATATTTATATTTAATTACTTCCAACAGTGCAGATTACACATAAACGGTGAACAGCATCAAGAAAGGACAAACAAACAGCAGATCAAAATAGAAGTTAAAGAAGAAAGACCGACGTTATCGCCTGAAAAGCTCTCTCGAACGCCAATATCTTGCAATCTCGGGGTCAGTTCCAATGAGTGACTTTCTGCAATGCACTGAACATATTCTCTATTCACTGACTACTCAAACAGCAAAGTTGACAATAGGGTCGGTCATATAGACACCTATACGATCAAAATATTCTCCCACGCAGTGATGCCACGAACTGCATTCCGCTATGGCTTATGCGGTATTACTGCTCACTACAATTTTTACTCTTTATTCATTCGGTAGCCTTGATAATTCTTCTTCCACAAAAATATGGATTATCTCACATACTGAATAGCAATTGCGCTTGCTGTTTCGTTAATGCGTATATCTGAATTTTAGTCTGTTTGCATCGTATTTTCATTCATGTAGATTTATCATTTTCTTTTTAAAAACCACTGTTGAATGATGGTTTTATAAACTTTTTCAATACAGAGAGCAAACTTATGATAAATTAAAACAGATCTAGACAAAGGAGAGGAACTATTTGATCAATTTCCAGAAAAATATTTGATTGATTTCTCTGAAAAGTTTTCATTTTTCATTTTACCATTTACGAAAAATGTTTGTGCTGCAGAACCAAGAATTCAAATTTTTGTTTCTTTTTTTTTTCCATATTTTTTCTAAGATTTTGTAGTTATCAGTTATATAGAAGAAATTTCTAGTGAATATTCTGCTCAAAAGATGAAAACATATTTTTAAAGGTTTCCGAAATCATTCAGTTCAGTGAATGAATGCAATCATTGGAAAAAAAAAAACAGATTTTTTGTAATTCAAATATTACGCACATACGAAATAGAAAAGCATATAAACAATTTTAAAAGATTTTTGAATATTTCTAAGTGTGTCAAGCAATGTTTGATAAAAAATTAATTTTTTTCATTCTTAATTTGCGTGAAGCTTCTCAAACGCAATCTTCCGTTGTGGTATTTTTTAATCTTCGATAGCATTGAAAGATGGTTTAAGTCAAAATATATTTCTTTAATAAATCTGAATATTTTCATAATGAAAGGCTGAAATTTCGTAAATCACCTAATTAATTCATGGTGTCCTTTGTACTTACTGGGATTCTTTTCGTAAATGGGACGTATAAAAATTTAAATTTTGCTTTGATTTAGTTTTAATCGCGAAAAAATATTTAATGGATACCATAAGATACTGTAAATGTCTATGATCAGTATTTAAGAAATAAAATCATAGGTCAGTGTTTTGGGGACACCGTGTACATATATAAAGTGTGTCCAGTGCTAAAAGTGCCCAATGGCTATTTCCTAAACTGTTTGTCAGAGACACATAGTTCCAGTTGCAAAAATGCTTTAAATTTTATAACCTATTATATAAGAAAAATTCTTTGTCAGTAGATCAATTATAATAAAAATTACGAAATTTAAATTTTATACTGTCGCCAGCCCCTTTCAGCTATACTTAGAATTATTTTTTCTTTATGCAACAATTTTATGCTCAGTAAAAATTAATTCATTCTTCTACAACCAAAATTCACCGAGGTACAGCTGCTTAAACATTAGAGCACTTTTCGAGCTTCGAAATAGGGGCTGCATACATAAAGAATTTAAAAATTAATGTACATGGTTTTGATCACTCATTCAAATCGAAAGACCTCTGATAAATTTTTATGGATCCTGAATATTACCCTCTGATTAAAGATTAATATTTTAAAGTTAGTTTTGCTTTTATCTCCGCTTTATTCAAGGAAATTAAATTAAATCCTTAGATTTAAAATTTCAATTTTTATATAGTCCCTTAACGGTTTACCTTAACGGGACATTTTAAAAAAGGGGAAAAATGGCTTAAGTCAAAATGTTTGCTGTTTCATAAATCGGTGAATTTTGGTGTTCAAAGAAGCGATCTTTTTTTAAATTTTGAACGAAATTGTATGAGATTTATTTTTTCATAAATATACCTGATAGGACCGCGGTACCGTATAAAAACTTAAATTTCGTAATTTTTATTGGAAATTACTTATTGACCTCGATTGTTTCTGATATAATAGATCATGCAATTCAAAACAGTTTTGAAACTGTAACTATGTGTCTCTGATTAACGGTTTAAGAAATAGCCACTGGGCAACGTTAGCACTGGATACTCCGTATATATATACATAAGAGAGAGAGAGAGAGATCTTTGATGTATTTCACTTTACACTTTAATTAAATGCACCTTATATATGTCATTTAGTTTCTAACTCCTATATTATATAAATTCATTCATATCTAAGAGAAATAAATGTACTTCTGAAATATCCCATAGCATAAGCATTTTTAAGTAAAGTAATTCGGTGGAAGACGCCATATTTCAGAATTTTTTTTTGCATAGTACAAATTTGAAATGAAAAAAAAAAGATAATGAAAAAATGCAACATGTTCTTCAATCTTAGTTATATGAATTTATGAATTGCTTTTCCACTATGCATATGATTGAAATATTTAATCCTAAATCCATGTGAATATATGTTGTTCCATATATACGTGGAAGATGCACCAATTATGCTATAATAAAATGATACAAACACTGGAAAATTATCTATGAATTAACAATAAGTATGGTAAAACAAACAAATATGTAAACTTAATTTTTTACAAAATTATTTAACTAAAACTGATAAAAGTACAAGTCGGAATATTAGCCGGCATAACATTTCATCCAGTACAAATGATCACTATTGCTATCTTCGTACTAATTTCAATCACAGAGACCTTTATTATCCCAAAAGTATCCTTTACTTTGAAAATATCCATTTTTCCTAGGAGTATCCTTTTACATATATGCAGCATAAGTTTGATTCAGACTAATAATTTTCATCATTATATTGATTTAAATTTGATTCTGAACTATCTGCTTTCCTTTTGTAATTTCGAGACCTACTCTCTATGATTATAAAATGGAATTATATATGATTAGAGAATTGATATATTTAAAAATAGTGAAAATATAATATACATATATTATAGGCAATATAAAATATTACATTAAAAATTGCATATTTTGTTAATTAAAATAATATAAAATTCTATTCATATACAGGGTTATTCTAAACTCCGTGTACAAACTTTTAGGGGAGATAGGGCACATAATAAGGAATGCGAATCACACAGCAATGTGGGGTCACAAACGTCTTCTTCGTGTAGCTGTTAATAATCACTTTGGAACGGGGGTGCTGAAACAACGGTGAACTTTCCGACCATTGTTTGTCAAAATCTAACGCATTTTTCTCAGAAAACATGTGACTAAAATTATTTGTTTAAAAACTCTATTTCATTTCTTAGATGAGATTTTTGGAGACAAACTCATTGTATGCGAAACTTGCTTAGAAATTAGACAAACACTTCAACACTTTTCATAAAGTGATTATTACCAGGTAAGTAAAAACGGCATTTTTGACCGCACATTGCTATGTGATTCTGGCTCCTTATTGTGTGCCCTATCTCCCCTGAAAGTTTGTACACGAAGTTTAGAATCCCCCTGTATATTACACTATAATATACAATATGCAAATTGAAAAATACAATTGAAAGCTAATTTAAATTATTTCTGAGATGGGTGTTTGTGCCTTCCACCAAATATAGGGTGAAGATACCACACACGCTTATTTCCGCATTGCTGTATGGTTAAGGACGCTTCTGCTTGCCTTTGGTGTGTAACAGAATTCGGAACTCACTTATATTGTTAATATCTTTTTTTTTAATAAAACATACGGATGACTATTATAAAGGCCTTACTCGCTAGGTAAAATGCTCACGAAATCAGAAATAACGACGATAAAAAGCGATAAATTAAAATAAATTCACATTGCACGTTTACACTAGGAAAAGGTTTTTCACACAAGAGGACCAGTATTGTTATCTGCTGGTGCATAAAATACTAGCAAACTTACATCTTCCTCCGAATTACCTTATACTATAATTATATTTTCGTTAAATAATTGATATAATTGAAAATCGTATTGCTATTCATGAAAATATGGTTTATTAATACTTACAGCATTGAAGCAACAAGATAGAGTAAATAGATTATCAGTACGTTTTAATCGTTAAATTTATTTTTCTAAATAAGGCATATCTGGAATATACGAATAAATCAAATATGCAAATTAATGTATGAATGTGTGAGTCTCTTTCTAAAAAACATTTTCTGAATAGAAACAGATTAATAAACAATATGCATTATTATGATAAACAAAGAAAATGTGCTTTAAGTGAATAAATAAAATCTCGAACAAATATCTTTACAAATAAAAATTATGGAAGATTAATAAAAATAGCTTAAAGAAAATGGCTTTTACGTAACTTATCAAAACATATACTTATCTAAAATCTGAAACACATGGCTAGACATTAAGCAGCAGAAAACTTAAAATATGCACTAAAGAAATTTAAATATCCCGTAAATCTTTTCTATTTTATTTTCTCTCTTAAGTATACTGATTTTATTTCTTGTTATAATAACTCATATTTCGTTTATTCTTCTTCTTTTGTCACTTTTTTTAAATTTCAAATTATCTAGGAGTATTATTTTACATTTTTTAGTGTGGCGATTTTATTTTGAGATTTAGAAATTTATTCTTTTGGATTTCTTACCCAGACAGTATTCACATATTTGACTTAGTAAAGGCTTTTTTTTTTTTCGTTACCAACAAAATTTTTATGTGTTTTATTTTTGGAATATTGTTTACTTTCACTGTATTTTCGTTATATTGCTGACTGCAATGCGAAATGGAAAAATTTATAGACAATATTTTACATTTTATTTTTATTAATGTGAACCAGATATAATTTTTCAATACAGTAAAGCATAACGGCACTGATAAATTAAATAAAACTTTCTAAAATAACACACATAAAATTTACTTGTTATGTCATAGACGTGTTTCGATCGAAAAAGTTTTGATCTTTATCAGTAGTGGTTATCTATTCACAGACTGGGACAGGGAACGGAAAAGAAAGTAAACAGAAAACACAAGCGAAGTGCGAGTTACCAATCGGAGGAATGTAAAAGCACGAAACCAAAGAGGATAAGAGAAAGGGGGAAAGAGGGGGAATAAAAATAAAATATAGAATAAAATATAAAATAGATATGTAGGAAGAAAGAAAAAAGAAAAAGCTGGCACAAAATTAAAATACGCAAAAACAATAAAAAACAGATGAGCAAAAGAACAGCAATAACAACGATAAAAAAACACTTTTTTATGATATAAATATAAATAAATAGGACAGCATATTTTTAAAAATTATTAAAGATAAATTAAATATAGAAAAACACACAGTAACAACAAAATAAATAAATATATATATATATATATATTAAATCGTTCTCAAGATACTCCAAGTACTGAATAATGAAAAAGCCTTCCGAAAACATCCAGACTGAGGAGTGTATGAGATCTTAGCATTAGAAAATTAAAAATGATAATTAAAATTTTAACAATGTGAGGTAATAGGAGATTGGGAAACCTCATGCTTTTAGAAACATACCTCTCATGCTCTTTGAGCTAAAATTTGAGAGCTCTTCTGATCTGACCAATATAGCCCAAGTCACAAGATCCACAAGAAATAAAATAAACACCCCGGTGGTTCTCTGTAGAAATAGGATCTTAGAGAGAAGATAATTTAATGTTATTCACAAATTTAAAGTGGAGGTGTGCCGGATCGTTAAAAAGTTAGATTCGCGGATGCGGATCTGAAAACGGATAACTTGTTTTCAAATCCTCGAACAGATATATGAAAATGGATCATCTATTTATTATATCCGCGGATACGGATGTGTAAATGGGTCAGCTATTTATCATATCCGCGGTTACGGATATGAAAATGGATCATTTGTTTTCATAACTGCGGATGCGGATACGGATATATTTGTTTGGAAGACTACATCATTTTCAAGCGATAATTTCATGCGCAATGTGTAAAATAATCTGCCACAATGATAATTTTCAGATCCTGTGTAATAACCTGCATGGATTAAAAAATAAAATAGGGGTTCAAATAGCTTTTTTTAAATAATTTTAACAGGGTTTAATAAGCATTAAATTATCGAAACGCTACGACAAAACCAAGGAGCTTTTCAAACCCACATAACTTCTTGTTGTCTTATTAAGACAGTAGTACGAAAAAAACTGTGTAGTTTTGGTTCATAAATAGGACTAACTATCTGACTCTTTACTATCTCAGTATGTCTCTTTACAAGTTCTATAAGACACTGCAATAAACAATAAACCTCTGCCGGTTAAAAAACTTGCAGAAACAATTTCGTATAGTAATAAACTAGTGTTCTACTGTAACATTAAAAATTATGAATGTGTAAATACAATAGACTAACTAAGGGATAGGGGCTATACCCTCACTAGAAAGATTTTAGCTCACTTTCTATAGCAAGAATAAGAGATGGAGTCCTTTATTGTTGGGGGGTAGATGAAGACATAGAAGTATTGAAAAATCTTACAAAGTTACGCCAATAGTAAATACATGCTAATAGCTTTAAACTACTTATACTAATTAAAAAAAGGATTTTTGTTCTAAAGAAGAGATGCACTGAAAATTGGTAAATAGTAATTACTAAGTTTTGAACAATAAAATCTATGTTTAATTACAAAAATATAATTGATAGAATAGAATAATTTGTTTTTTCATTTCTCTGACTTATCTTGAAAGTTCCTTAAAATATCCGTGGAAGATCCGCTGAAAAAAGGCGGATGGGAATAATTTTTATAGCTCTGACGGATCCAGATCCGGATCCGAATAAGGTCTTTTGCTTAGGCGGATACGATTTTTTCCCCAAATATCGGCAAATACAGATACGGATACGGATATACGGCACACCTCTAGTGTAAAGATGACTTTGTAACCGAAATTTTTTAGAAGTTTAGAAATTTTTTAGCATAAAGGTGTAGACAGGTAGAAAAAAAAGGTAGTAGAATTAATTGATTAAGATGATTAACAGTTTATTAGACTTATTAAACTTAGAAGGAACCTTACGAATAATAGAGAGACTAAAACCACGTGAGACCGCAAGGATTTTATATAATTAACTAGCTGAAGTACCCGTTCTTCGCACGGGAATGAATGGACTTTTTGATATTAATATTTGTTATGATTACTATTTATTGTAATAAAGAGATATAGCAAAATGGATATCGCGTTATATTGTGTTCAATAATCATGCATACTGAATTTCAAGGCAATCGTTTTTACGGTGCAGATGGCGATGCGGCGTAGCACAATCTAGTGGCGAGTTTTAGCAAAACGGATACGGCAAAAATATTCTTCGCATTCAGATATCGATGTATACGAATTTTCATGACGACGGCTGAATAGTCTTGAAGTTCATGTGTTGACGCGACATCTAGTATCAAGTTATAGGAAAATGGATCGTGCCAAACTCTTCCCCGTGTTCAAATATCTATGTATACCTATTTTCATAGCGATCATTCGCACAGTCAAGAAGTGATACACTGCAGGGCCATCTAGTGGTTAATTAAAGTAATGATTTGCTACAGCGCCGTCATGTGGCGAGTTATAGCAAAATGGATAACGCCAAAATATTCTCATTGTTCAAATAGCCTATGTATACTGATTTTCATAGCCACCGTTTGAATGGTCAAAAATTTGGCCTGCTGCAGCGTCATCTAGTGGTGAGTTAAAATAATAATGCATTGCAGTGTCATCTAGTGGCGAGTAACATCAAAAGTAACGCAGTTAGAATGGGTGTCTATAAATGATGGACCCGATTTTAAAAAATCATATTTTCAAAAGTTCTCGACGGAATAAAATAATTAATGCGTAAAAATAACGAGAAAAGCTCGAAGTTTTTTTTATTACTAACAGATAGTATTTTTTACCTTATAAATGTTCAATATGTGACCCTTTTGTCACACGGCATACGTCCAATCGATAATCTAGTTCATTCCACACATTTTGTAACATGTTTCTGGTAATGGTTTGTAATGCTGCAGAAATGCGTTGTTTCAATTCTGGGAGTGTGTTCGGCATTGGCTGTACGAAAACACGGTCTTTGACGTAACCCCATAGAAAGAAATCGCATGGGGTTAGGTCAGGAGATCTTGGTGGCCATGTTAATAACGTTAAATCATCGTCACACGCACGGCCTATCCATCTTTGTGGAAGCACATTGTTTAAGTAACTACGAACCGTCAAAGACCAATGAGGAGGTGCTCCATCTTGTTGGAAGATAAAATCTGGACTGTCCTCAAGCAGTTGTGGAAATAACCAAATTTCCAGCATGTCGAGATAATTGTCACCTGTGACAGTTTTTTCACCGAAGAAAAAAGGCCCATAAATTTTTTCACACGACATTGCACAGAAAACGTTTACTTTGGGTGAATCTCTCATAAACTGTTGAAATTGATGAGGATTTTCACTTCCCCACACTCTGACATTGTGACGATTAACATGTCCTGATAAATGGAATGTCGATTCATCTGAAAATACCAATTTTTTGCCAAAATTAGGATTTTGTAATTCCATTAGCATGCGTTCACAAAAGTCTAATCGACGCACTTTATCATTCTCTGTTATTTGTTGCAGCAACTGTAAACGATACGGTTTAAACTGTAATTTTGTACGCAAAACTTTCCATACCGTTTGATGTGGCATTCCTAATTCTAGGCCGGCAACTCTCGTCGACTTCCGCGGGCTGCGAACAAAACTCTCCCTCACCTTCTCCACTGCGTCGTTCGAAAGGCTTGGCCGGCCGCTGCTTTTCTTTTTGCACAAGCAACCTGTTTCTTTAAACTGCTTATACCATCGCAAAATGCTTTTCTTAGTTGGTGATTCTTTACCGTATTGAATTCTAAAAGCACGTTGGACAGTAGTAGTCGAAAAAACCCTTGCGTACTCCAACACACAAAAACTCTTCTCACTCGCTGTCGCCATTTTGGGCTTCTTACTGTCAGCGATCGTAAATGTGCTGCCATCTGTTAGTAATAAAAAAAACTTCGAGCTTTTCTCGTTATTTTTACGCATTAATTATTTTATTCCGTCGAGAACTTTTGAAAATATGATTTTTTAAAATCGGGTCCATCATTTATAGACACCCTGTATATTCCTCGTGCTCAAATGTGTAAGTATAAAAAATTTTATGCCGATTAGTCGAACGGTATTGAAGTTGCTGCTTTGCAGCGCCATTTAGCGGCAAGTTACAGCAAAATGGATAGTGAAAAATATTCTCCGTGTTCTAATATTCGCGTGTACCAAATTTCATCGAAATTGGTTGGACGATATTCGCATAGCAAACGGCTAAACGGAATAGAATTCGACGTTCTGCTGCGCCACCTAGTGAAAAGTTAGAGGAAAACGGATAGCATAAAAACCTTCTCCATGATAAAATACTTAGGTGAACCAAATTTCATGGTGATCGGTGAAACGGTGCTGGAGTTTTTCAACCTCCTACACACATACCAACATTCATTTTTATCTATAACCAGTCTTATTATACGTATATACCAGTCTCAAGTAAAATCCAGTTTCAAATCTAAGCCTCGCCAAAGTGCCAGCATACGCCATTTTGCAAGAGTTTTTTCAGGGAATCATTCGAAGCATTGCCTTAGCAGCAATCAAAATGGGAAATGGTTCGACCGCCAGGCATTTATTTGAAAAGTGGAATCCCTTAATACAGCCGCATTTTTTAAATTATCAACTATAACATGTTTTATTCATCGTTACCTCGATGTACTAAATGCGAAGATTTCAATTTTCTGAAATTTGGCGGATTTCCCCCAAGTTAAATCAATGTACTCAATTGGCGAGGATTCTGAAGCTACATCGCTTGAAATGCCCTAATAACTGCATTATTTCTGCACGGATAGTTAAAATTTAATGCTGTATTCTAAGAAAACCTATACACTTGTTTTCAAAAGTGCTATTCCCTTAAGCTCTCAGTAAATTGCGCCAAAAAGCCTAAAACTGTGCAAACCGCTAGAACTCACTCTCTAAAAATCGGCCTAGCAGCCATTTTTTTTTTCGCCAAACTAAAAAAAATTACATATTAGTCTCGGATATCTTCGATCCTGATTGTTTTGCGTATAAAACATTTCATTCCTGCTCTCATTTCTTATGCGCACATGATATTATAATTAAAAAAATAACCTAAAAAAATAAACTAAAAAAATCATTATTATTCTTTTATTTTTACTTTAAGAATTTAAAACATTTTATTCGGCAAAATCGCCACACATGGCAACCAAGATGCTTATTTCACACACTTTTTTCACTACAGGGGTTAATATTACGTAAAGCTTTCTGCGTGGAGAACATAAAAAATCTCTTAAATTCCGGGAACGGAAATAAAGTGGAGTTTCAAAGTTTTAAAGTGGACTATCATTTATTCTATATTATTTTACATATCTGTGTAAAATTTCAGGCTGACAGGTCCATTTTTGTGGAATTGTATACTACCCAAATCAACAAATTGACAAACAGAATTTCATTTTTATTTATAAGATAACCTACGCTTGTTTTTAAAAATACCCTCTCATTAAATTGCGCCAAGCGCTAGAATCATAGAAAATCTGACACACTTTCAGATTTTTAAATGCGCACTAAAGTGCTATATATAAAAAGAGTTATAATCCATGGGTCTTCCCTATTTTCGTTCCTTCTTTCATTAAGTTGGAAAGTGTATCATTATTCATGAGTGTGATTAAACAAAATTAAAATTGATATTTCTAACATCTTTTTTCTGGATGTGATACATTAGATGCAGAAAAGCTGCTCAGAAAAATGCACAATTCCAACTGAATGAAAATTTCAAAAACTTATACGCAGGTGTATTCATAACCCAAATAGCAGACGATTAAATTACGATAAATAGCGCCAAGCGTTAGAATCCTCCTCAAAATCGCGAGAATGCTGAAGATAGATCGCTTGAAATCCCTTAATAACTGCATTATTTTCGCACGGATCATAAAAATTTAACGCTGTATTCTAATAAAACCTTTGCACTTGTTTTCAAAAATCCGTTTCCTTAAGCTCTCAGTAAATTGCGCCTAGCCGGAAACTGTGCAAACCGCTAGAACTCACTTTCTCGGCATTTGAGCCATTTTATTTTTTCGCCAAACTAAAAAATTTTAACATATTAGCCTCGGAAATCTTCAATTCTTATTGTTTTGAGTATAAAACATTTCATTCCTGCTCCGATTTCCCATGCACACGATATTATAATTAAAAAAAATATAACCTTACGAATATAAACTAACAAAAAAAAATCATTATTATTCTTTTATTTTTACTTTGAGAATTTAAAACATCTTATTCGGCAAAATCGCCACACATGGCAACCCCGATCCTTATTTCACACTTTTTTCACTACAGGGGTTACAATTACGGAAAGATTTTTGCGTGCAGAACATAAAAAATCTCTTAAATTCCGGGAACGGGTGGACTTTCAAAGTTTTAAAGTGGATTATGATTTATTCTATATTATTTTACATATCTGTGCAAAATTTCAGGCTGATAGGTCCATTTTTGTGGATTTGTATACAACTCAAATCCACAAACAAACAAACAAATAAACAAACAAACAAACAAACAAACAAACAAACAGAATTTCATTTTTATTTATAAGATATCATTATAAGGACAAGACGAGTCAAAGCAAAACGATGATTAGAGAGAGCATGAGGAAGTAAAGGGATAGAAAAGGTTTTGTGAAAAACAGAAGTAGAGAAACCATTAGGATTCTTAAAAGAAGAACATCCAAAAAAGGTAAAGAATTGTTACACTCCTCTTCTACAGTAAACTGATTGCACGGATTAACCAGATTAACATTCGAAAGTAAACTAGAAGTACCACAATTGGAATTCCCACGAACGAAAGTGTCGTGAACCTATCTGACCCAGCACGAAAAATTGCAAACCTTGAAGTGCCTCTCTTCAAAATGATGCATATAAACATCACATAAAAGAGGATTAAGCATAGCAAGACTCTCGATTTGTTTATAGAACGGACCTTTGAAAATGAAAGCAGTTTGTTTAACATAAACGCTAACTAAAGAGATAAACTCCATAATCTCGACAAAAGAATAATGAAACTCGCGCAAACGCTTTTCCAGACAGTCAATGGCATCCTGGATAAGAACTTTAGAAAATAGAGATTTGACATCAAGAGAAAGCTTTTTACAATTAGTAGGAGAAAGAAGTTTAACTTTGTTGGTAAATTCATTACAGTTTTTAGCAGTCTGAGTAATACTAGCAGTCAAAGGTTAAAAAGTAAGTGAAAGGAAACGTGCAAGGTTATAACCAATATAAAAAAAAATAGGGCGGAAGGCAAGAGAAGATTTGGGAATTTTGGGAAGTGCATAGAAACGAATAGAGTTAGCAATAGAAGGAATAACTTAAAGTTCAATTTGATCATTTAAGATAACAGAGGACTTAACAGTAAGTTTAATTTCAGAAAGATGGCTTAGTGGGATCATAATTTAATTTAGCGTAAGGACCAGTGATTAACATGTCATTTAATACTATTAACATTAGAAAATTTATTAAGTAAAACAGTCTGACAAACTTTATCAGTTTTAGTAATGAGTAAATTAGGGTTATAGTTGAGTTCTTTGTAAGCAGTTTCCTGAGAACAAGAAACGTTAGAATTCACGTGCATATTATTCGAAGTGATAGTAGTAGCAATAAAATATCGCAGAATATTAAGCTAGTTAAAAGAGAGTTTACTATTGTTAAGAGAGTTTTACATAGGAGCAATCAATTTATATAGTATAACATTACTAATGCGAGAAAAATTCAAACTCAAACTAGGAATGTGTTTTTGAGAATCAGTAATTCATGCGAAAACAAATTAAAAACACAAATAATATTGTTATTTTGTACAGTTCTGTATTTACTTTATGTTTACTAATTAAAAAAAAAGTTGGTCCACAAAATTTTATTACAAAGGCATGTTTGGAACTCAGTAATCTGCAATAGTTTCACTTATTTCAAGTTTTAAACACGTGAAAACAAAAGAATTATTTCTTTCATATGGCAGAGTCAATAGCCTCCTGTTGGCTTGACCTCTACGAGGAGCGGACATGTTGGTCATCGACAACCTTCAGCGTACATGGTCCACAGCACACTCAGTCAAGAAATGAATCGGCCCTCCCAAGCACTGGCCAATTCGGTGCTGCTTAATTTCCGGTGCTGTAATGTGAACCGACTTTAACCGGTTGAGTTTCTGGCAGACAATTTAAAGAATCCAACTTTAGTATTTTGTAAGTTTCTCGTATATTTGCGCTGTCAAACAATTCACAGAATTTTTTCCAGAGTAAGAGATTGCTTAGATTTTCAAGGTTTTCTAAACTTCAAAGCACTCATGATAATTTCACGAAAATTATCTCTTGGACATATAAAGAATATGATTCGCAATCCCGAGACATAAACTTAAAGTCCTTCAAATTCGTTCAAAAGATTCGAAAGCAGTGCAAAACCCTTTCACATTTCCAAGCTCAGTCCATGTGATTGATGGTTGCTCCTGACATTGAAGAATAAGTTCTATAGAAAAAATCTCGTGCAAATAATCTGTTCATCTGCAAAAGGTCTGAACCATATGTTTGCAAAAAAAAAAAAAAAAAAAAAAAAAAAGAATTGACTGATGGGACCCAGGCCTACCATAACAGAGAAGACATCTCGAAATGTACATAGTTATTTTTGTTACTGTACTACAATGGTTCTTCTTTTTTCTTTTGAATTTTTGAAGATATATTTTAAGGAAATATTTTCTCTCTCTGTATCTCTCGTTTTTTTTCAAATTTGATTGTGTAAATATTATTATTAGCATTTTATTTTTCACTATACAAAAGGTTTCATTTGAATGCAGAAAATGCCTTTCTTTAATGTACTTTTAATCATAATGTTCTGACTTAGTACCATGCGAAAAAATTAAACATTGATTATGACTGCAATTAATTGGGAGAACATTGTTTCGTTCCTGACATTTTAATTGTCAATGTCAATATTGATGAATTCAAAATTAATGACTTATTCATTCCGAACTCAACTTAAAGAAATAATATATCTGTTTCTATAAAGAAGTAATAACTCTTATTTATGAATGATTTTATTACAATTACAAGTTACTCATGGATAATAATATATCAGGCTTCGAAAATAAATCTCCCGTATATGGTTATACAGGGTTATTAGGAAACGAAAAACTTTAAGAAAGGAAAATCTTAATAAAATTATGCATTTAATGATTTGTTTCAAATATCGCGTTTGTATTTTTTACTGAATATGAGATAATTATATCCACCGAGCTACTGACCTAACATTTTTTACTTTTGCTTCATTGAAAAGTTATCTCGATTCTGAAATTAAAAACGAAATCATTTTAAAAATAAATTACACATTTAGCATACATTTATGATAGTTCACAAATATTATTACAACGGAACATGTTCAATGTGACGGCCATCACTGTCAGCTACCGTATTGAATCATAAAAGAGAATGCTCATCAGCTGACAGCCGTGTTTTCAGGGAAATGTACGCATATGTTGTGAAATACATTCTTTAAGATCAGGCAAAGTTCTATATGTATAATAGTTCTATATGTTCTAAAATATATGTATAAAACAAAATCATGTATGTGTATGAATTTGGTGAAGAACATTCAAGGGAAAAAAAAAGTCAAGTGAAAAGATATCACCTTCATCTTTATTAATATTTTTGTTCAATAACCACTCTCTCTCCAATATGAGAAGTATTTCCTTTCCCCAACACATTTTGTTTCTAAATAGAAATAGCATAACGACGAAAGACATAAGAATTCAATGAGGCAGGAAATGAGCCTATGGAAGAAAAGTGAATGTAACAACGCTATGGACTCAGATTGGTAAAATTTCAGGGGTATTTGTTACACCTCATTTTCATTTCTCAAGAGAGAACAACTTGATCTTATTTATAGAAGAGAAAGAAACACCATGTATAAATTTTGTATCCAGCCCATGCCATTACACTTATATCACATTTTTCGCAAGATTACATACAGAGAGTATATTTGCTATAACGTAAGAAAGTCATGTTTTTGAAATAAAAGAACAATCGTAATTATTAAAGAATAGAATGATAATATTTTCTAACATACAGTTGTATTTAAATCTCAATTGGATGAATTTCGCTTCATTGAAATTGCTTTTAATTAAATCGATAATACTGGAAACACAAGTATGGATTCAAGAAAGTAATAGACAGTTATTAAATTTGGAATAGAGTTATTGTATATTTGAAAGTAAGAATATAAAATTGAATTGTAATAGATTGATATCCAAAATTAATTCCAAAATATATTAATCTGCTCTCTGTTATGGTTTTATATTATAAATTATGCAAAAACGTTACTGATAAATGAACTCATTTAATTCTGCTATATAATTAGCGTGCTTTTCATAAAAAATGAAACAATGAATAAATATGTTTCTACTCTTGTTTCATGTTTGCAGATTCCTTCTAAACTGGAAAATAATAAAACTTTCATTTAAAAAAAAATGCAAGGCCTGCAATTTAAAGAATTCGCAATGTCGGAATATTTACTCAGTTTAAAACTTAACTATTTTCTTTAAATGGAAAATGCACATTTTCCTTTGATAGACAGCCTACCAAGAAGACATTGCTAGAAAAATAGATTAATGTGATATTAATAACAATATTGCACTAAAAAGACTTCTGAATAAGCTAAATATTGTGCATAAGTTTGATAAATAAACTATTTAAAACAGACATGCGAGAAAAAGAACAGCTATCATCGCACTTATAATGCGAAAGTGCATACATACATATTCCCTCACAAGAAAACGAATAGGTGAGTCCAAGATCCCCAAGATAACTTAAAATGAACCTCTGTTCATTTTAAGTGTGTTGGAGATGTTCATTTTGTTGTGTTGGAGATGTTGTTGTGTTGGAACATGTATTCGGATTTGTGTGCTTGTCATGAGGAACCGCTTATAAATCCACGTCAGAGTAAGGACAGACAAAAGGGGAGGGGCAAATGCCTTGGGGGAGGACTTTTGTGGGTATCTAGCGCGCTGGAGAAAACCGCCCAAAACTCCAGACTGCTAGACCGACGGCCCCGCGATAGGACAGAACCCTGTTCCTCCACTTGAACCATCTCCCAATGCCAGTGGCTTTAACCACTGTGCTACACATTGGTCTCTGTTAGAGATTTGTGATGCGATTTGTCCAACAACCGAAAAACATGTTGTTGTGAACATGTATATCGGATTTGAGTTCTTGACTCGAAACCCGCTTATAAATCCTCGTCAGAAGGACAGCACAAGAGGGGGTACCCTCCGTAGGGGGGGGGGAGCTTTCTAAGGAGCACTAACCCGTATTTACACTAAGTTTCGGAGGAAACCACGGAGAACTCCGAACAGTTAGGTCGACGGCGTGCGATGGGACCAGAACCTTCACACTTCGCCCATCTACCATTTCCAGTGACATAACCACTGTGCTATGGTGAGGCAAAGCATCTGTAATATCCAGGAGAGCCATGAGAAAGCAATGTACAAAATATCATAGATTATAGGCCCAGAATATACAAAAGATCCCAAATAGCCCAGAAATGGATATTTTTTTCATGCAAAAGATGGGAGTGAACCAAAATGGCCCAGAAATGGATATCTCTCTAAAATCTACAATATCTGAATGACCTGAAATATCTCTTATTATAGATGTTTTCTGATCATTAGAAAATGTGCACGCCTCAAATTTCTAATCGAGGTCCATTTTAAATTATCTAAAGGATCTTGGACTTCTAACAGATATGCACATAGTTGCTTTTATTATATTTGGAACATTACTTTTTTTCGGACTTGTGTGCTTAGATCTCTCTTATAAATGACTCGCCCAGTAAGGTGGATAACATACTGGAAGTTTTTACTAGAACAGAGAAAAGAAATTTAACCCTTTGAAGACGGGCGGTCGATTTTTCAACCAAGCCGTAGAACACCTTAAAGGACGAGCATGGTTTGTATTTCGACCAACTAATGCTTTCCCCCTCTTTAAGTGTTCTCCTGTACTGGACCGGCGGGGATAGATGTCAACATAGATCCATCAATACAGTTGCACCCTAGTTACTGAAAAGGAGAATATACACGTAAACGGAATCCCCTTGTTCATGAAGTTCGTTTTACTTCGGGGGGCGGGAAAGGGTAATCCATCAATGATTGTTGCACAAATAGCAGCTTCAGCTAAGAGTCACTGGAATGGGGGAAAGCATATTTAAGATGTTTCCATCCTTCTGAAACAGCGGTGTAGGTGTTATTTCGCCGCGTAAAAGGGGGAAAGCAGTGACCCCTTGCTGGTTAGCTATTTCCTGCGTTCCAAATAAACCAGGCGAAAAGGGAGACCGCCATTTTCACCCACACACGAAACGGACTTAGGGAAAATATTCTTCCTCCCTTTCCCCGCTTGTTGCTGTGCTTTCAAGTGAAATAGAAAATTTGTCATGCAGGGTCTTTCATAAGCTATTTATTTATTTTTTTATTAGATATGCCACTTTTCAGTGTTTTGTAACTTAAATTTTTGAAACTTAAGAAAAATTTATTTGGCGTGAACCATAATTAATATGCACAGTATGTATCGAAACATAATTTGTGTTTCAGAGCCGTACACCGGACATGGACGGGAGAGCTGTACGTGTTTTTAAAGTGTCAAATTCCATGCAGAATTTTTCATTAACGAAAAAAGCTGCCTTTATTTTCCTCGTTTATAAGTAAAATAATTTAGGAATTAATTTACATTAGGTATAGTTATATATATATATATATATATATATATATATATATATATATATATATATAGTACAATTTAAAAAAAGGAATAAAAATGGAAACAATAAGAGACACACACGCGCACGCACACATATATACAGTCGACTCTCAATATCTCGAAATCGGGTTGACCGGCAAAAAATATTCGATATAACAGAAATTCGAGATATCGGAAATCGTACATAATATCTTATTCAGGGGCATGTTTTTACCGTGTTTAACACACGGTAAAAATATACCCCTGAATGGGGGGCGTAGCCAGAAATTTTTCATGGGGGGGGGGGGTTACGACTGCTACAACTCATATATATGTAAACGTGTGTGTGATAATGTAGTGAAGAATATACATTTTGTATGTCAAAAATTTCTCATGGGGGCGTTATGACCCCTCAACCCCCCCCCCTCCTTGGCTACGCCCCTGCCCCATTAAATCAAACTCTATGAAGCAAAATGTTTCTACTTTTCTGATGATAAGTGGGTAATTTCATCGTTAGTAATAATGTTAGAAGAACCAAAATGGTACCGAGGTGGACCAGGGGGGTCCCCCCCTCCTCCGAAATTTAAAATTTTGTTAACAAAATGATAATGTGAAGACTTTTGTGAACAATTCGGTTTTTCAACGTTTGGTACCCCTCCAAAATGTATTGCTGTGTTCGGCCCCAGAAGAATTAATAGATAATACACAGAATCAAAGCATTAATTGACCAATTTTATTTAGGAGTAGCTGAAGTAACCGTTCTTCGAACGGGAATGCATAGACTTTTTGATATTAAGATTTTTTGTGATTACTATTTATTGTAATAATGAGATATAGCAAAATGGATATCGCGTTATATTGTGTTCAATAATCAATACCGAATTTCAAGGCAATCCTTTGTACGGTGCAGAAGGCGATGCGGCGTAGCGCAATCTAGTGGCGAGTTTTAGGAAAACGGATACAGCGAAAATATTTTTCGCATTCAGATATCGATGTATACGAAATTTCACGATCGGCTGGATAGTCCTGAAGTTCATGTGTTGACGCGACATCTAGTGTCAAGTTATTGGAAAATGGATCCCGCCAAACTCTTCCCCGTGTTCAAATATATGTATACCTATTTTCATAGCGATCATTTGCACAGTCAAGAAGTGATATTTTGCAGGGCCATCTAGTGGTTAATTAAAGTAATGATTTGCTACAGCGCCGTCAAGTGGCAAATTATAGCAAAATGGATAACGCTAAAATATTCTCATTGTTCAAATAGCTATGTATACTGATTTTCATAGCGACCGTTTGAATGGTCAAGAATTTGGCCTGCTGCAGCGTCATCTAGTGGCGAGTTAAAATAATAATGCATTGCAGTGCCATCTAGTGGTAAGTAACATCAAAAGTAACACAGTTAGAATATATTCTTCGTGCTCAAATGTGTAAGTATAAAAAAATTTATGTCGATCGATCGAACGGCATAGAAGTTGATGCGTTGCAGCGCCATTTAGCGGCAAGTTACAGCAAAATGGATAGTGAAAAATATTCACCGTGTTATAATATCCGCGTGTACCAAATTTCATCGAAATTGGTTGGACGATATTCGCATAGCAAACGGCTAAACGGAATAGAATTCGATGTTCTGCTGCGCCACCTAGTGGCAAGTTAGAGGAAAACGGATAGCATAAAAACCTTCTCCATGATAAAAGACTTAGGTGAACCAAATTTCATGGTGATTGGAGAAACGGTGCTGGAGTTTTTCAACCTCATACACACATACCAACATTCATTTTTATCTATAACCAGTCTTATTATATATACCAGTCTCAAATAAAATCCAATTTCAAATCTAAGCCTCGCCAAAGTGCCAACATACGTCATTTTGCAAGAGTTTTTTCGGGGAATCATTCGAAGCATTGACTTAGCAGCAATCAAAATGGGAAATGGTTCGACCGCCAAACAGTAAAGCAGGCATTTATTTGAAAAGTGGAATCCCTTAATACAGCCGCATTTTTTAAATTATCAACTATAACGTGTTTTATTCATCGTTACCTCGATCTACTAAATGCGAAGATTTCAATTTTCTGAAATGTGGCAGAATTCCCCGAAGTTAAATCAATGTACTCAATTGGCGAGAATTCTGAAGCTAGATCGCTTGAAATGCCCTAATAACTGCATTATTTCTGCACGGATAATTACAATTTAATGCTGTATTCTAATAAAACCTATACACTTGTTTTCAAAAATGCTATTTCCTTAAGCTCTCAGTAAATTGCGCTAAAAAGCCTAAAACTGTGCAAACCGCTAGAACTCACTTTCTAAAAATCGGCCTATCAGGCATTTTATTTTTCGCCAAACTAAAAAAAATGCATATTAGTCTCGCAAATCTTCAATCCTCATTGTTTTGCGTATAAAACATTTCATTACTGCTCTCATTTCTTATGCGCACACTATATTATATTAAAAAAAATAACCTTACAAATATATACTAAAAAAATCATCATTATTCTTCTATTTTTACTTTAAGAATTTAAGACATTTTATTTGGCAAAATCGCCACACATGGCAACCACGATGCTTATTTCACACTTTTTTCACTAAAGGGATTACAATTACGGAAAGCTTTCTGCGTGGAGAACATAAAAAATCTCTTAAATTTCGGGAACGGGTGGACTTTCAAAGTTTTAAAGCGGACTATCATTTATTCTATATTATTTTACGTATCTGTGCAAAATTTCAGGCTGACAGGTCCATTTTTGTGGATTTGAATACTACCCAAATCCACAAACTGACAAACAGAATTTCATTTTTATTTATAAGATAACCTACGCTTGTTTTTAAAAATACCCTCTCATTAAATTGCTCCAAGTGCTAGAATCATAGAAAATCTCACACACTTTCAGATTTTAAATACGCACTAAAGTGCTATATATTAAAAGCGTATTGTAATCCATGGGTCTTCCCTATTTTCGTTCCTTCTTTCATTAAGTTGGAAAGTATATCATTATTCATGAGTGTGATTAAACAAAATTAAAATGGATATTTCTAACATTCTTTTTTTGGATGTAATACATTAGAAATAGATGTAGAAAAGCTGCTCAGAAAAATGCACAATTCCAACTGAATGAAAATTTAAAAACTTAGTCTCAGGTGTATTCATAACCCAAATAGCAGACGATTAAATTATGATAAATAGCGCCGAGCGTTAGAATCCTCCTCAAAATCACACATCAACCCCTTTCATTTTTCGCCAAGTTAAAAAGTTGCACATTTATTTTCGGAAAATTTCCAAATTCTATTTATCTTTTGAGTATAAATCATTTTATTCCTGCTCTGATTTCACATGCACACGATATTTTAATTAAGAAATAGCCTTACAAATAATCCAAACAAAAAAAATCGTTATTCTTTTATTTTTACTTCAAGAGTCTGAATAATTTAAAAAACTTGCCAAAAATGGCAACCTAGATATGCGCAAACCTCGCTCTTTCCACTGCGGGGTTACAATTGCGAAATGGCCAGAACAAAAATGATCATTTTGCGATACATTTTTTATCGATATCTCCTAAAATAATTCGAATTTCGAAAAAATCGCTTCGAGGTGTTTCGGGACCCGTCTTGGAGAATTACCGTACAAAATTTGGTAGGTCTACGGTCCCCCGTTTCGGAGCTACGCGAGACACAGACAGACAGACAAACGGACAGTTTACAGATTGCTTTATTTATATAGATTGGGGTACTAGATAATTTTTCACAATTACATTTTTTAGTTTCGATTTCATGGTTTACTTATCAGTATTTTTATACAAATCATTAAAGACATCTTCCGGCAAGTTAACAGGGCTTGCAAATTTCTAAATAACTGTAAATATCGAGATAAGCGGAATGATAGATTAGTATCTCCGAGATAGTGAGAAGAAAATTCTCTTAAATTATACATTAGGTCAATATGGGGCTGTAAAAAAACTTGGAGATTATCGAAAATCGAGATAAACGAAGTCGAGATATCGAGATTCAATTGTATGTTTGAAGTTCACATCTCAAAACACGAATTTAAACGCATATTTTATGTATAAGTTTCCCCAACCATTATTTAGTTTAAACCTATTTTGCTAAAATTTAACGATTAAAAAAAAAATTTACCTAACCTATAATACAAAGCTTATCCCTTGAAAGAAATAGATATTTCCTATATGAGCTATGATATCTGAATGACAAAATTTGGAGAAATTTCGCTAAACAATTAATTAGTGACGTTTACTTTCTCTAAAGCGATATATAAAGAAATTGTTTTTTGGGAACGCGTGAAGTAGACTCCAACAAACTAGAGGTCTTCCTCAATAAAATTGGTCAATTAATGCTTTGATTCTGTGTATTATCTATTAATTCTTCTGGGTCCGAATTCAGCAATACATTTTGGAGGGGTACCAAACGGTGAAAAAGGCCGAATTGTTCACAAAAAGACTTCACATTATTATTTTTTTAACAAAATTTTAAATTTCGGAGGAGGGGGGGGACACCCTGGTCCACCTTGGTACCGTTTTGATTCTTCTAACATTATTACTAACGATCAAATTACCCACTTATCATCAGAAAATTAGAAACATTTTGCTTCATAGAGTTTGATTTAATGGGGCAGGGGCATAGCCAAGGGGGGGGGATTAGGGGGGTCATAACGCCCCCATGAGAAATTTTTGACATACAAAATGTATATTCTTCACTACATTATCACACACACGTGTACATATAAATGAGTTGTAGCAGTCGTAACCCCCCCCATGAAAAATTTCTGGCTACGCCCCCCATTCAGGGGTATATTTTTATCGTGTGTGAAACACGGCAAAAACATTACCCTGAATAAGATATTATGCGCGATTTCCGATATCTCGAATTTCTGTTATATCGAATATTTTTTGCCGGTCCAGCCGACTTCGAGATATTGAGAGTCGACTGTGTATATGTGTGCGTGCGCGTGTGTGTCTCTTATTGTTTCCATTTTTATTCCTTTTTTTTAAAATTGTAAATATATATATATATAACTATACCTAATGTAAATTAATTCCTAAATTATTTTACTTATAAACGAAGAAAATAAAGGCATTTTTTTCGTAAATGAAAAATTCTACATGGAATTTGACCCTTTAAAAACACGTACAGCTCTCCAGTCCATGTCCGGTGTACGGCTCTGAAACACAAATTATGTTTCGATACATACTGTGCATATTAATTATGGTTCACGCCAAATAAATTTTTCTTAAGTTTCAAAAATTTAAGTTACAAAACACTGAAAAGTGGCATATCTAATAAAAAAATAAATAAATAGCTTATGAAAGACCCTGCATGACAAATTTTCTATTTCACTTGAAAGCACAGCAACAAGCGGGGAAAGGGAGAAAGACTATTTTCCCTAAGTCCGTTTCGTGTGTGGGTGAAAATGGCGGTCTCCCTTTTCGCCTGGTTTATTTGGAACGCAAGAAATAGCTAACCAGCAAGGGGTCACTGCTTTCCCCTATTTAAGCGCCGAAATAACACCTAAACCGAAAAAGCATGGCCAAAATTTCCCCGTTGGGAAGAGGTTAAACAACAAAAGGTATGAGTGTGAATCGAACCGACGACCTTACTCTTAGGCGATTGGCGAGGAGTAGGACAGGAGCTTAACCCGGTCCCCAGTATACGCATACCTTTCGCTATGTGGTTATGTGTATATACAGGGTAGTCCTAAACTATATGCCAAAAATGTAAAGGCAGTTAAAGAGGACCAAGACAGTTCAGAATCACATAGCAATGTGGGGTCGGAAACGTCGCCTTCGTGTATCTGTTAATATAATCACTTTGGAAGAACATTTGGAGTGTTTGTCTAAATTCTCAATCGAGTTTCATAAGCTGAACTGTTCTCCTGCCTTTTCAAGAACGAAATGAAATAGAATTTGTAAACTACCAATTTTGGTAAAGTATCTTCTGTGAAAGATGCATTAGTTTTCACATATGATGGTTGGAAAATTCACTGTTACTTCAACACTTATTTTGTTGAATACTTTGTTTACACTGATTTTGAATCGTTTTGGTCCCCTCTACCTGCCTTTACATTTTTGACATATAGTTTAGGCCCTCCCTGTACATATTATTTAGCAGCCTTAAGTATAGAAGGTATTTTCTTCTTTCGACACATTTCCTTTTAAAACGGACCTATCGTAACGATGAAAGAATTAAATGGAGCAGGATATGGGCCTATTACAGGAAAGTGGGAATAACAACGTGAATGGCTCAGAATGTTTCAGGAGTATTTGTTACAAGTCATTTTTATTTCTCATAAAACGCTAGTGAGAAACTTCCCATTCTTTATTCAAGGGACGAAGTATCCGTATACATAATTTTTTATGTGGGGACTACATCATGATAATACATCACATTTTTCTCTTCGTTTGAATATAGAAATCGTACTTAGCATATTATGCGAAAAAGTTGTCATTTGAAAAATAATAAACTTAAGAACATCTTGAATTATTACTTTTAACTTTAAATTACTTTTAACTTAACGAAAATTTAATCTCATTAAAAAGAAATACTCTTATTAAAAAGAGCCATACAATCGTTGCCATAGGCTCTTCGTGATTGGCTTATCAATGTCATTACGTCTCAACTAATTAGTCAATTTAAGTAAATTATGTCTAATATTGATAGATTAATGACTAGATTTCATGTGATTTATTACTGATTTTTGATACCTAGAATTTAAATTGCATAACATTTTTTTAGTACCTATAATTACAAAAAAATGATAATTTAATACGTTAGGTAACAAACGTAATATCGCATATGAGCCAATACTATAAAATCATCAGAAAAACAAACAACTTTTACGTAACGTGACAAATGTACATAATGTAACGATAGCTGTACGTGCGTTTCAGAAAATACAAAAAAAAAAATTGTAGCTAGAGAGTTTGCATTTTTTAAACACATGTATTGTTCCCACTACATTTTATTAACCATAATATTCATTTAATTATTTAAAAGTAAACTAATACATGAACTTTCAGGATAGCTATTGTGAAAGTTCATCTACTACGGTTTGCCTGTTCTCATTCAATATACAGATCCCCCTTTATCCAGATACACATATCACCTTTTCTTATATAATCAAAAAGCAAAATATTCAAGATAAAATTTTAACTCTTGGACTGTCGTAAATAATTATCTTGCTTTTAGATGTGCGTGTTTTCTTTGACACAATTATCGTTGCACGGTGAAAAAAATAATTACAGTACAACGTGTGGGTAAACGAAACGCCAACACGTTGTGGTGTTGGCGTTACGTTTATGCACCTGTCTTGCTGTAGACTATACCAATTTGCTATAGAATGTTCTTCGTGATTGGCTTATCAACGTTACTATCTCATTTTGTGTGTGAATTTACTAAACACAGTGCTGTATTATTTTACAGCACAACGTGTGGGTAAACGTAACGCCAACACGTTGTGATGTAGACTGTGCCAGTTGCCATACAATCGTTGCCATAGGCTCTTCGTGATTGGCTTATCAATGTCATTACGTCATTTTTGAGTGGATTTACAACACACAGTGCTGTATTATTTTACAGCAATATGTGTGTTAAAATTACAGGTATTTCTTACTGTGTACATCACTAAGATATTAATTGATGAAAATGAACTGACGATGAAATTCGAATTCAAATGTTGTGGCGAAATTCTGAATGAAAATTGACATAGATTAAAAGTTAAAGCAAAAAAATTTTTATACAGTACATTTATTAAGTATATTTTTAGTTAAAAGCCGCATGGGAAATATGAAAAGTATTTACTTTTTCCAATAGCATTTTTTAATAGAAATTGCACACAACTATAAAAGTAAACAAAAATTCAGTGAGTGGAAATGGACCTATTTCAGAAAAAAGAATATTGCCATTCATTATTATGTGAAATTTGAATTGCTAAAGTTTCAAATATATTTATTAAAACTCATTTCCATTTTTTATATATGGTAAAATACGTTACTCTTATCTATTGAAGTGAAAGTAACATTATCCGTAAATTCCAACTCTGGATATAAATCACATTTCTCATATTTTATTTTTCACGTAATTTAGTTTTTTTCCAGCATTTTTCTTTCCAACTGAATATTTCAGAATTCTCAATGATAAAACTAAATATTTAAGCATTAAGACGATAAAAATGAATATTTCAGCGTTTTTGCTGATGAAGTTAAACTCAAAATATGTTTAGATTACACTGCTAACAAGCAAATTTTCATAATACAAAATTTAATTTTTAAAATAATTGTTTTATTGTTTTTGGAACAAATTTACCTGGTATAAAAAAATCACCATTATCCCGTAATGGAACAAAAACTCACATATTCCACATTGTGGTGGCAAACGTATTTATCACTAGAGCCTGCGATTGAAACATCCTAATTTTTTTAGAAGGACGGGTACACTTTGGAAGTTATATCTAAGTTATATTGAAAAATGTCAAGCAAAGTTAACATTATATTTTCTTCACACTAAGTTAAAAGTTATCGCTTAACCTTTATTTCTTACTTTTTCAATTTTAAACTTTTTGAAGCACTTTACCATAACTCAGTAAATATTTAAAAACACATACACACTCACGCATGTATATGTTCGTATCGAGAATACAGCTTTATGTATAATCAAACATATTCAATATTTGTTCATATTTTTCAATTCTAAGAAAAAATGCAAATTCAAACAATCTATACAGTGAACTTTCATGCATCTGATAAAATACTTAACTTCAATCCATTTGTATAAGAATCAAAAGAAACTTTTAAATGCCTGAACTGGATAAAATATATCGCAGCCATCTGAAAGTTTTCTTTCTGCTCTCGAAGTTTATTTTGTCATTTAATGTCGAAGTACAGGAAAAATTCGCTGTTGCCAAAGAGGAATTGAATAATTTTCTTTGATCTAGTTGCTTATATTTGCATATTTTTACAGTAATGATTCTTCAGCAGTGTAGTAAGCTCGGGTAAAATGAATGAAATCCTTTTGCACATTTAATTTATTTTTCGGGAAAGGAATGTGAATCAGATGGCATGAATAAACAGATAAGTATATAAAAAATATTCCGTTTAAGCCCTTTCAGGATTGTTTATTAAGTTTAATAAAATTTTGCCTTAAAAAGTAGACTTTTTTATATTACTGAGGTACTTTTAAAGCTTTCAGGCAAGGAGATTTACTTTTATCGTATTAAATATATAATTTTGAGTGCTTTTAAGAAAATAAATTATTCCTGGGGAAATTGTTGTATAGAAGGTTGTTTATATGAATTTAAGGGAAATTAAACTTTCTAAAATTTAGAAACTCCGTAGATAAATATCTAGCTCCGTAGATAAATATTTATACTGCAAATATTCTTCTATTACTCGTTAATGAATTTTTTTAATGTCGTTGTAGGACACATTTCACGTTTAAAATATGAATTTTCTTTTTAAAAATCTGCCACATCCAACATGTTCTAATTACACGTGTGAAGTTAACTTGGCTGTTTTCGGCAGTCATTAGCTATTTATGCAATTTATTACTGTGCATGCTTATGTTTTCATGCACTTTATAGGAGAGAAAACTAAAGCATTTACATGCCAGCATTTCTTCGTCGATTGAGTGTTTTCTGATATACGTAGTTGGGTCATTCCACGTCAGATCAAACAGTGCAGTTCACCGCACCGACCAAATTAGATTTTATTCAAATTGTATAAAGATGAATCATAGGCTAAGATAACCACAAATCTCAATTATGTAGGTTCTAAGTTAATTAATTACCGAGAAATTCATTATGCAATTTTTTAAGTTTTCTGCAAGATACGCCATTTTTTATTGAATTGCTTACATAACTCCTTATTTGTAGCGGTTACTGAAGTGAAAATTTGTTTCTAGTGGTAACTTTGCAAGCTGATTCCAAAAATGGTATCAAAATTTGTGTATCTTCTATAGTTTATGCATGAGCTTTGCATTTGATAAAAACATCATGAATTTTTTTCGGCATGTTTGATCAGAATGACATGATTCAGAATCATTCAGCATGTTTCATCAGAAACACAGCTTAAACTTTTATATGTTGATAAGGTGGTGTACAACTACATCCCAAAAAAATTTCATCTTGGCTTTCTGCTCAGGAGCTCAGCAAAGAAATTATTACCTTTTAATGTGACTTTTCATATATTTTGTCTAGTAGTAAGTTTTAAACAGCGTGTCAAAGAAATGAATATGCGATTTAGAATTTATAATACTACCTTTATTCGACAAAGCATCTCCTTTATTTTCCGGCAACTACCGCCAACGGTCAGGTAGCACACAGATGACAGCAGTACAGGAATCATCATTTGATGCTATGAAGTCATCAATAGACCTTCGTACTTCTCCCACTGTGGAAAACTGTACAAGAAGATATGGCATTGTTCATCGACCGAAATAGATGATAGTCCGAAGAAGCTATGTCAAGACTATACGCCGGGTGCTCCAAAACTTCCCAGCCAAACTTTACTAACGTGTCCTTAACCGGTTTTGCAACATGAGGCGTTGCATTGTCGGGAGGGATAAAAATGGTGCATTATACTACAAACTATTGGAGCCCGGTGAAAATGTAACTGCTGAATGCTATAAACAACAATTGCTGCGACTGAAGCAGGAAATCGATCGTAAACGTCCATTTACTGGCAAAGGTTTGCAGCCCGTCAATTTGCTTCTTGTACGAAAATCTATTGATAACTTCATCGCATCAAAAGATGAATCCGATGCTGCTAGCATCCCTGTGCTACCTCACCGTTGTCGGTAGGTGCTGGAAAATAGCGGAGATTACTTTGACGAATAAAGGTATTATTATAAGTGCTAAACTGCAAATTCATTTCTTTGACACTCTCTTTCAAACTTATTACTAGACAAAATATATGAAAAGTCACATGAAAATTTAACAATTTTTTTGTTCAGCCCCTGAGCAGAAAGCCAAGATGAAATTGTTTTGGGATGTAGTGGTATACCATCTTTACAATATATAAAAATCTATGATGTTTTATTTGCAAATGCAAATATCATGCATAAACTATAGTTGATACGCATATTGTGATAAAATTATCGGAATCAGCTTCAAAAGTTACTCTTAGAAATAAATTTTCACTTTAGTATCTTTTACAGGCAAAGAGTTAAGAAATTCAGTGAAAAAATGGCATATCTTGCAGAAAACTTAAAAATTTGAATAGTTAAGTTCTCGGTAATTAATTAATGCAGAACCTTCAAAATTGAGACTTAGAGTTAACCTATTCTATAAATCTTTTACGCAAAATTTGCGGGAAATCTGAAATGGCGTAGTGAGCTTGTTCTTTTTTGTATTTGATTTGACTTGGAATGGCCCAGTTATGTAAAGTTCTTTTTGTTTTTTTTTTATTAAATTAAGTTATTTACATCTAAATTATCTAACAGTATTTTAGTTAATTAAATGTAATTCAATATTAAATAAATGATCTCGCTTTTCCATAGCTTCAAGTTTAAATAAACAAAATTATGTAGAGAAGTGGTTCCCAATTTTTTTTTCTTCTTGCAAATCTCTTTCAAAATCGGAAAGAGTTTGGCGAACCACTGTAGTCGTTGTATACTAGTTAATTGTATACTAGTTATACACACCTATAGTATACTAGTATACTAGTTGTACCAGTTATGAACGTTGTATAGTAGTTATACATATTTTGGAAACCTTGGGGGTTCACGAACCACCGGTTTTGAATCGATGACGTAAAGTATTACACATTTGTATTTCAAATATTTACAAAAAGGTTCCATCGACATAAGGAAAGGACGTTTTAATTATATTTAAATTTAAAAATGACCACATAACTGTGCTAATAAGAATCATTTGAAAAAATTGTGTGATGGTATTTACGTATATTTAAGTTTTGTTTTACGTATAGACTTCACAGATTTGACAGCACACATTCCGTTTGTATGGTACTAATATTAAAAGTTTATATTATACAATAATAACAACAATTGCCTAAAATAAATATTTTATTCATAATTATTTGACTATGGTAATATTATAAATTTTATTCTTGTATAATTAACATCCATATTTAAGACTTAAAAGAGTGAAGTTTTGCCGCTCAAAGCATATGATGTGATTGAAAAGAAACACTCAAAATACTGGTGTTAAATGATAAAATAAATAAAAACTTTGTAAAAAAACACACATAAAAAGTTACTTATATATTTTATGTGTGTTTTTTTCACAAAGTTTTTAATTATTATATGATGTGATTGTTTGCTTAGGTATAAATATCCTGATTTCTAATAAATATGATTCTGATAGTAAAAAAATGTTATTTCCAAACCTTGTTTCCTACACAGATTTGGAAGTAGTTCGAGACATCTGTCCAATCTTTTCGGTTTACAAACTTTCTCCTCCAGTGTGCAAAACAATTTTAAAAATAGAACACCTCCAAATTAGGATCTCGACTGCAATCTTTATATAAAATTGCTCTACATCCCTCTCTGAAACGTACTGTTTATTCAAACCATGAACCAAACTTACAAAAATAGTTTTCTGCTTTACAGTAATCACATATTATTAATGATTGTAACTGAAGGCGAAGCGAAACTTTATAATTAAATCTTTTGACTTTAGAAAGCTTGTTCCTCCGATGGCGCTGAAGAGTTCCTGACCAAATTTCGAATAGTGACAGCAGCCAGGGCGTAGATAGTTTATGAAGCAAGATGGTAGTGATTGATTATATCGTTGATGATGATGAGTAATTACTAAAAAGAACTTTCCATTTGTTTAACTAATTCTTCCGCGACCGCTCATTTGATCTTGAAGAAATTTGGCACGATGATAGTGGCAATTCCGTAGATGGTACTGAAGCAAGATGGCAGTAATCGATCATGTTGTTGAGGAATAATCTCTAAAAACATTTTACCATAGACTTAACATTGTCCTATTGAACTGTTGGAGCTTGAGGACTTTCTTTTCTGTCATTCTGCGAAAAAAAAAGGGGCACAGCTATCTCCAAATTTTTTACAGCGTTTGCTAAATTTCAACAACTATGACTGTCTTCAAAGTTCATAAGTATTTACATCCTTGCATATTAATCTATGGGATATTTTATTCCGCAGTGATAGTTTAGGATAATAATGGATAGTTAAATTAAGTGTTTCATGACTTAATGTAAATATTAGTCTTGTCTGAAAAATATCAAACATGTAACCCACAATAAACTCTAAAATATTTTTATGGGAATAAAGTAGCCGTTTGGATTATTTGCTTCATAAAATATTTCATTAAACAAGAAGTTCAAGCTCATTTTTAGTGAAAATCTATTTTTACAATCTTTGGGAAAGCTACCAAATGTTATTCGAGAATATACACCTGCTATCGTTTGTTTGAAACAGTCTATGGGCTCATTTTTAAGCAAACAGATGGCTAAACTAATTAATAAAACATTATTTTTCTGAGATTATGAAACAATGTTGACTTATATAAAGAAAAATATAGTTGTGTAGTTATTTCTATGCTTGAAAAAAAATTTTTTTTTAAGCGTTGACATATCTTTTCATTTAAAACATTACATAGAAGAATTATATTCAGCTATCTGCAGATGTTTTAAGGATGCACAAAATATTTACTGAAAGGGAATGTATTTTTTAAGGAAATAGCAGAATAGTACGTAATAAATAAAATGCTTACCCTGTATACTAAAATCCCCCCCCCCAAAAAAAAAATTACTGATGCAAAAGCAAACTACCATAAACCCAATTTTTCAAAATAAGCTGGTTGTCGGCTGGATTAATGTAACGTCGCCTTTTTTGTTTAGAAAAGACAGTCACACTAAATAATTTCGAATTTAAAACAAAAAAGTTAAGTAAATAAGTATTAAAGTAGTTTACAGTTTTCAAAAAATTATATTAAAAACAATTTTAATGTCAATTAAAAAAAATGAGTATTTTCAACGCATGGTCACATGCAAACTCTTCCGCCATCTATGTTAATCCACTTTATTTTTTCATGTACTCTTTTTAACTGAGTTTGACCGAGTTTAACCAAGCTTGTTCTATGGAGCGCGACAAAAAAGAACAAAATAGTACCATTGGCATTTTTAGGTTCAAAGGAAGCGAGTTTTGAGATTGAAACGGTCTTGTTGTGAATATTAAAATAAGTATGTAAACAAACGTTAATAAATTTAAAAGTAGATTTCCACTTTAAAACACATCTCTAATAGTATTTCATGTTCCTCCCTAAATTGGCACGTGATGCAGAACTGCGTGCAGAAATGAATTCGAATACCTCCTGCCGTTAGTCTTTTTTACCGCATCAGACTGGAGATATTCTTTTGATATAGAGTAAACCAAACAATTAATAATAAGTTGATATCTGTGTCATTGGGTAGATTTTTTTTATAGGCTTCCCACTCAGCAGTTATTCTTTCTTTATTAAAACAGCTTTTATGGTCTCAACTTGCTTAGGTATTGCTCAGTGCCCCTTGCACAGTCCGTTCACGTTTCTCTGTTTTCGTTCTTCGATTCGTGGTCATTCTGATTCATACAAAAGAGTCAGTGGGAAAAATCATCTTCAGTTTTGACTAATGAAAAGTTGTAGAACAAAGAATTAGTTTTCAATAATTCACATCCCAGATCAATTGGATTATGCAGATGGTTCTAGCCTATGATTTTTCAAGTTGGTTATGAGCTTCAGATAGCCTTATACCCTATATATTTTGTCGCATTACTTGGTACACTGCTCACCACTAAAATTTTTAGAGGTGAAAACATCCATCCTTTGTAGATTCTGGGTCGCTGAACATGAAAATCATGCTTACGATGGCCTCCTGACTCAGGATAACTAGTAATTGCACTGTTTATATTTTACATGTAATGTACAGGATTATCACAGCATAAATAGCAGTTTACATACTTTCTTTCCTATTGCTGCTTTTTTTTCAGTTTCCCCTTCGCATGTAGGAAACATATGGAGCATCTCTCGTGGATCATCCAACAAAAATCTGCTAACATTGAGACTGATCCCTTTCATTTGTAATACCGTTCCATTGCAGAATTATCCTGACGGATTCGGTCTCCTCCTTTTTCATCACTGAAAGCGCCACAATTCGCTAGGAGGATATCAATGTGTGAATGCTTGAAGTGCATTTTTAGTGGCACGTTGCACTTAATTTTATCATATGCAGAAAATGATACTTTCACTAGGTCTTTGCAATTCTCAACACGAATGTTGCCCAGAAATTGTGTACTAAATTTCTGGAAACAATGTCAGGCATGTAGATCATCAAGATTGAGGTTGGATTCAAACTGGCTGTCTGGACCACTGGGCGTATGACATATATTATTACAGGGTACTCAGTCTTCTTTTTCTTTTTTGTATTGATCACTTTCTTTAAGCATGGTACCATGCGTAAATAGCAATCGGTGGCACGATTTGTTGGTTCACGCTAAATGGTAGGCACACCAAAACACATGGAAACTGTTTTTTTTGTGCCACCAACTACTGAAGGAAGATGAACAAGTCTTGCAACAAATGTGTGAAGCCCACAATTTATTTTGGTCTTCAACACGCCATTCTAAGTACAGTGCGTATACTTTTTTCACTACAGAAGTCAAAGGTCAATTCCTGGAACCTCATCACACGAGGGCATGCATAAAGAAAGTACTCCGGTGAATTTATGCCGGAGAATGTGGTTGCAACAAATTCAGTGCACCAGAAAATAGTGAGGAGGTAGGATGAAGTTGATTTAAACCGTTTGATCACGTGATTTATCAGAAGCAATGGCGTCAAGACGATTGTGATTTTCTCAAGAATAGGCAGTGCATATTTTATTTGTGTTTTCTCCCTTTTTAGTTTTCTCCATAGCGTTGTAATTATAACATCTCATAGCGTTAGATGTGAAAGGAAAACTGTACAATTACTCAACCCTGAAAGAGAACATAATTTTCGTATTTAGCAACCTAAAATTTATAAAAGCTGACTACTTCCGTTTTGTTAAAAATCAAAATCGAAAAACTGCTGAACAGTGTTATGCTTGGACTGTAAGAGACAGTGTGATGAGGCACGAAGGAAGCCACAAATCTCTGCAGTGTCATTGAAGTTCACCTTTTAATTAAAAGATGAGAGGTTGTCTGTAAAAATGGAATTTATACTAATAAAAATAAACTAGTAAAATAAAAATAAATTTATTTAAAAAGCTGTTGAGGGAATCTGCAAAATATTTGCTGTGAACATTGTTACTGAAATGTCAACATGAAATTGTTTTCTTCCAAACCTAAACCTATAACTTTTCTTCTCGTTCAAAGGAGAAACGGAATCATAGATCCAAGTCCACTACTGCGCAGTACTCCACCACGTGACCTTTGAAGGAAAAACACGTTTGGGATATTTTTCACAGGATTATACATCAGGTTACCAATTTTAAATAAAGCACGATTTGGTGAAAGCAAACTAGGTAAAATGAAATCTTTAAAAATGGTATTCCAGTGTGTAAACTGTACTAACACTGTTTGTTTGTTTTTTACATCCTGAAATGTGAAGTTTTTAAGTTAAAATTCCTTTTATTCAAAATTTATGCTCAAAAGTTTAGTAACTAGACTATGAGATTGTTCGATTGTTCAGTAAATGAAAAATAATGGGAATGATTTTTAACCAGATAACTACAGAAAAAAGTAATTTTTTTTAAACCTTTTTGTAGACTTCGACCTTTGAAATCCATTACTTAAATCAAAGTAGGTCAGAGTCATTTAGCTCGGAAAAAAAAATCATTTCGAAAACAGAATAAAACAAAATCAATATATTGATTAATTGGAGAACAATTTTTAAAATGCTTTTAATTTCGTTATTTCTTAATTTAGATCGAAAACGACAAGAATCGAAAATGTTTCATTTCCCCTCCATCTGAACCAGCATTTGTTAAGCATTTGAGAAACGTGCTGAAGTTATTTTATTGGAATGTGTCTTGGAACAAATGCTAAATATTTCATAATGTATAAATTGCATTTTTAGAAATCGTCCGAATTATAATGTAAAATTTTGAATAACGGTTTTAGTTAAAAATTTCTGATTCTGCATACATTCAGCAGAAAATTCATTGTAAGACTGAGTATAGATTTTTCAGGACTAAATAGAACAAGGAAAAATATGAGGAAAAAATTACATTAATTACTTTTTTTTTTCCTTTTATCCGAAAGAGAACTCGGTGGTTCAATATAAGTTAGCTCTGTTTAGTAAAACCGTGCAAGGAAAATTTAGGACGTATTGTCTCCATATTTATATCGTACATATGAAAACAAGGACAATAGATTGAGGAACTAAAAATAAGTTCCACCATGGCCAGTAGGTGAAAATGAGACGCTATGATCGGTTTTTCTAAGGAAAGTGTAATATGAGACAACCAATAAATTATTTTTTCTGCTATGGCAAGTCTACAAGAGAGACATCTGGCTAAGAGGGGTAGATGTCTTGGTCAGAGGCGATTTCAATGGAGTTCTAACGCGTATTCGTGTTATATTTGGAGAAAACCGACCAAAACACCAGGTCGTTAAGGCTACAGCCGCAAGGTATGTCCGTACGCGAGACCTTGACACAGTGGGATCCACAACCGATAAAAAGAACACGATGTTTTAGTAATTAACTATTTTATTACAGTTGTTTACAGACAAACAATGCTAGTTACACTCAAGAATTTTAAATATCAGACTGTTCAACAATTCAACAACTGCTGAAATGTCATTTTAAAAAGGATCTTAATATCAGTCGTACATTTTCCTAATCGGAAGCATAACGCTTAATTTATAATTTTAAAAAGTGCCCAACTGACCAGGCAGATTGGAATACCCGGTATTTTAATCAATATGTGCTCAAAAAAAATAGTTTTATTACATCAAACAATTGAATTTAAAAATGCATCGATATGAACTAATTCACTTTCTCAAGATATTTTGCAGCTGTATGTTTTTTCCATCCAGTCAATACAGACAGACATTTCCTCTTATGTACATATTGGTTATAGTTAAATTGATGATACTCGTAGGAAAGAAGCTCCGGTACTACTGAATGAAAAAGAATTAAATTTAAATATGTGATATACATATCATGGGACCAAGGCTTGTATCCAGATCACTGAGCCAATGTTTCTCCGATTAAAAAGAAACGATATTTACAAGATATGGTGCTCTTTATTCGAACTCTCTGCAAATAATATAGAGAAATGTAATCTTCCCGTTAAGGAAACCCTGCTGTAAAAGCAAATCATTTTATTTTTCAGTGACCGTAATTCAGTTTTATTACATCAGTTATTTTTCGGTTATTTAATATAAGTGTGTATTTTCCAGATCTGGAATATGATCATACAAGCAATTAAAAATTAGCTAATAAGCCTTAATTAAAATTAAAAGAAAAAATACCATCGAAACAATAAAAGATTAAAGTAAAGCTTAAAGAATTATGCTGTAATATAATCATTGTATTATAATTGTCATACATTTAATGCCTGAGGGTATTCACGAAACGTCATGACTACAACAGTAAGGTAACCTGAGTGGTTGGTTTGACTCTCAGAGACAACGCCGAGTTTGTGATGCTCAAACGTCATGGCATACCTTTTTTCTAGCGTAGCAAATATTGATTTTCTCGTTAACCTTTGAAAAAACTTGCTGTGATGAGTTAACTTAATAGTTTATTGTTTGCTGAATAGTTTGCTTTTATGAGTTCTCGTCAGCAGTTAATTATTGCGGATTTGCTAATAACCGAAAAAAGGGACAGTGAAGAATTAATATGCTTTTAAAATTGAACTCAACGCCACCCAGTTTATGAAATAAATGACTTTCTTGAAAATTGTCCGTGGTCATCAGATCGAAACAACACCATAGTTATGTGATTCGAATTAAATACTCTTTTAAAAATCAGGGCCGCGTTGTTAAAAAAAAATAACAAATACATATTCTATGCATGAAGTCATAATGCAGTTTTCATTATTCTTCAGAAAGAATCTAGTCTGTAATCTGAAACATTGAATATTTAGAAAAATAATTAAACCCACTTCTCTTTAGAATTAGAATTAGAAGGATTAAATGAATCTTCCAAATTTTAGATATAATTAAAAAATTAGTTGAATTTTAGTTAATTACAACACGTGTTCAATTAAATAAGCGCCAATGAAATTTAATTCGTCTGGAAAATTTTCCACCTCGTGAATTTCCCTCTTCGATACAAGCATTGGACAAACAAAACTCCGTCCATTCCGTTAAAACTCTATTAAATGTGGTTATTCGTAGCTGATTGTATGGAATATTTGTTTAAAACATCACCTATCAAACTTCGCTTTGATCAATAAAGGGTCACTAATGAACCTGTTTTCAATTAAGTGATTCTTATCAAATTATTTTATTCGATTGTGAATGTGTATATTCTACAAAGTATTTTAACCTAATAACATGCAGATTTATATGAATTAGAGAAATTAGGAATTCATTAGAACAAAATAATTCTACAGATACATAGGGCAAGCTGAAGCTGAAGTGTGTAACTATATAAATGATCATGTTTCCACGACTTTTTTAAAAGTGTTGAAGTGTTGTCGAATTAACACCTTTGTTTGTTTGCTAAGAGAGGACAGCTCACGTCATCGAATGCATCGTTTAGAGGTACATGCGTCCTTCGTGAAGTTAAATGCCTTAAATTGGGTCCTCATCTGAAGGAGAAATTCTGACTATTGGCCCTCCTCGGAAAATGCTAGCGCCGACGATTGGACTTTCGAAATTTAATTTGCACTTACGCCACATGTACGTGGTGGTCTTCAGTGATACGTCGGAATCAAACTCGCAGCCTTCCGGTTGTCAGTGCACCGCCTTAAACACTGGACTACCACTGAACGATTTCGAAAACTTCTGAGTTTTGAGTTTCAAACCTTAACCCTAATTACTCTTTAAATAAACGAAAAGAAAAACATTTATGCAACACTTTTAATTTGGAAGCACGCATCTCCATTTCTAAACGCTACTCAGGATACATGTTTTCTTTCAAAGTGAATTAGTACTTACATCTAAGTTTCGAATTTCACATACTTTAGTTTCCATAGTTTCGAATTTCACATACTTTAGTGTCCATAGTTTCGAATTTACATACATAAGCGTCCATTGTTAACATACTTAACACACTTAAGTGTTCATAGGAACAGCATTTGTGCAGATCTTTTAATTTGGAAGCACGAATTCCCCTTTTAGAACACTACTCAGTAAACAGGTTTCCTTCTAAAGTGAATTAGCACTAATAAGTTTTGAATTTCATATACTTTAATGTTCGTAAATACACATCAAAGGGAACAGCATGTATGCAACACTTTTAATTTGGAAGCACGCATCCCCATTTTCGAACGCTACTCCGTAAACAGGTTTTCTAGTGAATTAGCACTAACATTTCATTTTCAAATACTTTAATGTTTTTAAATACTCAACAATGTTCGTAAATACATAACAAAAGGTATTTATGCAACTCTTGTAATTTGAAAGCACACATCCCCATTTTGGAACGCTACTCAGTAAACAGGTTTTCTTCCAAAGTAAATTTGCATCAGCTGTGGATAGATATCTTTCGGATTGTTTTCTCCTGGTCAGAAATGAGTACCTTAACAATCGAAAGAAGAGGAACAATTTTTGCGTTTTAAAAAATGAATTTTCCGATTTGAAAATCCCAGTCCGTGGGATTTTCAAATGACGGTTCACTGTAATTTTCTTAAATACTCATTCAGAACTGTGTGCTTCGACTAAAAGTGTTTGGTATACATGCATGCATAAAAATTTAGATATCAGATTGCATTTCAAACTTTTTTCAAGGGCTCACATTTTTACCATGATTTTTTTTTCCTTTATATTAAATTAGTGTCTCGATACGTCATTTAGGCACAAGTGTTTTATTAATGTACTGTTGGGAAAAGCGCGGCTATGCCGATGGTTGTAAAACCTTTTTTTTACTTTTAGTTAAGTTAAATTTTATCAGATTAAGGGAGAAATAATCAACATTTTGGTGTGAACAGCTGTGAAACTAACGCAATAATATATTGGTGAAATAATGCATTAAAATCATGTAAAGCTGGTATTAAAAAAATGGTCTTATTTTATTTAAAATTTTCCGTTCTGAATGATAGTAAGTCAAACAAAAGTATTCTGGAGGATGCACGTTATCCTTTCTCTCCGTACTTCATGCATGCATCAATGCTCAGAAATTTTAAGAATTATTCTTTCTTTCTAATTTTTCTAATTCCTTTTTATTTGATTTTGGTTTTGAATTTTTTTTTCAAAAGGATCGTAATTTACTGTCCCGATATAATCAAATTATTTATCCATCTCAAAAGAAGATACTCATGATTTTTTTTTCAAAACATGTTCAGTATTTTGAACAAATAGTTAATTTGACAAAATATTTTGTCTATTAAACCACTGTAAAAAAACAAAATCAGATATTTTTACCAGCTTAAGATTTAAAGCATTATTTAGCATACTGAGTTAAATATTTATGCATGTTACCTAAGTGCCAGAAGATATTCATTCTGAGATAAAAATATCTAACATAAAAGAAAGAAAAAAAAAAGTATTTTCTCCTTCTTTCATACATTTTTGTAGTTAATGACCACGATGATTTATCTGACTTTTTTCAGCTATTTCATTTCATATCTACGATAAAATCTGCTTTATTACAGCTCAGATCGAGAAATAAACGTAATTACGGCTTTAAACATTAAATGGATGTTTTCTGTCAATGCTACATGACAACTTACAATGAAATGAAAGTAATTTTCTATATAAAAAAAACAATGTAAAAGCACAGTAATTTAAGATTTTCGAAAGTTTTTTTTATATTGTATTTTATGATATATATTTTTGAATATTTAATTATAACAATTATAATAAAATGCTTTTTTTTGTGGTGAGCTTGTTAAATTAATCAGTAGCATGTTTCGTGTATGTTAAAAATGCATGTTTTTCATTTTTTTTTTATTTTTATAGAACTATGCAATTTGTTGCATTAAATTTAACAAAACATTTTAAATTTATGTTTTTATTTCTAACTAATAGCAAAATTATTTTATCAAAAATGAATATTTTGCTTATTAGTTTTTAATATACGAACCATTTTATTTGATTACTTCAGATATTTTAGATATTTCAACAAATAATTTCAATCGTGCAATCTTTAAAATGGGTATCAATAATCTTTTCTTTACTTTAAGTCTTATAAATAGCAGAAAATTTAATTAACACATTCCTATGCGAAATTGCATTGCATGTACAGTCGGATAAGATATTTTTAAATTGAATGTTTCCATGCGAAGGAAGCGAGTATTTGTGCAAATATGCATAAAATGCAATAATTATATTTTTAAAGAAAACCTTCTGGCTATTATTTAAACAGAGATTTATGTTTTGGCACATGCAATGTAATTTGAGTAAATATGCATGTAAAACATAACGCACTACCATGTTCTTTTTTAGTTATATTAAATACAAGTATTATATCAAAATATAACCATTTTTGAAGTAGACAAGAAATCAACTAAAACACTTTCTTTTTTTTTTCTTCTTAGGACTTCTTTTGTTTACATTGCATTAAGTCTAAGATACTTCTACAGGTATATTACAGAAACCTATGCTATGATTGATTGTGCTTCGCGTATTTTTGCTAGCTGTATGAGCGCAAGTCCATCTCAAGTTTCAGAGAGTTATGCCGAAAGCGGTTGAAAAAATAACAGAGTATTCTTTCTTGACATTGTTGTTATTACTCAGACATTGTACATAGATGAGAAATTCACTGAAGAATGTTGTTTCTTCTACAAATCGTTGGAAAAAAGAAAAGCCGCAACCCTACAAATAATTTCAAAATTTATGTTTTACTTACAGCTCATGAATTTTTTTTTTCTGGAGGGGGGGGAATTTTGAAAATATTTGAATATTTGAAACATGTAATATTTTTAAACATAATGTTTTTTTGCATAATCTAAATGGACGGATTTGAAACATTTTTTTTTTAATTTTAAATTTGCATCCACTCAAAAAAGTATTCGAGTAAAAGCCAAACTTCCTAGTTTCGTTTCGAATATTAATTATTTGTCATAAAATAGAAATTGGGTTATGTAGAACTGTGATATTTAGTATTTCTGTCCAGTTGTGCGTTTTTTAAAAACTAATTAATTATTCTTAAAGCTAAAACAGGATTTTTTTTCACTCGAATACTTTTTGCAGAGGGTGTATATCTGAACAATAAGCAATAACTTCGATAATTTCAGAAAACAATGATGAAGACTGACGATTAGTTCGTTTTTGAAGGGAAAAATAATTTTTGTCTTGAGCCTGTTTGCTATGATCCTGTTTGCAATGAATACCTTTTTTTAAAAACGCTTTCCATACACAAACTTCGAATGTAACATTTCTGTAATACAGAAAGATACTAAAAATATATCTCTTTACCTCATTTATCTTTAACAATTTAACAATTATTTCCTAATCTGTAATATTTAAACGAAATGGGCAGTGCACGTAGAATATTTAATTATTATTTGGAGATTCATCTAGAACACGGTCCATAATGCACCCTATTTTCATTATCTCGATTTGAATATTAAAACCAGTATAATGTAGAAGTAAAAAAAAAATAATAATTATTTTTGTGCGAAAGAAGAATATTATTATTTTAATTACAGAATCAAGCGACCATAAAGCAAATTGAAAACTGCTGTTGTCTTCAAATTATTAATGAGTTGCAGTCCAAGTGACATATGACAATGGTTTTATGTCAGTTAAGCAAAATGAGATGGGTTTAATTAATAAATGAATAAAGTTTCAAAAAGGAAGCATATAATCTTTACCCATTTTTTTAATTAGAATGGTAATTCTTCCAAGGCATATATTTATTCTCATATTTCCAGAAAGTTAACATTGTATTTAATACGATAGATTAATCACTTTAACAGTGTTATAATATTAATATGGAAACACTTTTCAGAATATACAGCTTTTATAAAATGTGTTTCCCAGTTTCATACGCCTTTACTTGCAAAATATGAAATTTTTGAAAACAAAAATAATTCTTCCAACTACACCAATGAAGATATATTTTTATTTGTTTAATAATTTTTACATTACTATCTATTAAAATTTTGTGCAATTACGACTGTAAATATTACATTTTGATTTTATTTACTAAATATTAAAAACAAGTTGTACATAATGAGTACAGAATATACTACGAAATTCAGTCACTGAAGAGAGGTAGCGGATTCAAAAAGTAACACAACAAGAGCTAACATATGAGTACACATATCCACCAAGCTAATGAAATTCCATTTCTAGGTACAACAGACGATCACAACAATCAGATGCCACTAGATGGAGCTAGTAGTGCCACAGAACTCCGAATTTTGAGATAGAAAATATGGATGCATTGACAAATACATCATCAACTATTGAATTGCGAAGAGTAGTGAATTTTTCTGGTTAAAGAAGGCCTTAGCATAAATTCACCTTCAACTAGTGGGCATGCGTCGGGCCTCGGTAGCATGTGGTTGGCTAAAGCGCTTCTGATGGAAAGTATTGGAACATCCTCCCTACAGCACGGATCTCGCACCCAGATATTTGCATATCTAAAGGCCGTGAAGAAGCACCTGTGAGGACAGAATTTTCAAACCGATGCCGCAGATCCAGATGCCGCCGTTTTGTAGCTCAGTGACCAGAGCCCTTATTTCTTCGAAGCCGGTTTCGATATGGCAGGTATTCTGATGGGGAAAAATGCTTTGATGCCCTTGGAGGCTATCTTAAAAAGTAATCTGTAGCTAATACCTTTGCGATGTCGGTGTCTCTCTTGAATTTCAGATAAAACTTTGGTCCGAGGACTTGATATCTTATTTTTTGAACCACCCTCGTATCAGAGTGTTGAAGTAGACTAGAGAGTCCACCGCCATTCAAAATCCGTTGGAAATGTGAGGCAATAATGAGCGATGTGACTTGTGGCACGGAAATGCGCACAGAGGCTAAACTTGGGCTTAATAGCCACATTGTCGAGTGGTAAGTGTAAACTACAAGCAAAAAATTTACTGTCAACACACGCATTACAAACCTTTTTGGGGTTATATCGTAAAGGCTTATTGCATGTGAATACATTGAAATACTCTTCATCTATAAAAAATATTTAAAAAGTGTTTTAAAAGTATGAAAAAGAACAATCTCCGGTAAAATGTTATTCTAGACCCTTACAAAAATCATAAATTGCATCCCTATTTTTTCTTAAATATATAACGGCGAAAATGAAAATGAAGGTTCTGACCACAAAATCTAAATAGAAAACGAAGGTGAGTTTAATGCGCAAGATTTATGCTCGTAAGATCTTGCCACAAGTCAGCTGCTGGGACAAGTATGTCAAGTTAGGGTTACCAAAATGCTCTATATCCCTTATATCTGCTGTCTGATAAAGACACGGGTGTTACAACAGTTTTACAAAACTCCTTTAATATCGCAAAAACTGTTTTGCAACTGAAGCACTCAAATATTGCATTATAAAAATTACGCTAAATGAAACAGTACGTGATCTATTTTCTAATATATGAACAGTATTAATAAATTCCGTCTCTGTTTCTTTCTGTCTATAATCAATTTACCAGAAATTTGCTTGGATTATCTTGAAATTTAAATATACATTTAAGGTTTGTGATAACGTATTTCTCATTGAATGAACTGTGTGTAGGAATTATAATATCATGAATAAAAATGAACTTTATGCCTTGGTATCTCAAAGACATAAATTCGAAACTGCAAGTAAATGTGGTTAAAAACAGTAAGCAAGCGTCTGCTGCCTTAATCAAAATTACCATGTATCATAAACACTCCTGTCATCATCTATCTTATTTACGGCAGCCACTTTAGCCGGACGTCATCCCAGCTGTCATATGACATCGACAACTGTTAAACCATAAAACTTTCCGTACGATTCATTTTTCAGTGAACTTTCATCGATATAAATGCTGTTTAAAAAAAGAGTTTTAAAAAGCAGCCTAAATTAATCATACCACGAAGTTACTGAAATTAAGCTTATGTAAATTTACTTCTTAATGAAGATTGGTATGCTTAAAAATTCACTTCCTAAAAATTTCAGATCCTATCTATTTTTATTATTATTACTCTTTCATAAAAGAACTAATCTACTTTTCAGAATTGATTAAAAACATTTAATCTTCTGTTAAAAAATGCACCAATACTACATTTCTGAACTAATTCACAATTTTCTTCTTAAATTTCAAGTAAATCTAAATAATAAAGTTAAGTTAATGTTAGATATAGCTCAAATGATTTCGTAATTATGTAGTACATATTTTCTGAAACTACTCTAAACGAACCAAGCATAATTATTATATTATATCGACAAGTGAGGTCAAATTACAACAGTAATTTTCGTTTAACTTTTGACACTATAGGTAAAAGTGAGTCCGTTTGTGTCTAATAAATATCCTTTAGTGAAGTTTCTCCGGCTGTATAATTATTTTGCATGTAAACTAGTACGAATTTTCTTTGAAATCAATGCGATAGTATGATAGACATTTCTTATATATTTAGAAAGTGGCTGTATGACTTCAAATAATAGTGATTTATAAACTATCGAATTAACTGTAAGCTGACTGATTGTGATTTTATTAGATTGCGACCTATTTTAATCAGCAGTGCTCCTAATGAAGATGAGTCTTTTAATCTAGGATTGTCTGACACTACCTAGGCGTAGAAGGTTAACCTTAGCGTAGAAGGTAGAACCTCTAGGCTTAGGTGGAGGTTAACCATCTTCTGACTTAATCTCAAAGCTTTGTATTGCAAAGTAAAATTGCATAAAACTTCTGGCAAATATTGCCGAAATTAAAATTATTAGATTTTTTATTACAAGTTAATAAAAAATTTCTCAAGTTAAATAAATTGACCGGGAAACGTATAAGTGTATTTAAATATTGATACTTGTTAATAGTGGAATTTGTACCAAGTCTGATCTCAAAGTACCGATATAATTTTTAGTGTTTTGCGTTTGGGCAAAGAGCATTGCCTAGTTGCGGGTGGGGGGATGCATTGGTAGTCGGACTTTATTAGGGGGATTTAATGCGTATTCACGTAGCATCTGGATAAAATCAACCAAACTCCAGACCGTTGACGGTCGCGCGGTAGACCCGAATGCAGCTCCTTCACACTTCAGCTGTCTAGCATGTTCAGTAACTTAAGGGGGCATGGTGGGAATTGATATAATTATATTAAGTTAAGAAGCAAATCAACGAACTATTTTAAACTAAAATATTGACATTTTTAGTTTATATTTAACTTGAATCGTTAAAGTAATCAAATAATCAATAAGGATCCATTTCTCATTTTGGTCTTCCAGATATAAAGGTTGGTAAAAAATAAATAAATAAAATAAAATAAAATAAACATTTAGTTATACAAATTAGATTTTCGTCAATTAAAATTTTATGCAGACTCGCTTTAATTGGAAGTTTTTTAAACTGTAATCCAAATTCGGTAACATAAATGCATTTCTCTCGACTGGAATGTATGAGAAACATTACTTTTAGGTTTTAATGCATTCTTACGTTTTAATGAAACAGGGAGTCCCGCATTGGTCTGGGCGCTAAACTCCATTCCCATAAGAACACAGCAAGTGAAGCAGCATCCGGCTTGGCCAGTGCTTGGGAGGGTCATCTTTCTCTCGGCTCATCCGCTGTGGAACCGTGTACGCTAATGGGAGCTGGTGCACGTAAAATCCGTCGTGGCTCCAATGTCCTCCAAGTTGTTAAACGATACCTCTGGGGGTGCCGATTTCAGGTGGTGGTTGTTCCCTCATCTGGAATCGGTTCAAACTTAGGGACAAGCAAGTAGAATTCCAACCCCATCGGGAGCACTAGCAACCCTCTTTCCATGAAACAATACAAACAACGACACCAATGAAACAGGGAAATTTAAATAAATATCTGCATGTGGATTTCATAAATTGTTACAAATAATGCTATTTCTACTTAATGGCATTCTGATTTTGTTTTCCTTTTGCTTTTATCTTATAAATAAAAATGAAATTCTGTTTGTTTGTTTGTTTGTTTGTTTGTTTGTTTGTTTGTTTATTTGTTTGTTTGTGGATTTGAGTTGTATACAAATCCACAAAAATGGACCTATCAGCCTGAAATTTTGCACAGATATGTAAAATAATATAGAATAAATCATAGTCCACTTTAAAACTTTGAAAGTCCACCCGTTCCCGGAATTTAAGAGATTTTTTATGTTCTCCACGCAAAAAGCTTTCCGTAATTGTAACCCCTGTAGTGAAAAAAGTGTGAAATAAGGATCGTGGTTGCCATGTGTGGCGATTTTGCCGAATAAAATGTTTTAAATTCTTAAAGTAAAAATAAAAGAACAATAATGATTTTTTTTAGTTTATTTTTTTAGGTTATTTTTTTTAATTATAATATCGTGTGCGCATAAGAAATGAGAGCAGGAATGAAATGTTTTATACGCAAAACAATGAGGATCGAAGATATCCGAGACTAATATGTAATTTTTTTTAGTTTGGCGAAAAATAAAATGGCTGATAGGCCGATTTTTAGAGTGTGAGTTCTAGCGGTTTGCACAGTTTTAGGCTTTTTGGATCAATTTACTGAGAGCTTAAGGGAATAGCATTCTTGAAAACAAGTGTATAGGTTTTCTTAGAATACAGCATTAAATTTTAACTATCCGTGCAGAAATAATGATGTTATTAGGGCATTTCAAGCGATGTAGCTTCAGAATTCTCGCCAATTGAGTACATTGATTTAACTTGGGGGAAATCCGCCAAATTTCAGAAAATTGAAATCTTCGCATTTAGTACATCGAGGTAACGATGAATAAAACATGTTATAGTTGATAATTTAAAAAATGCGGCTGTATTAAGGGATTCCACTTTTCAAATAAATGCCTGGCGGTCGAACCATTTCCCATTTTGATTGCTGCTAAGTCAATGCTTCGAATGATTCCCTGAAAAAACTCTTGCAAAATGGCGTATGCTGGCACTTTGGCGAGGCTTAGATTTGAAACTGGATTTTACTTGAGACTGGTATATACGTATAATAAGACTGGTTATAGATAAAAATGAATGTTGGTATGTGTGTAGGAGGTTGAAAAACTCCAGCACCGTTTCACCGATCACCATGAAATTTGGTTCACCTAAGTCTTTTATCATGGAGAAGGTTTTTATGCTATCCGTTTTCCTCTAACTTTTCACTAGGTGGCGGAGCAGAACGTCGAATTCTATTCCGTTTAGCCGTTTGCTATGCGAATATCGTCCAACAAATTTCGATGAAATTTGGTACACGCGAATATTAGAACACGGAGAATATTTTTCACTATCCATTTGCTGTAACTTACCGCTAAATAGCGCTGCAACGCATCAACTTCTATACCGTTCTATACCGTGCGAATAATCGCTATGAAAATAGGTATACATAGATATTTGAACACGGGGAAGAGTTTGGCACGATCCATTTTCCTATAACTTGACACTAGATGTCGCGTCAACACATGAACTTCAGGACTGTCCAGCCGATCGTCATGAAAATTCGTATACATCGATATCTGAATGCGAAGAATATTTTTGCCGTATCCGTTTTGCTAAAACTCGCCACTAGATTGTGCTACGCCGCATCGCCTTCTGCACCGTAAAAACGATTGCCTTGAAATTCGGTATGCATGATTATTGAACACAATATAACGCGTTATCCATTTTGCTTTATCTCTTTATTACAATAAATAGTAATCACAACAAATATTAATATCAAAAAGTCCATTCATTCCCGTGCGAAGAACGGGTACTTCAGCTAGTACATTGATAAAAATTGATGTACCGTAAGAGCATCCAGCAACAAGGAGTAAACAAACTGACATTTGTATTATATTAATATCTTATTTTGTAACTGATCACATGTGAGACCTCATTTTGTGACGGTATTGATTTTTGTGATTGATTGGAAGTTTTGGAAAAACTATTAGATTTAGTTATAAAAGGTATTACCACATTAAAACTGTTAAAATGTATTTCAACCACCACTGTGGCCGACTTCAGTTGAAACTTTCCTACCTTATCTTAAATTTCTCGAGGTGAGAAGGGCATTCCATACGTCATCGGCGGATGCTTTCGTCCTATCGTTGATGGCGCCATCTGTTGTTAAGATTTGTAACGATTTGCGAAAAGGTGTAGTATGTTACATTGTAGGAGCACAACAGGATCGATGATCTTTCTGAAATTTTTAAAGTCAACTTCTGTTTTGGATTTTTTATCCCAAACCTGCGGGGCACTGCTTAGTTTTTCTAATTTAAAGTCTTTAATATGTTCTTTTTTCTTTCTTTAATTTTGCGTTTCGACAAACCGATGTAGCTGCCTGTTTCTTGGGTTCCTTCAAAAAAGATTTTAATTTCGTAAATGACAGGAGTTTCTTGAGGATCTATTAAATCTTTATCGGAACAAACACGTTGAAAGATGTTTTTAATGGGTTTCATTGGGATTTTCAGGCCTTTATCTGAAGCAGCACTCGCTGTTTCTATTAGCTGTGTTTCCGCTGTACATAGACATGATGCACGAATCCCACGTTGACGTATGGAACGTCTTTTACACCCATCGGATAATGGAAGAAAAGATACGACTGTTTCAATTGAAGGTGAGGGTGGTTGTTGAAAGATGATTCTACAGTTTCAATGTGTAAATGCACTTTTTCAAATGTTTTAGTAATAAGTTTTAGGACTGTACCTAGTAAGCGTTTGTATGATTTAGATCGTTAATAATGGACTATACAGTGATATTTACAACCGTATTTTAAATACACTGAAATACCACTTCATGCGTATTTTGCATAACTTGATAGTGCTTTAAATGATGGACACAGCATAAAATTAAGCTTATAAAGCACGTTGAACCAAATGACATGAGCTATGCTTTGTGTGATGTGTTTTGTTGAAGAATGTATATCTCTAGCAAATTTTTCAGCATAGTTAAATTTTAATCATTAGTTAAAATGTCACTCATAACTTTTTATGTTGTAATCATAGCATATAAGCACTAAATAATATAATATCACCAAAAAATATTTGCCAAAAGAGTAAGTTTACTACGTTCCTTGCATTCAAAGTATGATAAAATTGGCTAGAAATTGTGAGCAGGATATAAAACATTACTAGTCTACCAAAATGTAGGGAAGGTAGCCAAATTTAAGCATTCATTCTTTTTGTGATTATCTTTTCAGAACAATTAATAATAGCACTAGAATTTAATAAGACCGCTAAAAAAGTCAGATGCATAAAAGATTAAAATTAATTAATTACTTTATAAATAACATTCCTTTTAAAAAAGTAATACAGTTTAAAGGTTTTGTGTGATACAAAGAGTCCACTTTTGTTCAGTTGCAAAGACTTCATATTTCTACAATCGCGGAAAAGTAGGAGAGCAATCACAAAGTAAATTGGAAAAGAGGTTGCCCTTCTGAAGGAAGGTACCAGTGAAGGAACTTCAGGTATAAAAATAAATTATTTTTTTTAATCGCAACTTATTATTCTTAGAACTTTGTGTTTACTTTCAGTCCCCCCCCCCCGCTTTCTCGGATGAGTAAAAAATAGGAACATTTTGCAGCTGGAAAAGGGTGAACCTTGTGTTCTACACAACTCGTCCGTAGTGTATTCGATTTTGTATATGTGCGCCATTTACAAAGTTCTTTGTAATTTTCAGCACTAAAATCTGTTAAGTCTGTGAGCAATAACCTCGACTGTAGGCAATAACGCGCAAGTTTTGGCATATTGGGAACATTGGGAAAAGAAAGGTACATCCTTGCTTTTAGGATATCTCATATTTCTCATAGGCACATTAGAGAAAATAGTTTTTTTTCTGAATGGCAATTTCCTATTGCGACTTTCATAATGGTGAAGGGCGTTTTTCCTATTTTACGCAATATGAAAGACAATGGGCAATCGTGCACAAGTTTAGGCACATAGAGAACATTGGGAAAAGAATATCTAACTTTTCTTCTAGGGTAGCTATATTTTCCAAAGGCACATTAGTTAAAGAACTTTTATCAGGATGACAACTTATTATTTTTCGCTCTTCGTGTTTACTTTCCGTTCTCTCACTTTCTTGGCTGTGTGGAAATAGGAACGTTTTGAAAGGTGAAATAGAAAAAAGGAAAGATGAAAATAGGTGAACTTTTTGTATCACCCGAATCACTTGTACTGTAAAATTTTTCGTATATGTGTTTTATCTACAAAGTTCTTTATTAATTTCAGCACTAGAATTTGTTAAATGTGTGCATTAGGACTGCTCCAAATTAAGCTAAGCAACACATCATATCGCCGCTAAGACACAAAAAGAAATAAAGCTATTATGTTTGCGAGATCTCGAGGATTCGTATAGTTTGCAATTCGTGCTGTGTTTTCGGTACTGTGTAGTAAAGCTTTGGTCCAGCATATTTTTGCTCAAGTAGTGTTAATTCAGTTGTTCTTATTTCTTATGCCGTCTGGCAGCCACGAAGTGATGCCAGATCCTCCATATAAGACGGCGATGGGCAAAAAAGTACGGCTTCCATTTTAATGATCCCCAGTGGGAGGAAGTCCGACTTTCCTCGGGATTCTCATAACCAATTGAACCAATTCCTTGTGAGAGACCTACACTGTAAGAATTACTTGTAATTATACCACACATATTGCTGTGAAATAATACAGCACTGTGTGTTGCAATTTCCACTCAAAAATGACGTAATGACATTGATAAGCCAATCACGAAGAACAACGGTGGCAACGGTTTTATTGCAACTGGCACAGTCTACATTAAAACGTGTTAGTGTTACGTTTACCTACACATTGTGCTGTAAAATAATATAGCACTGTGTGTTTCAAATTCACTGTACAACATGTGGATAAATGTAACGCCAACATCACAACGTGTAGGCGTTACGTTTACCCACACGTTGTGCTGTAATCATTTTTTTCAGTGTAGCACTTCCAGAGATATTATTTGAACATGGATGGCACTGGAGGGTACTTACGTATTATACCGGCGGTCCGCCCAAGACGAATGATTTTTTGCCAAGATAAATGCCAGACGCATACAATTATTAATGGTTTGGAGTACGGTTGGCAACAGTTTGCCAGCATATTTGACGAAACTATAGTTTGGCGGAAATGACCGCCGGGATAATACGTAAGTACCCACTGGAGCCACGAACAGATTTTACGTGCACCAGCTCCTATTAATGTAGACGGTTCCACAGCAGCCCAGCCTAGAGAAGTTTTCACCCTCCCAAGCACTGGCCAAACCCGTGCTACTTCACTTTCCGTGTTCTTGTGAAAACAGAGCTTCGCGACTAGGCCACTGCGGAACTCAAGAAGTGCATTACTATGCATTCGCATATGTATAATTTTTTCTTATGACTGTACCCACATTTAAATTATCTGCTAAAAGAGAAGTAAAAATTAATATCTATATTAATAGTGCATATAGAGTGGCTAACTACTTTGCTTTAAACTTTTATTGATAACTAGCTGCGTGCCCGTTCTTCGCACGGTACAAAACGAAAATTTTCCTCACATGTGTAATTCGAATTAATTCCAGTGAATAATTTTGCTTTTTCTACTTTAATAGAAAAGGCAAAATTATTTCACTCTTGACTTAAAGTTTGCATCATATATGTACTAACCTGATATCATTCCAATATAATGACACAAAACACAAAAAAAAAAGACTATGTCAGCGTCATTCGGTATCAAAAAAGTCAAAAACCGTTCTCACTTTCAAAATGTCTTATTTCCGCATCATGCTGTCTTTTAGGTTCGCGTTTTAGCGTTAAATACCTCAGACACTACATGAAATGGACATTTTTTTAAATTTTAAAATTACGTCATGTAACCCTTTTCAAAAAGAAAAGAGATAAGACTGCGCTATTTATAAAGGCTTTAAAATTGTTTTTCTAGATTACGCAGTTTAATTTTTCTTCTCACAAATAAATCCAGTAATGATAAGAGGAAATCGAGCCAAGTAAAGAAATCGTCTGCTTGGACATAAGAATAACTATGTACACAAAACGAAATCTTTGGAATGAGAAACTTTTTTCACGTTTTCAGAAGAACGCTCGTTGTAATTGCTTCACAACGGGCTTTGACTTTTAGTAGTATAATAACAGTAGTGTTTGGCGCATTTTGGCATCAAATATAAGGCAATAAACAACAGATGTTTTAATTCGAATTTCGCAAAAAATCGCTTCGAGATATGGCAGAACCCGTCCTGGCAAATTGCCATACAAAATTTGGTAGGCCTACGATTTGGCGGAATCCCCCCCCCCAACTTAAATCATTAGCTTAATTTAGTGAAAATTCTGAATATAGATCGTTTAAAATTGCCTTAATAACTGCATTATTCCTGTACGGAAAATTAAAATTCAACGCCGTATTTCAATAAAAACTAGGCTTGTTTTTAATAGTACGCTCTCATTAAATTGCACCAAGCGCTAAAATCATCTTTTCAAAATCGCATATCAACCATTTTATTTTTCGCCAAATTAAAAAGTTGCACATTTTACTCTCGGAAAATTTCCAAATCCTATTTTTCTCTTGAGTATAAAACATTTCATTCCTGCTCTGATTTCACATGCACACGATGTTTTAATTAAAAAATAACCTTACAAATAATGTAAAAAAAATATCGTTATTCTTTTATTTTTACTTCAAGAGTCTGAATAATTTAATAAACTTGCCAAACATGGCAACCTAGATATGCTCAAACCTCGCTCTTTCCACTGCGGGGTTACAATTGCGAAATGGTGAGAACAAAAATGATCATTTTCGACACGTTTTTTATCGATATCTCCTAAATTAATTCGAATTTCGAAAAAATCGCTTCGAGGTGTGTCGAGACCCGTCTTGGAAAATTTCCGTACAAAATTTGGTAGGTCTACGATCACCCGTTTCGGAGCTACGCGAGACACAGACAGACAGACAAACTAACTAACGGACAGTTTACACATTGCTTTATTTATATAGATCAGAAGAAATTTTCACTATAAAAATCAAATAATTGTCATTTTCTTGTAAACCAAAGAATCATTTGCTGTATATTTTCTGTTCGTTTATTTTAGTTGGAAAAAAAAAATGAAATGAAAAAAAAAAATAATTCCATTTAGGAAATTGATTAATCGAGTCTTATATTTCCTGCAGTCAAATAAAACTGGAAAATATTATTTAGTTCAAGATACGACTCTTTTTTATTCGTTTTAACAAAGCATTTAGGATTTTTATTTTTATATGAAATTTATTTCGATTGCAATCGAATGTTGATAAGCTTTTTTTTAAATGGGATAGTTTTCAAATGAAAATATTTTTGCTGTACTACTCTATTTAAAAATTTTTATTTATAAAACGATATCCGTTCTATAAAATGAACTTAGATAGTCAGCATTACTTCAATTGCCAGTCTTATTCTCACACCTTTATACTGATTTTTATGATTGCTTCCTTCACTTTTTAAATTAGAGTCATTCTACCACACCACGGGTCCGGGTTCGATTCCCGGCATGGCCTTGGGTGTCACTTCGTTCGTCCCTTCACAGAAAGCAAACGCTGGTCCACCTATTAGGTGCCTCCATAATAAATAGACCAGTAATTCCGGCCTTGATAGTGGCCAATGCCTATAAACGGCAAGTGCCTTAGAGAAAAAAAATAACAAAACTTTTTAAATTTTAAGAATTGAAATCTATACCGTGTTGATTTCGTCTTATTTTATTATAAAAACATGAAAGAAGAAGAGTTAAAACTATGATTTATTGTAACTATTGTAAAATTACTTTAATTAAATCAATCCTAATTCGAACTTTACAAATGTGGTGATTATCTTTTTTATCAAGCATAAGCGAAACAGATGAAGTTATTAATATTAATATTTCTTTTTCACCCCAGCAGTTATTTTCGGAAATACTTCATATATCTTCTTCATAAACGATTAAAAAAAAAAAAATCCCCATTTCACACCAGCATGATTCCTCCTCGCAAACATTAAACAGATACCTTCTTTGGAATATCCTTCAATCTAATATTTTCTCCAGACTTACACTCCGAATTCAATCAGCATTACACAATGCGTCCGAAAATATAGAAACCTAATAAAGAGCAGTTCATTGAACTGTAAGTTTCTCTCAAAAGAAACTTTTTATACGGTGTCTGCACAGCTTTAATCTTATTTAACTTCCCTTGAGATAAAATTTAACAAATGTAGAATGACTAACTACACTACTTCAAAATTTTATTGATAATCAGGAATGAATTTAACCTAGCGGAAAATCTAATATTTTTCATTTCTCTAAGAACGAAAGTATCATTTAATTTCTATTTTTTTTTCATTTTATTTCCTTTTTTACTCAATTTTGATAATCGTATGATAGGAAAACAATGACTGACTTCACATAAAAATCCAGACAAGTTGTGATTTATTTCTATTTGTCTGGATGATTTGTCTGTTTTATCCAACTATAAATAGCAAATCATAATAAACTTTGCAGTGTAAAGTTACAATTTTAAACTTTTACGTATGAGTATCTGTATGGTAGTCTATTTAAAACTACATTTTAATATAAATTTGAATTGCAATAGAAATGTTTTTTAAATTTTTATTTGTATTATAAAATGGGGTATTCTATCAAGCCACGATAGACTTCAAATTAAATTTTTAAATGATCACTGTACGATAAAACTGCGAAATTCCGAACCATTTGGGAGTTCTTAAAATTTAATTTGAACACAGATAAATCGAAAATATCATTTTATCTCGGTAAATGTTTTATAGTATTCTGTATAGTAATTTTGACTTAGGGGTTCACCTACATGTTGTAATAAGACCCAAGTCATGAAATAACCATCTAAATAACCAAACTCTCCCAACCTTCGTTTGTTTTTGAAAAACAATGATAAAGATACACTATTTGTATCGAGGGGATATTATAGATGTTAGAAATTACATGGGTAGTTATATTTAGTGGCAGATTTAAAACAAAGTTTATAATTGGTGGCTTTAATGTGTACAGAGCATAGATATTTAATCTTGCTACAATGATGATACTACCACGAGAAACAGAATTTGTATAAACAGAAACTATTAACCTTAAAATTAAAATAATTTATTTTATCATATAGATGAATACTTAAACTATGCATAAGCCGTTCTATATTTGAAGAATATTGTTAGGTAATGTAGGTATTGTTAATTTTAAAAAATGAACAGAATTATCTCTGCTTTTATTTCTTAGCAGTTCTATATTTGAAGGGTAAATAATAAACAGATTATCTTGATAGGTATTATTGGTATTTATAAGTAGTATATCATCAATATATAGTTTTATACTAATATTAATACGGAAAAAATCTTGGTCATAAAAGTAAAGATATAACTCAGCCAGGTAGCTACAATCTGATGTTCTTGTGGGGTAACATGTTTTTGTAAATACAACTTATTATGATATAGAATGTATTAATTATATATGATAAATTTTAATAAACATTTAAATGAGCCTAAAACTATATGAGCTGGCAACATAATATAAATGACATTCAAATTTAAGAGTTCAGATATTACATTATATAAAAATTCACCGGAGTTATATTATTAAGTAGGTCTTTGAAACCATAAATATTTCACAAACTAATATCTCTACGTATACAACTAAGTAGCTCAAAGATACTGATTATAGATACACAATAATGCCTATTTAAATATTTAATTTTTTATTATTTTTATTATTATTACTAGCTGAAGTGCCCGTTCTTCGCACGGGAATATATTTTCATTAAAAACACAAATACAAAGAATGTTACTCTTATTATAAGTGCATGTAAACCGCCAGTGTTTAAACATCTCTGAAATATTTTTTTTTTGAAATTTAAAATTTAACTTCGTAGATATACTTTATTTATATTGTAACTTTTCTATTCACTGTTTGATAATTTTTATATAATTTCAAACTTTATCTACTGGTGATACTGCTCGCTAATTCATACATTTTGTTTAGGCATTTATATAAATTTCTTTCTCTGAGATAAGCGGGATTTAAAAATTAGTTTGTTTGTTATGACATAATTCTGAATTATCATTTAATTTATTCAAACACAGATGTAGAAACAAAATCATAAATTCTTATGAAGTTAGACTTAACACTATGCAAATAGTGAATATATTTTTGACATTGCCACACAAAATTTATAAATTGTTCAAACTCAGCTTTTGCTACTGAATAATACCTACATATTTATGAGGTTAGACTTAATACTATGAAAATTGTGAATACTTTGAATATATATTGTACAATAAAAAAACTCGGCTGTTCGAGCCTCGTCAGGGGTAGCCCCTGAACCCCCTTAATTTTTTAGTTTCATTATTGCCATATTAAAACGATATTAATTAACTTTGTCATTTTATCGCTCATCTTTCGACAATAGATACACACCTGATCCATTTTTCCAATCAATAAAGTTGGGTGTTCGTGATAATTAATTTCAGAACTGTATACAAATGCTTCTTTTTTCAGATTTTGAAAAGTACGCTGTCTAGAAGAGGAGGCCCTCGTTCGGGCATCATCTAGACGTGCTTTTGTCTGTTCTGCACTCTCACTTGCCCTGAAAGTAGAGGCCCTCGTTCGGGCATCATCTAGGCGTGCTTCTGTCTGTTCTGCACTCTCACTTGCCCTGGATGTAGATGCCCTCGTTCGGGCATCATCTAGGCGTGCTTCCGTCTGCTCTACACTCTCACTTGTCCTGGATGTAGATGCCCTCGTTCGGGCATCATCTAGGCGTGCTTCTGTCTGTTCTGCACTCTCACTTGCCCTGGATGTAGAGGCCCTCGTTCGGGCATCCTCTAGGCGTGCTTCTGTCTGTTCTACACTCTCACTTGCCCTAGCTAATCGCTTCCGTTTCGTTTCAGAAGAATATTTCCCAATTGATTTTCGCTTTTTTTTGAAGCATAATCTTAAAAAGCCAGTCTTCACTTGATTAAAGCAACTGAATTTAAGAAACTAAAATTTTGAAACTAAACCGAATTTTCGATAGTTGTGAAATACGAAAAAAATCGGAAACTAATTGGTCTGCTTTAGTCGCTAAAAGTCCTTCCCTTTGCTGTGGCGTTTTTTGGAAACATGGTGTCAAAACAGATGCTTATTCATATCTTGAATTTTCACCGGAGGCCAGTACACGATGCTTTTTCGAAGATATAATTAAATTTGAAACACTCACAGAATAGAATATTAGGTTACACTTTTGATTTTGCGCCTTAAAAAAGATTCAGTAAAAATAAGATGAAATTCTAATTACAAAAATTCAAAGAAAAACTTACATTTAAGTATCTTTTTATCTGTTGAAACGTTAAAACAAAAGTGAACGGCATGATAAGAGAAAAATAAAATGTTAAGAATATATCGAGCTGCTGTTAATTTTATATTTTAAAATGAGAAATTTAGATGTTGCCACATGTATAAGTTAGTTTTAAAATATTACTTTGGAGAACGTGTAAATAAAATTAAGATTTTCGCCTAACTCATTTTTAATCTCATGACGTCAAATTCGCGTCATTCTCAGTTGCAATGTCTAACATAAATTACTGAAAGAAGAAGAAAAGGGAAAAAAAAAAAAACCCTAACGTTGTTTTACTTTTCTACAGCATCTGGTGGAAATTTATTAGTTAGCTCGTGGTGTTATTTTTTGTCAAAGCTTGAGCTAATTAAGATTTCTAATGCATTTATAAACTCGTGACATCAAAATGAAGTCATTTCATTTCTGTTATAGATCGCCAGGATATAGATAGTATGTCACATGATCACTATTTTACACAATCGGAAACTGAAAGCGCTTTCTGAAGGCGAAAATTCTTCCGACAACGTTTAATCTATGACGTCACGTTCTGACCAGGGTAGTCGAATATACTTATTTTACGCAAATCGGGACTTTGCCCAGAGCCCCGGCTCGAAATGGCCCCCAATTTCAAATGTTGTTCTTTTTTTATAACAAAATTTTATGAAAAATAAAACAAATTTCATAGATGGGGGGCCCCCAAATTCATCAATGCCCGGGGGCCCCTGTTGGTCATAATCAGGTCCTGTTTAACACCGCAATATATTTCCTGCGATTCGAAAACGTGTCCCGTTTAAAATCTCAATTGAAAATGAAAATAATGCTGGATAATTCACTGGTGAAGAAACAGCATTCAATTCTTTTTCTGACAGCGTTAAATAAAATATAGAATTATTTCCTGCGTGGCGTATGTTTTGCTTGTGAGTTCGTTATTCTGATTGAGTTTCGAAAGGGGTTTTAAACTCATGACATCAAAATCACGCACAACATTCAACATGCGAAAACACAGTTATTTTAAAGTAATTTTATTTATTTTTTTCCAACTGGCAACTTTAATCATTGTTACTGTCTCCAAGACAACCAAACCGCAAGATAACATACCGACGTTTTTAAGCATCTGCTTTTGAAATAAAAATCCTTCTTTACATAAAAATTCGTAAAAAATCTCCTAATTAATATTTTCCTTTGGTTTCTCTTTTAAAAGAGGGCGAAATGTATGCTCCGTCATTTGACAAAATATAAAAAAGTTATGATGGATAGAATTCAAGATGCAGCAGTTTTAAAAATATTTTACGAAAGTCCGCGTGAAATTTAATTTTATTTGAAAAATCCCCCAAAATCTGTAAATTATGTTACACAGTCCGAACAAACAGTTTTGAAAAGCAAATTTTCTCCTCTATCCGATGATGTAAATATCGTTTTGTTGCGAGTGTAATTACTGGCGTTATTACGTATTAAGCGAAAAAAATCGCCAAAAATCGGACAAAACATAAAATAAAACATTTTCTAATTCGAATTTCAAAAACATTGCTCCGAGGCGTGTTAGGATCTGTCCTAGTGAAGCGGTATGCAAAATTCGGTAGGTCTGCGACCAACCGTCTCGGCGCATGCTCACGAATTTGCTGAAATCGGACATTTGAGTAGCTTTCTGCCCTGAAAATTGCGAAAAATCGTTAAAAATTAGGGAACAGGTGGATTTTCAGAATTTTAAAGTAGCCTACGGCCTATTCTATATCGTTTTACGTGTATGTGCAAAATTTGAAGCCGATCGGTCTGACGGTGTGGGAGGAGTTCCCGGATGAACAAACAAACAAACAGACAAACTTTCACATTTATATAATAGATTACCAAAGGTAAACTTAGTAGGTAGGGATTCTTGAAATAAATCAAGAACTTTAATTTTCCATACATTAAAAGTTTCAACTGGGGTAGCGTATTTTTTATCAGTATTGAATCAAAATAATCTAAATCATATGAACATTTTGTTATAACACTTCTAACCGAAAACTTAGATGCTATATGTATAACTAGTATTTAGTTGATTTTTTCTTAATACTTTAACTTATCTTTTTTTGGTGGAGAGATCCCCAGTAATAATGTGCCCAAAATAATTATTTATATAGTTCTTATTGTGGTCATGAATGAATAAACAGGTAGGTGAATGATTAAGATTAAAAGTTTGTGAGAAAGAATTACAACAAAAACACTCAAAAAGAAACTGGTCTTAAAAGATGAGGTAAATAAAACTTTGTATAATAGCACGCATAAAAAAGTACTTATTACACTGGGCGATCGTTTAGGCTGAAAATTTTTCAGACTTTTTCAGCAGTCAACACACCGTGTGGAAAAATAGTGGGGCTAAAGGTAAGTCCCTACAATTTTCCTACACTGCGTATTAACTTCTGAAGAAGGCTGAATACTTTTTCGACTGAAACGATATCTAAAGAACTAAAGAACTACTGAAACGTAAGTTATAACATCTATTTGTGCACCTCCCTTTTTGGTTCCAATCGACTGGATAGTTTATTTACAGGGCCACCCAAAATATTTTAAATACATTATGCTCTATGTGCAGATATTCATTCAAGCGCATTTTAGAGGTATTAGGATGTTTCAAACGACTCAGAAGTGACATATGTTGTTAAGGGTTACAAAATAAATCTCTCCATCTAAAATAGAGTCTTTATCACCCTTAGTTCTTCTACAGGGACACTCAAAAATATTTCAACACATTACGGTCAATGGCAGTTTTAGAGACATTCATCCATTTCAAGCACAATACCATCCTACCATATAGTTAGGTAATGTATAGTTAGGTAATATTTTGAGGGAGGCACGACCACGGTCACGTGCCTCCCTCAAAAATTACGACAAAACTCGCCAAGTTTGACGACTTTTGGTATGTATTTAACTTATGCATTTACTTAACTCGCATATTTCAAAAAGTACTAGACGTAGAATGTTGAAATTTCATATATAAGAATCTTGTAACATCTAGTTGTGCATCTCGATTTTTGGTTCCTATGTACTGGAGAGTTTATTTGCATTACCGCCAAAAAGAATTTCAGTACATTAATGTATTAAGTCTGTAGTCAGTCATTATTTGGTATATGCCCAAAATCTCGCCATTTGTCGTTGACCTTGGCGGTTGTTGCCGAAATATCGCCAAATCTGGAGCCAAAAATTATTTTGTATTTCGCGTAACTCTAAAACTTTTAACCGTAGAATGCTGAAATTTTTGTATATGGAACTATTGTAACATCTAACTCTGAATGTCTTTTTTGATTGCAATCGACTGGGTAATTTATTTACAGGGTTACCAAATGACTTTAAATGCATTAAGGAGTAGGGATACATTCAATTTACTGAAATTCTGTGGTCAATTACTACTTTGGCTATCCCCAAAATTTCGCAAACTATCTCAACCTGGTCGGCTTTTTTCAAAATATCGACGAATAAAATGTCAAAATGAAATCTTTATAACAGACATACAAGGAAGTCATTTGGTGTCCACATCAAATTTTCTTTATATAATGCTGTACATTGAGATGTCATGAAAATGTATTCATATGTGACAGGTTTCCATCAGATATATTCTTTCCTTCATCCTAAAATATAATTTTAAAAAAATCTTTGACATTAGTTGCTTTTTGATTCACGTATAACAGTTTACTAAACTATACAGGAGCAGCATTTGTGTCTGGTAAGTAATCTCTACTTCTTGAGAATTCGAATTTTTATGATAAATCCTGTTGCTTTCTACATACGAGAACTCTGAAATCGTCCTCTAAGGAAAGCTACAAAAATACCTTACCTTAAAGGCATAGCTACTTAGGTATAGTTATGTAATTTATTCATATCTGAAAGGGTTTCGCTCAGACTGTTAACAGAAAACAGTTATTCCTTATAAATTAAGAATTTAACCGTTATTATTTGATTATTTTCAATAATACATTGCCTTACGAAACTTACGGTAAATAGAAGAGAATTCAATAAAAATTTGTTTTCGAAGTTTAAATTTATGACCTACTTTCACATTCCAAGAACGGTGGTAACAATTTGATTTCAATTCTACGGTGTATAAACTGAAAGCAAACAAATCATAACTTCCACAACAAACAAACTCCAGTAATACCTTTAATGTTAAATGTCTCGAGGGAAAAAAATATTCCTAGTAAAAGTTCTTGAAACATTTAAGAGGAAATGTTTGATTATCGCAGCCGTGTGTTTTCTCCCATGAGACAACTTCAATCTTAGTTTGATTACAGCTGATATTCTGGTAACCGTTTGTCTTGCAGTTTTAATATTGAATATCTCTAGGCTGTAATATAAAATTGTACTATGTGTTTACCTGTTTCTCAAAGTTTTCTGATAGTACTGTAAAATCTCGTTATACGTACATCGCAGATTGGCCCATAAAATGTATTAACCCTTTAACGCGCAGTGTTCCCGCTCTGGGAACACCAAACTCCGACGTTTTGAATGTTGCCAGCCACGAAGAATAGATTTGATATTTATAAAAATAGTTACGGGTGACATAGCTCCACGAGAATTCTTTACTTTTTAGCACGTCATTTCCCGTAAAAAAATTGTCACGATTATTTTTAACATGACTGACATGAAAAATCGAAGAATGCGAGAACAGCTGGATGGATTGCCCAATGCTGAAAAAAGGGCAGCCGTTGCCATCGCTCGACTTAACTACCAGCAAGATGGCGGACGATCGAAACGTTCATCGCGTGCCACAGATCTAGAGACGTCAAAAAAGGGTCTCTAGATCTGTGGCCTGCGATGAACGTTTCGATCGTCCGCCATCTTGCTGGTAGTTAAGTCGAGCGATGGCAACGGCTGCCCTTTTTTCAGCATTGGGAAAGGGTTGCGCCTCAAAGGGTTAAGGTAGGGAAGACCTGGTCTAGTTGATACTGGGTCAAGTTGATGCAGTATCTGTTTTTTCTGAGCGCATGTGCACTAAAAGAGGAAGAGGCGGTGAAGAAAACTTTTATATGGGGCTTCATGCAGAAGAATATCTGGTTTGCCGTTTCTGATTTATTCGTAAAAATTGCTTTTTTGTGACCATAACTAAATTTTTAGGCTGTTCTTCGAGTTCTCCACACAACTTGATATTTAAGTCATTCTATAAGTCAAGATATTAGTGTGTTCATTGAAAAGGTAGTAAAATTTCTGGTAGAAAAATTTGGGGAGTAATTCAGTTACCGGGTGTCGCCTATTTTTGGCGACTTTTTTTTCTCGCCAATACCCGCTACTTGGCGCTTTTTTTTGTCGCCAAATTTTTCACGTGTGAAACACCATTTTAGAATACGATAAAATAATACAACATGTTGAGCACTGTCAGAAAATACAAATTACTTTAACACATTAAAATTCCACAGATATTCCACTTAAAAAAAAAACAATAAAACAAAATACACCATCCATACTTAACACTAAAAATTGTCAGCAAATTCAGTAACAGGCAATTAAAAATGAGCAAACAGTAAACCACTTTTAACTAAAAAAATTTCAGAATATTAAGCAATCTAGTTCTACAGCTATGTAAACTATGCAACCAGTGGACCGTTTTTAACTAAAAAAACCTCAGTGGATTCAGCAACCTAGTTGTACAGCTATGTAAACTATGCAACAGTGGACCGTTTTTAACTAAAAAAACCTCAGTGGATTCAGCAACCTAGTTGTACAGCTATGTAAACTCGGCAACCAGTGGTCCGTTTTTAACTAAAAAACCTCAGTGGATTCACCAACCTAGTTGTACAGCTATGTAAACTACGCAACCAGTAAACCGTTTTTAACTAAAAGAACAACAGTGAATTAAGCAACCTACTCATACAGCTAATGTAAACTGGGCAAACACAGGCCCGTTTTCAACTCACAACAACATCGGTGGATTAAATAACGTACTTATACACATTTACAAATCACATTGAAAACCTTAAGCAATTGCAAAAATTCTTTATAAAAAACACTTACCTTTATCTAAAGAAACTCCTGAAAAATATCCAAAACGCACAACACCAAAACGCTTTCTTATACTAACTAACCACAAAACCAACATATACTAAACACACCAAACATCAATAACACAAAATAAGAACTGACTCACCGATTTGAAATTTCCTCGTTTTATAACCTCGTTTTACCGATTACAGTTAAATTGCCTTAACCAATCACAAAATCCCTTTACCAAACATCCTGGTATCGTTTAATGAACCCACCGAGCGTTTTTTCATTAAACTACAGCATCATCCAACACCTCAACTCAATCCACACAGGTTACAACGGACATCGGACTCTAAAGCTAAAGTAAACAAACTTTCGACCAACCTCCAATCTTGGCGACTCATCGGCGCTTGGCGAGGACACCCGGTAACCGAATTATCCCCAAAATTTGTTTAGGTTCTTGGTAGTTTTTCAGCTGTTTTACTGTTATTGTAGTGGGGTCATTTTCAAAATTGGGTGCCTTTTGGAAATTTAAGAAGCAAAAATATAATTTCAAAAAAGTAAATGGTTTTCCATAGTATAAAGCATACCTTGTTTCCGAACATTATGAGTATTATTCATGCATTTTTTCTTTTCTTTTCTTTTTTAAGATTTTTCATTGTCAGACTTGATCAAATTTTTCATGTGCGTTATCGGAAATTTTCTTTGAAATTTGTGCACTTATATTGAGCACAAAATAATGCAAAGTGATCTATTACATAAGTATAGAGTCCTTTTGTCCATATAATATAGTATTTTCCATTTTTTGTAAGCTTTTGTTTGTCATGTCTGCTGCTAATTATAGTAACAGACATGACATTTCAAAGAACAAAAATTCATGAGTCTAAATAATTCCAGAAGAATATGAATATACACATTAATTTAGACTAAAAAACTAACTATCTAAATTAATCAATTAAATTGACAAATAATTAAATATATTTTATACAATTAATTACGGTAACAGACATGACGAGCAATAAAAATACTTATCACAAATACCCTTTTGCTTTTTTAGTCAAATACCAAAAACTCAATATGTCTGCTTATATTTCTTTCTTGACCACATTCTAATGGTAAACAGGTGTTGCTATTCTCAAATTTCAATTTTGTTGTTTAAGAAGTTGAAAATAATGTATGGTAACAGACATGACATCAATGTCTAGACAGCTATATTTAATTATGAAAAGGCTTGTATTTTTATTAAAGACCTTAAAAATTTTTCATAATGTAACTTTGTTTCACAAAGCATGTCAGGGCAGAAATTTTAGTTTTGGAGCGGTAATTCTGCATAACACGTTTTATATTCTATGATTCGGACAGTATCTTTACTACTCATTTCTCTTTTTTTTTAATTATTAAATCGTATGTTTTTTAATCTTTCGTTTCCGTATTGGGAACTGTCTGATACGAACGATGATAAAAAAAAAAAAAATCATTTGAATTTTCTTATAACTGCTAAAAAAAAGTACACGCGGACAGCGTGAGTGGGTGCGCTAAAATAGGAATCAACCATTTCTTGTTCCATAAAACACTTCTTTGGAATCGAAATCTATCTTAAAATCGCCTGCTGAAATTGTTTTACAATCTTCACCAAGCATATTCCAACTATACTTCACCATTTTAAATACTGTTTGGAATGGGCATCCCAATCCATGAGTGTGTCGTGTTTGTCTTTCTTGCTCCATGTAACACATATTTGGAATCGACATCTATATTAAAATCGCCTACCAACACTATTTTGCTATCTTGGCCTGGCATATTCTAACTATGCTTTTCTAGTTTCTAGCCGGATTAGGCAGATATCGTCAAGCTCGGTTTTGAACTTATTTTTTGGCAGCAAACGTGGCGATCAGTTATGAAAAATAGCAAGCCTTGTGCGACTTTCAAGGTTTTAATCTCCCCCACACACTCACGCACACCTTTGCGTTATCTGGCAAACACATTTCGAAAGATTTTCACCGGGAAAGCTCATGTCTACAAAACCTGACCACAAATCATGTCTATAAAAGCTGTCAACAAATCATATCGATGAAGTCGCGTAGGCTAAAATCTGGAACTGGACGAAATAGCACCCTAGTGCTAAAAAATAAATAAATAAATAAATAAATAAATAAAGCGTTTAATCTGTCAACAAACTAAAAGAACAAAGTTTTCTGCAATAGATGTTTCCATTGAGCAGATAGCAGTTATTTTAGCAGATACCAATCTTAATAATAAAAGGCTCAATTTTTATTCTGTGTCTGAAATAAATATATGTGATAATGTTGGTGATTATTAGTCGGGGGAAAATAGTTTTAAAAATAATCTATATCTATATATATATATATATATATATAAAAGAGGCAAGTTTGTTTGTTTGTTCGCTATACGCTTCCAGACCATTTGACGGATCTGGACCAAATTTGGCACACTGACTAAATAGGACAAGAAAAAGCTAATGTCTTAAAAATGAAATTAATCGGATTAATAGTTTTTGAGTTATTTCATATTTTGTACAATTTTCAGCCACTTTTTCCTCATCCGAAGCGTAGCGTGAATGAAGGGGGGAAACGCAAATTTCTCAGGGGTTTTTCATTCTCAAGGTCAGCGCGTTGCCATACCAACTAGGTGTAAACGACAGGCCGGGGTCTCCGGGAGGGGTGGTGGATTTCGTGACGTGAAATTAAAGGATAGGATTTTTCCCGCTTTGTATTGAATCGTATGGGAAGTTCAGTTAATTAAATGCTAAAAATCGCGGTATTTTCATTAGACATGGTCCAATCAAATTATGCTATTTGTTTCAAAATGCTACGTTCATGAAAATATATTGTGTTTATTAAATTTACTGACGAATATACGTATAATAAACGAGCTTGACATGTAAAGACTTTTTGAGAAAATTTAGAGTTTTATTGAGTTATAAGCGACTAAACAGTGCTTATACCATTTATGTGATTATTTTTATTAGTAGTTAGTTTTTATTAGTAATTTTTTTAATAAAAGCTCTTTAAACATTTATATGACACAGTACAAATAACTCTGTGATTATTTGTAATCTTTATTGATTCTATGTTATTTTAACAAAATTAATATATTTTTTCTTTGTATTTTTAATTAATGCATTTAATTGCACTTGAAATGAATTTAATTGCACTGAAAATTAATAGTTGAAATATTTATATTAATTACTAATCTATATAACAGAGGAAAGTCTGTCTTTCTGTTTGTTCGCTATACGCGTCCAGACCGTTCGACGGATCTGGACCAAATTTGGCACACTGACTAAATAGGACAAGAGAAAACTAATGCCGTAAAAATGAAATTAATCGGATTAATAGTTTTTGAATTATTTTATGTTTTGTAAGGTTTCTGGCCATTTTTCTCGAGAACACAGACAGGCAGAAGAGGAGAAGCCTAGCTATGTCCAATTCCCGGTAGCCTCTACGCTATCAGGTGCTTCCCAGACAGCACATAAGATTAAATCAAGCTTGACATTTCTTTGAATTTGACGTATTAATACAAGCTTGACAGTTTAATCCAATTTAAGCTTGCAACAAGCTTGCAGGAGTCAAGTTGAATTGTCAAGCTGGATTACAGCGTGATTTTCCCTTTCGAAAGCGTGCGTTCATGGCGCCATCTGTGAAAGAGAATGGACATTAATTGTCTAGCGTTTCTCAAATTTGCTCAATAAAGAAAAGTTCGTAAAAGATGTGTTTTATTTTATTTTCGCACAAAACCTGGACATTAGAACACGCAAGGGGAAGGAATGAATGGGATAAGCCCCTCTGAAGTGTAACACGAGGGGAGTTTTAGTTTTATGTACATCTAATTAACATTAGTAATTCATTTACTAATTAATTAGCCCTAAAAATAAATTTTAATATAATTAACACAATTTAGTTAGTTAATAGACTTCACTTTATGGGTGGTAGAATGAGGCGCAATCCGGCCTCCACAAAATAATTAATCAGTCATAAATGTACTTGACCATAAAATTTAAAAAAAAATTCTATATTTCCAAATATGGAAATTCTTCAAAATAAAACACAATTATACTACGAAATTGATTTCAAAACCAGTCGTTCTTCTCGATTTTGGCCAGCAGTATTGTACAACATGAGTGTTGCGATATTGAAAGTTTTGAAACTTGTCCTGCTTTTAAGTTTATATTATGCTTATTTCCCTATTAGTAGAGTCTATAAATCACACATAACATTATTTAAATTTTGATTCATCCCATGGAAAAATAAAAGAAACTTATCAGCATCGCCCAGACTGATCGATCTGGCCAGAAAATGGCGGGACAACAGTCACTTCAAACTTTAGTCGTAGCTGCCCGAGGCTTATTGGCGGAACGGTTAGCCCGCCGGCCTCCCAGCCCACAGTTCCCGAGATCGAACCAAGCCGTGGACGTTTGATGGAAACAGATTAAAATAACTTAAAATTTCAGAATAAGGGGAAAAATAAAGTATGTGGGGCGAGTTCGCCGACGGGCGCTCCGTAAATTTAGAAAAAAAAAATAGGAGAATTTTTTAAGCTTGAAATTAAGCTTGCTAAGTCAAGATTAATGCAAGCTGGGCAAGTGTAAACTAGAACAAATGATTCAAGCTTGCATTAAGCTTACACGCTTGGAATTTTCAAGCTTAATTCAAGTTTATTGACTTGATAAATCAAGCTTGCTGAAAGTTTGATGCAAGTTTGCTGTGCTGTCTGGCTTTGTACTTTTTTTTCTATTTTGCAGCGGGAAGTCCCATGTCTTTTTTTATCATTGCAGTGGGAGGATTCCAGCCTAGCCACGTGCAATTCCTAGCAGCATCTGTATTCTATCAGGTGCCGTGTTCACTTTTGTTTCGTTGCAGCGGGAAATCCCGTGTCTTTTTTTTTTTTTTTCATTGCAGCGGGAGGATTCACATTCCTTCCCTTTACAATCTATATTTAAGGAAAATGGGCATTTCTCTTCCATTGCACTTGCAACGCCGGGCCACGCTGCTAGTAACCTAATATTTTACTAGAAAATCACTTTTCATTCCAGTTTTGTATGCGGTACACTGGGCCTCAGCCATACTTTTTTGGTATTCATTTCGAAATTTTAGTATTCAAATCATTTCTTGATAGGATTAACTCCAACTCTCAAAAATTTTTTTTGGGTCAAAAAACTTTGCTAACTATTTTTTCTTAATTTTCTGAAATAAACAAAACGATAGATTACTGTTTAAATTTCAAACATTTTTTGCAATAATATGAACAGTAAGTACATCTACATGCAACAGCCTGAATTATATCGTTGCTATACATCTTTAAATACTTTTAAAAACCGACAGATGTCTATACTAGTATTTTATAGCCGTAAAGGAATAATTAAAGTGGTTGTTTCACATATGGTACTAGGTACCTTGTAGGGTTAAAAGCTATGTATAAAATTAATTAGAAAAATCGTTTGAGTATTTGGTTTCCAGAAATCAAAACAACATTTAAATTTTCATCTTAATGTTTAATTTTTCAAACTTTTTTTTATGATGCGTTTTACAAAACAACAAGCGAAAAACAATTATGCCATTTTTGAATTATTCGAAATAATTTGTTTATTTTATCGCACTGTCGAAATCCGATAAAAAGTTGTTTCACAATTTCATAAATTACAATTTGATATTTTAAAATGAAGTTTTATATTTCACTTATTGTATTTTTCTTAATACAGTTATCACTTCTTTTTCCTTTAGTCAGTATTTTATTCATAATATTCAAACAATTTTCTCAAAATATTTTACCTTTATTTAAATTTAAAAAGCAGCTTATCATCTATTATTGGTGGATTTTAAGAGCTAGAGAAAAGAAAGGGAAAAAATAAACAGTTAATCCCTTATCACTTAGAGCCAAATGATTTTTAAATATGTGTTTTGTTCTTGCATTGTGGATTCAGGAATGATTTCATAAATGCATTTATTCTGAGAAGTAAAATAATTCTCTCTATAATTTGATAAAAGTAGAATTTTAAATTAAATAAGGGATTCTGATATAGGAAAGAAATTAATTTTTACTCTGCTGAGGAACAAAATTTTTCCTCTAAAAATAATCCAATAAACAAATCAAAATTCAATATGCAAATATAATGTTGATGCAAAATATTACTCTTTCGCAACATAAATATCACATAGTTATTTTTCTATTTTGGCGAATTCCATAAAAATTATTAAATTACAGTTTAAAGATATTTGAAACACAGTTTTTAGTAATTTAATCTCCACAGAAGTAATTCTGCGTTACAATGATGATTTCTGTTCTCAAAGCATCTTCCCTAAGATTTTTACAGAAAAGATAATGTTATATTTTTATTTTTATGTATGGTTTTTTTTTTTTCCATCAAGCACAACATTCTAAGCAGCTTGACTTCTATAAAAATTACGAAATCAAAATTTTTGTACAGTCTGTTGGTATTAAGTTACATAGTAGGTACAAGAAGGAAATAGTTAAAATGTCGTTAACTAATCCTTTCTTAAAAATTCATTAATCAGATTTGAAGAAATCAGGCTGACAATAAATCACACCTGCTTATCATCTACAATCGATATTCGAAAGTGTCTTTTGCTATAGTTACCAAATCATGCCTTACTTGTTAAGCTCTTTCAAAAATAGTTAATAGAGAATGAACAATCGGAAATGTGCACTTTGGAATATAAGCAAGCCAAGAGAACTGAAAAAGAAGAGAAAGAGCCCATTCTATATTCTGAGATACTGGAATTTGTCAAAAGTTTCAAATAATAGTTTGACAGGTCTTCAAACAGGATGATCAGTTGAGAGCGGTAGGCAGTTGAGTATCATGGACAGAAATTAGCAGTGCTCTTGAAGCTTGAAGCTACATGCAAGGCACTTGAATCATTAGTTCAACCTATCCTTTACGGAATACCGCTTTTTTCACCCATACAAATTACTGTCGTGAAAAATATTTAACCAGTAGGTGCCACTGAAAGGAAATTGCCATCCCAGACTGATTCTGACAACATTGGAATGACAACGACTGCGCTTGTTTAGCAAGTTGTAGAGATGCGTACTTTCCGCTGCATGAAGACGTCAAGATGCAATTCAGCAGACCGTAAACAAAATCTATCTCAAAATGTGCATGGCACAAATGTGTGAGGCACAAGTAAATTGTCAGAGTATGAGTAAATAACACAATGAAAACTTTCATATCACCTAAAGAAGGTAATATCGTTTTATTGGTAAAGCAAAAATACATGAGGGTTATCTGCCTAATGGAAGAATGCCTTAGGTGGAGAATTGTTTAAGGCGTTAAAAGGCTTCCCAAAGAAGATAAATCACAGCTGAAAGTAAAAATTTGCATTGCAATAACATACCCCAAAGCCGGTAGCTAGAGGTACGAGTTTTCTGACCATTTGGACATTCAAAAAGACGTACAATACAGCAACAAGATAGATTATGTACCAGGAGACAACAACTCACTATGTCGTTTAGCGATTCTTACGCTCTTTCCAGAAGATTTTACAGTTTGGATCCTCATCTAAAACTGACTAACTTCTAAGTGATGATTAACTGATTAAATATCAGCTCCTTCCGAGATGCGAACAGCTGACGAGAAATATTTAGAAACACAAATTTACTATGCACGTTCACGAGCATGGACTCGGTAGTCTTCAGTGACAGATCAGGAATGGGACTCGGTTACTTATCTGAAGTAAAAACTTCTGAATCCAGATGACTTCTGACAAAATTTCCACGCTAAACAAATTCTGACTACACTCATATTCAAAAATGAACTCTCTGGGCTTTTTGGGAATGGGCTAATAATGAAATGTTGTTTTCACGGTAAATTTTGCATGCAGCTTTAAAATTATAAAAAAGGAAAATGTAATAATAATAGAAAGATTTGTAAATAGATAAATAAGTTCTAAAATTACTTACGAATTTTAAAATCAAAACATAATTTATGATATTTGCGTATTTAAAATAATTTAAACTGTAAATGCGTTGCCGTGAAAACTGTAATGGTGTGGGCGAAATTTACGTCACATCCACTTAGAGGTTTTTAAGAATAATGCTACACTGCTATAAATATAAGTTCAACAGTTCGCCAAATAACCGGTGAAATCAGAGAGTTACAAGCATGGCATATACGTTGAATCGTATTAATGCTGCACCCGAAAATGTCTTATAAAAGCCAAGTACCCATTGAACCGAGATTTCGGTTCACCTGTGAAAAACAGAGTTGACCGGTGAACTAACATGGCTGCCACTAGCTCACGTTATGAGGTTAGCGACGATTACAACAAATAAGAAAAAACTGCCTCATGAATTCTCCGAAAAGAAAATTCTTTCGAAAATGGAAGAAATAACCTTTGTTAAAAAATATAGGCTGTGTAAAGGAGCTACCTCATTTGAATTCGAATAAACACGTTTGACACCAATGGCTATCGATATTCATTTAAAAGAGGACAGAAACTGATTATAGCTCACAACTCATCAATACCAGAGCTCAATACTCCATTTTTAACAAGAAAATCTTTTATTGCAAATTGAGATAAAACAACGCTTTATATAATTTGTCTAGCTAGTCGTAGTGGATTCAAGTCTCGAGTAGAACTTTTTTTTTCCTTTTCTTCTAGTAGTGTGTATAAATTTTGCGATATGATGGTGCTTGAGGAAATACTGCTAAAATGGTGAATCTTAGCACCTCATTTTTCAAAATACCGGTTGCAGCTTAATTGACACCAAAATTTCGGTGAAACGTTGAATTATATTTTAAAAGTGTAGCTTCAACAAATAAAGAGTCAAAAACAAAACAAATAATGACCTATTCATAAAGATCATTCATTAAACAAAAAATAACGAACAAAAAAGAGGGTTTATGTATGATGCCATTCATAAAAACTACAATTTTTGCTCCCTGCAGCAATTACAATAGAATGCCCCCTTGACAAAATCTCAACATTACATGGTTTGTATGATAGTTAATACACTGTGTATCTCCCAGGCGATGAAATACAGTCCGCACAACGTCTATGCATGCTGAGTATCGAATTATCGATCTGATCTTGAAGAAGACTACTCTACTCAGCAAGCACTGCTCTCCGGAGTTCCAGTACACATGTAGAAGGTGGTTGGGGGACTGCAACTCTTCGGCCAAGCATGTCCCTGACATGCTCTATCGGATTCAAGTCAGGTGAGAATGCCGGCTATTCTATGGGGGTGTTACTCTCCGACTGAAATCATTTGTTTACGATGTTTTCACAGTCAGGACTTGCGGTGCCATCATTATACAAAAATTCTGCACCTATGGCCTCCCAAAACAAACGAACATGTTGTTCAAGAATGATGTTCCAGTAAATTTGTCCTGTGGTGGTTCCGATTTGGGCATGCAGATCTGTTCTGGAGCCCAATGCAACCCCCCGCCCCCTAACGAGTAATCCTGCACCTCCTTAACGGCTTGCTGATGTTTAATAGAACAAAGGTTAATAGAATATTAATAACGGTTAACAGAATGATGTCCGTTTGGTGGTAACGGGTCCCTGATGCTCTCTATACGAAAGTCCGACGTGAGAAAGAATGCTGAACCTGGACATTGTCGGATAACATCACACAAGTCCACTGTTGCGGTGTCCACAATGCATGTTCTCTAATCTAGGCTAACCGCTGGCGACAGTGAGTTGCCATGAGCGGAACACATCTCATAAGCTTGCTAGAATAACCAATCTGTACAAACGTCCGCACACGGTCTGCCTTTAAACTGCCTAGACCCAAGGCTGAAAAGAGCTGATGAGACAGGTCTGATGTTGTGCTCTGTCTACTTCTTTTGGCAGTTGCTACTGAAAAGCGGTCCTCATTCGGCGTTGTAATTCAGGGCCGACCTGTACTGTAACGTCAACTGACATTTCCATGATCTTGGAGTCGTCGTCAATGCCTAGAGATGACACTTTGTGCGATTTCCAGTTCCTCGTATACTTCTATCCGAATACGCAAACATTCCAGGCGGCCGATAATTCTACTACGTAAAAAAGTCATCCGAATGCGTCCTCTGTGCCATAACTACTTAGTTATTGCACTGAGTGTTTAACAGAACGCTTGTGAACACTTATATGTACATTTTGCCACCAATTCTTATATATAGCCCTCTCTTACAATCTCTTCATTGGGTCGTGCTATCAGTGCCATCCGATTCTCGGTTAAATTAAGCTGCTGGTAAAATAACGGGAATCATTCAAATCGCTCGAGCATTAAAAATAATCCAGATCCTTGAATTTATCTAAGACGAATACGTATATAAATTTTATTGAGACTGCATTAAAAGTCAGAACTCTTCATATTGTTATCTTATCGTGTCTGTTTCATATACCTGACTAACCGTGATAAACAGAAGTCTTTTCACTGTATAGTGTATTTCTTGATTAAATGAACTATTTACTTTCATAAAATAGTTCTTGCTCGTCGTTTTAAGAAAATGTACAGTATGTATCTATTGTAACAACACAATAATTATTTATAGAGGTGTGTTGTGGATGTAAATCGACTTTTCTCAATAATAAACTTTTGTTCTTGGTTTTAAAAAGTAACTGCTATCTGATTTATTCAATTTAATTTACATCTCTTGTACACAAGAAAGCAACAACACAATTTGAAGATTTTGATATTTCGTTCTGCTTAAGACAAAGAAAACATTAATTCAATCGACTATTCCTTTGTCTGCAATATATTGAGTTCTTATAGTTTATCACTTGTTTTGCATTTTATTCCGTCACATTGTGTTGGAGTCTACCTCATGTTACTAATCCATTTTAAAAAGAAAAACAAAAACTGATAGATCTCTCACAATTTTATTTTCGAGAAAAATTCTAAGCAAAGAAATTTTAATGCGATTGTTTTATTTCATTTTTTGCAAACAAAATTCTATCGAAACAAATTCATACAAGCTTAAATAAAAAAATGTCACCATTTTCATTCAAATTTTCGTACATTTTTCCAAATCTTGACTTTTACCCTCCAACGTTATTTCTGCGTGAAACTTTTAGTAATCTTTATTTTTCGCTTCAGGAATAAAAAATTCGATTTCATTTTTTTTCCACAACATTCAAAATGTAAGCCCATATACGAAATATATTTATTTTACACGCCTGGAATGTCCTAATCCAATTCTTAGAACCATTTTTCAATCTAAGTTCAATTTCTAGGTAACGCCGCGAAAAAGTATAATGCATTCTTGCGCACATTTCTTCCCATTTTTATTACTTATGTTTAAAAATATTTTTTGACATTTTTACTTAAGTGTAATTAGCTTTCTTCTAATTTCTATTTGAAAACAAATGAAAGGTAATATATCTTAAAGTGTAATTAAGAAAGAGTCTTATTGTTTGAAATATTGAATTAAATACCGAATGTTTTAATCATATTTTTTCAAGTCTTGTAAAATACTGTTGAGCAATTAATCATTTTTCTACATACACTGATGTAACTGAGTTACATTTCCACTTTTTTATTAATCTTTAATTTATTATTTTCTTCCACTTTTAACAAAAAGTGGAAGAAAGTAATGTATAACTTTCATCATTAATCAATAATAAAATTTGCATAAACTTATATCTGTATAAAGTTCAAATGCACAGTTTTGCAATCAATCAATCTTTTAATATTCTCCTTAAAAACAATAAATTATAATTTGTGTTTGTCTATAATGTATTCATTTTTAAACATAAAAATGTTGACTTTTGTGAAACAAACTGACAAATTATTTATGTGTTTTTAAATAAACCTTTCAATTGGCATTGATTTTAAAATAGTAGTTGAATACTGTGTACATAATCAGATGTGGCGTGTAGTGGGAAAGTTGGCAAGAGGGGAAAGCTTTACAGATTTATAAATTACAGATTGCATAAAAAAATGATTTCTCTTAATTTTTGAAAATTTCCTGGTAATTGTAATCAGTTTTTAAAATTTGGTAGCTCAGTTGCCTCACAAATTAGGTAATTGTGTCAAAAGTACTGTGAGGTAAACAGGCCATTAGTTGACCCGGTCAATATTGTCCCCTGTCATAGACAAATACGAAGTAAAGTTTTCTTATGCTATTTTTCACCCTACCTTAAAAGATATTGTATTAAATTTAAGCGAATCAACACTTTCAAATAGCATATTTTTTAATATGGACTACTTTTCCATCTATGACCAGTTTAAATATTTTTTAACTATTATTTAGTTGATTTAGACAGCTGCCTATATAGGCTAGACAGATTAAAAGTTTAGTTCAGTTCTTATTATGAGCCAACTTCCACAACACCCAATTCATTCTCTTCTGGGTCTAGATAAAACTACCATAGGTTCCATTTCATGTATTTTTTCATGTAACTGTAAGATTAAATAACATTAATACATATTATTTTCCATGTTCAAATATTTTATGACATAAAATAAAACAAAAATGTAATGTAAATGTAATTAAGTAAAAAAAAAAAAATGTAAAAAAATAAAGGCATTTTCTGAAAGTAGATTAGCATTGCAAAAAATGTTGCTTGCAGAAAACCATTATATATAAACCAGTGATTTCATTTTCTAGGACTCTAAAAGAATATCTACCTTTACCCACTTACATACTCCAAAATCTACCATTCGTCCATTGAGAAATCTTGAATGGTGTTCCACTTACCCCTCAAAGCAGATAAGTGAGCCACCTTGACTGAATTTCTGTATTAATTTCTTCTCACAAACAAAACTTCTGATTTTTGACAAATGTCTTGATGTTCTGAATAGAAACTATTGTGTGACTGTATATAGAAAAGTAAAACATTTATCCCCTTAGTCTCTTACAGCAAATGCAATACTACGCTTAAGTTAAATTACGCTAAAAAACTGTCCCCAGTGCCTACCTTGCGGAACACTTTCTACAAAAATACTATAAAATACAACAAATAAATCTGTTTTTTGTTAAGAATTCAATATATAATAGAAAGCAGGGGGGGGTCACAATATTTTCATAAGATTTCAAGAAATAGGGAATTCTGAGCATAAATTGAGCAACATTTAATGCTTATGCCAACAGCTGTAAAATCATTTCTATTATATTTATCGCGGTTTCCTTTATAGAACAGTTTTTTGTGACACTTACCAGTGCATTAAACTAAAATTTAAATTATTTTAAATATTCTTTGAAATTTGCTAAATTATATGGAAAAACTCAGAATTTTCAACAAAAAATCATTAAAATTTGTATACAGTCGCCAACAAAATGACCAATATTTTATACAAAACTTATATTTTAGTTCAAAGAACAACTAGGTATGTACAAAACACTGTAAAAATTTTCAACTCAATATCTATAACAGTTTTTTAGTTATTTCTGATATCATTCATGAAGATATTCTTTATAAAATGCAATTAAAGATTCAACTTTTGAAGAAAAGTTCGATATAATTTTTCATGCTTAAAACTCTTCACATTTATACATTGCACCCTCCTTAACCTCAGTTTTCCTTCAAACCTAAAAAGCTGCACTTTAAAATTACAGTAAAATTGAAAAAACGACTTTTTTTTTCGAAAATCGGTCATTTTAGAGTAGGCAGTCCCCTTATCCCCACCTTCCCCTGTTTCAATAAAGCTTTAAAACTAAGAACTATGCATGTATGAGAAGTCTTATTCAGACAATTATTTTGTTAGAAAAATGTAATAAATGAAAGAGATTTAAAAACCCCTTTTCAAATTTCCTTAGTGTTTCTCTAAAAATATCACGTGTATCTAATAAATATTCATGTTGCCATAATTCTTTTATTCATGCGTAGAAATAACTCGGATATTAATCTGGAATATCTCTCACGATGGCTTTGAATATTTTTCAATTACCTTCGATTCAATTATCTCTCTCTCTTGCACTTTTCGGTTATTTTAAGAAAAATATTACTCATTATTTTTATAGGCTTTTAAGGAAAAAGCAAACTTCAGGCCTTCTTCCAAAAACTTATTCTGTCTTAAGAAATAACCTTGAACACATTCTGTATGTGTTTGTTCTGAAAAATCTAAAAATTGTTCAAAGTTGCATACGTATCATAAGCTATCTGTTTTACAGATGATCACTCTTAATGACACTTTTGCTGCTGTTTTGAATTTTAATCTTATGAATTTTTAGAAACTTTAGAACGGGGGTCTGGCCAATTCGTGACACATGCATAAAACTTGGCGCGTTGGATGATTTTAAGAAGCGCATAGCAGCATCTTGCCTAATTATTGATTCGAGACAGATTGAAGACTTTAGAAATACTTTCGTGAGCGGAAATATTTTATTTCTTATAATTTATAATGGTACGTGAAAAGGAAGTGTTTGTACATCGTTATCAAAAATCGAACCATCTTTGATTCCCTACCAAATATCCGAAAAATTAATTCTAGAATCCTCTTCCCAAATCTTCCCTCTAACGCAACGATGTAAAAAAGGTGCTTGAGTTTTATGGCGCATCTGAAATCGTCTGTGCTAAAAATTATCGCACGATATGCAAAAGGTCAGTCACCCCTGCTTTAGAATATCTTTTAGTAAAATTTTCAGTGCTGTAATGAATAGAAATGTGCATTTCAGGTAAGTTTCGGATAAACGTCTAAAGAAAAAAGATATTGTTTCGATTACAGTACCGAAAAATCGACTACTTCCATTAGTTTTATTAATATTAGCAGAGAAAAAGAACTATGTCTGTCGGGGATCTCACGGCTGTGTAGGTTTGCGCATACCCATCCGTGCCAGCCGCCTGCGAGCGGTGAGGTCTCGGGTTCGAATCCCGCTAACCCATGGTTGCCATTTCCCCCCCCCCTTTCTTCTGTGTTTGTACTTCTGTTGTGTTCTATGTTATTAATAAATGTTTTATGGAATTAATAAATATCAAACGGATATTCAGGGGTATTAGACGATCTTAGAGATTGCAGTCAGAAACCTCAAGAAAAAATTCTCATTTCAAACAAACAAAATAAGATGTCTGTCATAACTATTCCTTAAGTTTGAAGAAGTTTCCCATGCATTTGTGAGAAAGCACTTTTCAGCTGCTGCTGTAAAAAATAGTAAAATTGCATTTTACTTGTAAAATTCATGAGGCTTATCACCAGCAACTCCAATGGAACTTCGATGATAAAAGAGAGAGAATGGAGTCCTTTTGAAAATTTCGACAGGGTGGTTCGAACTGAAATACACCGAAGAACCATTACATTATAACCACTCACATATTTTTCAATGAACTCGTCTGGATAACGTGGAGAGCACGTAATTCAGCGGGAATGGTATTTAACTGTTGCTGCGGAAGGTAAGGAATCATTCTTGCACTTACGGTTGTGAGTGATGGGAAAGGCTGTTGATCTAAGCGAATTTGATAGAGAGCAGATTGTAATGTCCCGAAAACTCGACGAACGAGTATCTCTGAAACTGCACGACTGGTCGGTTGTTCACGATCTGCCGTTATTAATATTTATAAAAGGCGGATTAATGAAGGTGAAACCAGCAGTAGATGCCAAGATGTTGGGCGTCCACGAATCATCAAAGAAACAGGACGCCGGAGACTGCCCGGCCTAGTACAGCAAAATCGTTTCTCCTTCATCACGTTTATGGCCGTGTCAGGGTACGCCGTCCTCCAGGAGAACAGCTGCTCCTCTCTCCCTGGTATCTCAGAGCTCAAACACCACCATGTTCCAATATCTCGACTTTGTGTGGCCGCTGCTTAAATATTTGGTACAGCCTGTCTCCAGTATCTACCAAGAACTCGTGAAGGGGCATCCACGCCCAGGAAAGTTTCAGCTGTTTTGAAGGCCAAAAGAGGAGCAACACGTTATTGAATAGGTGGTCATAATGTAATGACGTTTCGGTATATATCTCTAAAACCACGCAAAAAACGCGAATCTTCATTTTCCTGGTTTCCAAAAAAACCTCCGAGTTGTAGTTGCTTTAGAATAAATATAGATATGTGAAATGAAATGGAGAATTTTCTCATAAACTGTTCAAAATTGTTATTTCGGGATTTGGCATAGTATAGATTGCTTAAAGACCCCAAAAATGCATTAAGGTGAAAACTGTCAAATTTCCAGATACACGTTTTTGGAGTGGTGGTAGTGATATTATGTTTTCGATTCCTGGTAATTATTCTATTATTTTTGCAGTTACCCACACTATTGAACAGGAGCCAATTTCACGCTATTTATAGGCATTTTTCACTTTCTTTTTCTTTTTTACTTCTAAAACGAAATAAATTTTAATCTGTTTCACAATAAGATAGCAGTTTACTTGAACAGTTTAATCACTTTCTCTAATGCTTAAACAATAAAGAACTTAAGTTAATTTTTTACACGATATTCCTCAGGTTATGGAGAAAAAAAAATGGAATGCTGAGGGGGGGGGATAAATTTAAAAGAGGAAAAACCAGAAGACATTAAAGACATAGATGTCGATTTCTTAATCACATTTTAAATAAAAAATGAGATTGTAACTGAACCTTTCTTTTTTTCATTCAATTAAAATTATCGCCTTTCTTTTTTTATGCGTCTCTTTTTCTAATGAGTTTGCTTCAAGTTTCTTTTCTATTTAAATTTTATAATGAACAATGCCTTTTAAATAAAAGTTTCCTGAATTTTCGTTATTTGTTCGAACCATTATTTAAATTGCATTGATTCCCTTTGTTTCTTTTTATGATTTACTATGAACAAAATATAAACTCGTTTATTTATAATGTACGATGGTATTATTTGAATCTTAGAAAATTTAAAATAAATAATGACTGTGCTTGCAACTTCTACATTTTTATTTAAATACGCTTAATCTTTCAGATTTACAATACCCAAATTATGCTTTCAAATGAAATTTATAACTATATTAATTTTCTATTACTTTGATGAATCGTTTGAATGAATTATATTACTAAAACATTTTATTACTGTTGTTGATGTTGTTGTTACACTTAAAAAATATGCTTTTTTACGATAATAAAATTTAGAACATTATCCGTAATTATTTTTTAATACTATTTCTGTAGAGTTAGAAAATAGCAACTAGTACTATTGGATTCGCTGAAAAAAGAATATTTGCATCATACCCCTTAAAATCTCAGATCTAATTGGTTTGTTCTGTGTTTTCAAGAAGATAATGCTCCGAAACGACACCCATTTGTCATCGAAATAGATTACCCCACTCATTATAGCCAGGCCATTGAATAAGCTTTATTGTTCATATTTTTTTCTTTGCTTACGGCTAATTGGAAAGAAAATTGGAAATATGAAATTACGGTAGGTGTTCTTTCTTTTCCACAGTAGTGCACCATAAAACGCTTAATGTTTCAAAACCAACTACTTATCTGTTCCAAACTTCTGCCATTTCAAAAGCATCATTTTCGGGCTTTCCTGGTGATAGTCTTCGCTCATACTCGAATTTAAATGGTACTTTTAGGTCTGACTCATCGGTCAAAGTTAAGAGATAAAAAATTTCTAAGATCACATATTACTTTTGGATCTCTCTGTATATCATCGCATGCTATTGGTTCAATTTTTTTTTCAGGGGTGGGCATGAGGAGTAAGGGAAAACTGTAAAGTCAGCTCAATTTTTAATAATCGGAAACAATAATTTTTTACTTATGCATCATAAAAAGCTCGAAATAAATCAAACTCGGGGAAGATCACAGTATTGTATAATCTATTTTTCACAGAGATTTTCAGTTAAAATTTCATCAATTTGCAATGGAAGACAACAGTGCTTCTAGATTTCACTTACCCACTGGATCCCAAATGGTGTTCCGTAAGGCAATTCATAGTTTAAAAAAAAGTTACTGCTATAGAAACACTCAAGCAAACACATTAACCCCCGAAAAGGGTTATCTGTAAAGGGATATTGTCTGTAATCTAGTATGCCTGTGATTGAAATAGATACTTTCAGGACAGTTTTAATTTACTTTTCTACTTTTATTTAAAAACTATTTTTAAGTGTTTGATATTTTCAAAATCTTCCTTTATCAAATACGTCTTTGATCATTTTTCAAAAAACAGCCATGTTTGAAAAAAAAAAGGAGCGCCAGTCTGATTAAGGAATGCCGTTTAGCAATTTATTCGAAATGTAGAACACATTGAAATTTTCCTTGAGAATTCAGAAAACTCTGAAAGCTATTTCTGAATCAATTCAAAGCCTCTATTATGTGGGAGTCCCTTCGTAAATTGGCAAACGTCTATGCGAGATCGGAGCAAGAAATAATGACAAATAAATTGAAATCGGAACGTGACATTGCAAGACATGCTTCGCTTAAGCAAATTGCTGTCAAGGAGCTAGTCCCCCCTTCACATTGATGTAAATTCCAAAATCATTTGCTCGACATTTCAAAATCACAATATTTAACGAATGTTTGTTTTCAAATACTAAATATAACGAAAGAAGTAATATGATGATTTAGTGAATGTTTTCATGTAGATGGTTTATGGATTTATAAAGTTCTATTATTAACTACTTGAAGTATTAAAAGGGATATACATTTCTAAAGTTTTGATGGAACAAGTATCTAGTTATATATACAGAATCTAGCTATATATACATGTTCCAAAAAGGTGGCAACGAGCTTTAATTCTTTATCTATTAGAGCTAAGTGAGCTATGCAAATTGAAAAAATGTTCAAAATAAGGTCGGCAGTAAGACTCCGCTAAGAAAAGTTTTCTCTTGCTAATTCTTCAAAAGTTACACTTTATAAATTTTAGTACGACCCCCGTACAAAAAAATCTTCCTTTAGAAAGTGTTTATTTTCCATACAACAAGACCAACAGGGAAAACCGCATAACCGTATCTCTAGAACTAACGGAATTATGACGCAGAAAAAAAACTAAACATACCATTTTCCGGACATTTTCTATCACATAAAAGGCTATTTTCTCACTGAAAATAGGGGGGCGTATACAAATTAATAATGGGGATTTTTTTATCAAAAATATGATATTGCAAGTTAAAGTGTATTTCGAACTAAGCATCTTGAGTAAGAAATCTTAAGATTTTTTACTATAAACAACTAAATCTGAAGTTGATTTAAAACCTTATAAATTAAATACAGACTTCAAAAGATAAACGGAAAGCTAAAAAATATGCAAATTTTCTGAGCCTTGTTAAATACATGTTTTTTTTCTTATTTATGCTTTATCGTGTTAGTAATACTTATATTTATAAAACGCTTCACTGCAAATAAATACATTAAATTTACAATCAATAACATTAAATTTACAATCAATATGTAAATGCATGTAATTTTAAGATTAAAACATTTTTCGAAAATGAATAAGTGCCTGTTATGACTGCTAAATGATCAATTTTATAAACCTTTTAGAGGGTATTATACTCATATAAAACAGACAAATTTCATTAAAAATGTTAAAAATGCAAATAAAGAAAATGCAATTTACAAAGCTTTCTCGAAATGGTTTCCATTCCAAAAGTAAGGGATATTAAAAAATAACAAATTTTGAAGTAAATATCAGGTTGTAACGAAAGTTTTCCGACATATCTGCCTGAAAAACTAACTTCTAACTCCTTAGATAACTGTTTTTGAACTTTCGGTACCAAACCTGCACAGTGTCACATGATACAACAATAGTACTTAAAGCTGTACTCATAATTCGTTGATATTATGTAGCTGACTTTTTGCAACACAACTGGAAGTAAATGATGGCTCTAATCCTCTAGAGTGATAGTTCCATTTGAGACACCTTATACTTAGTGATAACTATATTTTTACAAATTTCACAACACAAAGTAAACCTCTTTCTTTCAAATGCCAAAAATCGTTTGACAAAATATGAGCAAATACGCCAACTGTGTGCTGTCAATGTTTGCCGTGGCGGGAAACTTTCGTTACAACCTAATAAATTGGATGCTTGTACAGTTTGATGGTGATTCTATTAAGCGCCTGGTGTTGCGTCCATTAATATTTCCCTCTCAAATAAAAATTTTCCATGTATGTAATTAGATGCAATAGACGTAAGTCTACCAATACAACGTGCTATTTCTGAAAAACTAACATCTTCGAATTTCCAGACATGAATTTGACCGAGTAGTGTAGCCAGCATTTTATTTCGTGGGGGGAAGGGGGCTGTGTGTCAAATTGTAAGCTAAATATCAAATTGTAAGATAAATAAAAGGTCACATTTCGGGGGATGGGTGCTGCAGCTCCCTCAGCCTCCCCCCCCCAGACATCGTTTTACAAATATTGTTTTTCAATTTGCAGAAAGTCCCTTAAAATCGCGCAAAAAAGAATTCGAAATAGCTCCCGAAACTATCGTAGAAAATTGGTGAAAATTTATATTTAAGGTAATTTGAAAGTTTTCTTTCGCTTAATAAAGTCAAAAGCGTATGTTTCCATTGAGAAAAACGAAGTTGATGCAGAATTAAATAGGAAGCCGGCCCCTTATGCAAATCTAATAACCAGAAAATTTAAGTATACTTTATTTTCAAAATAATGGTATATATAACTTTGCTGTTCGACGAATAACGGCTAAATAAAGAGCAAGTGGGCTTTTTTCCGTAGCTGCACCTGCACAAGTCATAGGTTTACGCTACGGACTTGCACATAGGACGATCATAGACTTATTCTAAAAGAGCTAAATGAAATTTATCTGTTAGACGGCGCTGTGCGTTGTAATGATTAAGTTTATGTTATCAACGATCTCATTAAAGTTTTACTTTCAGGATGTAAAACTGATTAAAATTTCTGGTGGTTTATTCACGCACAGCAACATTCTAATAATTTGAAATAGGAAATTTAATTTTACGACAAATGCGGATTTTTACTCATCACTAATTATCCACATAATATGAATATAGAAAATACATCATAATGAATTATTTTATACCAAAAAGGTATTTTAATTATCTTTAACTTTAGATATTTTCTAATATTTATAGCATTCACCAGAAATTTTAAACTGTTTTATTCCGTAAAAATAAATCTTAGATTGCACCATGGCTCGTTGCTAGAGGGCGCTTATGCAGTTAATCATTAAAAGGCGGACGAGTAACCTTTGAGAGTTTGACGTGATTTCGCCCATCTTTCGATAGTCGATTATCGTCCTATATCCAAGGCCGTGATTTGCACACATTGCGGCACTGTCCCACTGTTCAACCCGCGAAGTCTTTTAAAATACAAATACAAAAGTTGTACAAAATTTATCAATAGAATTAAGATCATTACATGCATACAATTAAGAAAGCTTAAATTAAAACAAAGATATTGATTATTGGATAATAATTTACTGTTGAAATCAAAAAAGTATTTTTTTCCCAAGTGATAGTAGGAACAAAAATGGCTGTAACTTTTCTACAAGATGAAATGTGACAATGACTAGTTTCCACAGTGTTGCCATACAGGTTAACTATGTCATGGAATTTTTTTCTAATTTTTGTGCTTTTGAATCAGAGAAAAATATCTATCGTCCCACTGTGTCCCCCCTCTCCCCTATATTTACAGGCTCGTAAACTTGAGGCCCCAACCCATTATTTAATATTGTAACTATTTCTGTTTGTATTTCATTATATTTCGTTTAAAAAGCAAACATTTCATGGAAGGTCAACGATAACCATAACGTACTTTTAAAAATTAAAGCTTTTCATAATAATTTTAAATTATTAATTCGCATTTTTAAAATACGATCATTCATCAGTTTTTTTTTTCATTACAGTAGACCCATTTTAAAACCTCAGAAATGAAATTCGGCTCCATTCCAATCAATACTTTTAAGAATATCAACGAACGTATTTAAAATTGAGGTTTAGAGAACTTTACGCTTGATCCTACTGTCAAGGCGAAGAGCTATCGTGAGATTTACATTTAACCTTCATTGAAAAGTAAGAAAATATGATGTAAGATGTAAATGAAGCATTCTAAAAATTGAATGAGGTTGTGAAAAACTAGGGGTCGTCTTGATATTTCCAAGGTTAGGTAAAACACAAATACAGGGTCTCCAGAAAAAGACATGCGGATTTTAAAATTACCTATCTCGAAAACTAAGGACAATAGAGAGACGAGACAAACTGTACATATATTACGAAAGCTGTAAAAAATTTATACAGATGTTTCAAAATAGTAATTCCAAAAACCGCTAACAGATGCCGCTGTAATTACTGACCTCTATAATAGATTGGCCTTCATATTTTCCCTATCTGACACCTTCTGACTATTCTGGCCACCTCAACATTCTGGAAGAGCTTGAATCGTAGATTTATACGGCATATATGAATCAATTTCTGTTGAGACATTATTGGCTGAGATGACAAATTCAATTATTCGTTTTCATCACCTGGGTATGCCGTAAGAGTAGACATTTTTAAAAAGTTGTGTTGTGACTGCTTACAGAGAATGAATTTATAAATGATGATCGTCAATCGATTTCTACGTGCAGCGCCATCTGTTAGCAGTGGCTTACTCGTGGTGGTTTTGGGGGCTTTAAACAACCTTATCGAAGATTTTTTTTATCATAAAAAATCCATAAAATTTTAATTTTCAACTTAAAGAATATGCTCTTAAGCATTAAAATTACGCCCGTAATCCCACACCCCTTAAAAGAATTCCGTGTATGCCTTTTTATGTAAGTAGCTATTGTAGCTACTATTTCGAAACATGTGTAGAAAAATTTTACAGATTACATAATAAACATATCGTTGCTGCATTCTTTTATTGATCTTTGTTTTTAAGATTTTTATTTTTGAGATCAGTATATCCTCTACTGGACACCCTCTCCATAGACGTTCAACAAGCTAGATATTTAACATTAACATACTAGCCATACAAACTAAAAATAAATTAAAACATCTCTGCATTAGCTGTAATGGATTATATTATAATATGCTGAATTCAAAAGTAGTCAAAATCATAAACAAAAGGAAAACCTCACACATCAGAAAATATATATGTTCTGCCAGCTTTCAAAACAACTCTCTTTACAAAATGACCAGATTAAACCCGGAGAACTAGGAAAGCTATTTGCTATTCAATTCAAAGAGTTACTATGTGGGAGAAAAGTCCCAACTAAATTGGCAAATGTCAATGTGAAATCGAAACAAGTAATAAATGACGAATAAATTGAAGTCTGAACGTGATTTTGCAAGGCAGACTTCTCTAAAGCAAATAACTGTCTAGAAGCTTCCTTTATATCGATGTAAATTCAAAATCTTTAGCCTGAAATTTCAGAATCACAATGTTAAATAGATGTTTGTTTTCGAGTAATGGGATACTGAATTTGAAGAATACTTTAAAATATTTTAAGCAACTCTTGGGATAATGTACGAGCTATGAATATTTATAAAAGTCGATGAATTGCGGTGCGTTTCAAAAGTAAATGAGTTAACGTTCAATGAACTAAATTGTACAGTATAAAGTATTAGAAATGAAAATACTTCTCAAGCATCGATCGTGAAACTGAAATACATTTCGATGCTAAAGAATCCATATCCAGTACCACTGAAAAAGAAACAAAAAGACTCCAGTAAACCATTTAAATACCACTCAAAGAGAATGTAATATTATTTTCTGTGTCCTTGTAATACAAACAAATGCTGCCCAACCCATTTCAAACTGTGAACATGTTATCTTCTTTTCTTTCAGCAATGTGAAATGTAATTTTAACAGTTACAGCTCATACGTGCTTTATTTTTGTGTTTAAAATGTTTTCATGACACATATACAATATTTTTCTTTGACTTTACAGTACTGCTGATTTAATGTTTCATAATAAACATTAAATTCACTTTTTGATATAAACTATCAATCTGTAATATATAAGTAATACTTCAAACATTTCCCTTTACAAAGCGCATTGAATATACTATTTTGCGTCCCTCTTTAAATGCATAAATTTTGCATATATCATTTTTCCAGTGCATTTTATGTACATTGAATCTCAGTAGAAAATATTGTAATTCAGTTAGATGCATTACATAACATACTTTAAAGTTTCCATTGTTTTTCATGCCGCTTTGAAATAAAACTTGTAAAGCTATGAAATAAAATTAAGATCTCCGAATGCGCTTGAGGAGAACATTTTTTGAAATATTTTATAAGAAAACTATAATGAAATCTTCATGTTTACTTTCACATTATAAACGCAAAATTTAAATGATAATCCATGATTTTACATTATATATGTAAACATGTATTGACATCGAAATAAATTTTGGTAAAAATCTAAAGTGTTCTTTCCTAATTTTTATAGGCTGATTCAAAATTAGTGTGACTAATTTTAAAAGTATATAGCTATTTATGATAAATTTTAATCACTTTGCCACCAGTTTTATTTTAAAAATGAAACGTTTAAGTTACCAACTGAACTATTTTTATTAGTGGGAGTAAATTATGGCTTCGAAATTAGATCCTCAAACCTGAAACGGAATTTTAAAGCTTTTGAAGTATATTTGCACAAAATCTGTTATAAATAAAGCATTTAAAATCCAGAAAAGACATTTTTCTAATGTATTATTATTTAAACTTTGACAAGAAATAAAATTTGACTGGCAAGCAAAAGCTCCAGGGGAAAAAAATATGGACGAAAGGAAGTCCTTGGTGAAAAAGAAAAAAGTATCTGAAAAGCCTTACCGCTGTAGAAAATCCTCTGCCTTAAAGAACTTTAGCAAAGAAACTACAGGTATTGCAATCGACAATTTGTCTTCAGTTAAAGAAAATTGACAATAAAAAAGTGAAGAAACCAGTCATCAAATGCTTATAAAGGCCGTAGAAAAACGAAGAAAACGTTCTCAGCCTCTGTATTTAATGTTACTCAAAGGTACATACAAAACATGGATAACTTCGGATGAAGCACTGTTTCGTCTGTCAGGCACAACTGGCAAATCGGAGATGCATTATATTTCACGCGAACAGCATCGCTAAGATGCAGCTGTTTTGCAGAAGGCAAGTTGGCCGTCAGGTGTTATGGAATGAATGGGAATGGCCTCTCAAGGCATAACAAAACCATTTTCTGTAGAACCAAAGGCTAAAATTGATGCGAAATACTATCAGAATAAAGGTTTGAAGCACGTGATCAAAGAAAGTAAACGTCTTTCCCTTGAAGGAAACTTTGATTTTTACCAAGATTTGGACCAAGTTATACTGCAAAATCATCTATAAACTGGCTGAAAAAATTTTAAAAAATAATAATTTTCTTCCTCCTGAGAAATGGCTATCATCATTCTCGGACTGTGCTCTTTGCGATTATTTTTTAAGAGAATACTTTGAAACAGTTTAATAGACGTAAAGAATGCTTCAAGGGCTTCAAAAAATAATCAAAGAGAACTTTGGAAAAATACCCCCAAAATGATCGAAAAAGCTCTTTTGGCTTGGCCTAAATATTTACGTAAAGTGTACTATGCTAAACGAAACCACATTGAAAATTTCGTGTAAATAACTTAATTCAATAAAAATTTATGATGCTGTGAAATTGGTCACATTATTTTTTAATCAATCTGTAAACAAACAATAAATTTTAATCGAGGGAATGATTTAAACAATATTTTGACGCTTGGACGGATAACTAAAAGTTCTGGGTTTTATCACAAAATATGTTCAAAAATATGAAACAAACTTATTATAATAAAACTGTAACAAAAGATATCTTGTCAACTGCTCTAATTAAATCGATATTCCTGTAGAACAGTCCATTTGAAACAATTCTATAGACAAAAGTTACAACGTTATTTTCCTTTTCTAAATCCAAACTTTCTTTTTTAAGCAACAACCATTTTACAAAAGTCGCCCTATCAACTATCCAAATACTTTATGATAAGTACCCATTTCGGTCAAAGTACCCGCAGTAAACCTAATCTACATACATTAATATTTAACTTTCTTTTTTATTTGGATAAATATCAAAATTATGAGGCACAAATCATCTATAATGTATACGGCTATTTTGTAAGCAAGTGTCAAATAACCATAAATGATGTGTACATTATTTTAAACGGAAATTGGTGAGCAGTTTCACCAGCCCTCAAAGTATTTTTCTCCATTATTTACCCGGCATGATAAATTTAACTTTTGTTGTTTAAGCTTTGGTAAAAAAGCGGAATTTTAGAATCTTCTTTCAGAAGGGAAAAAAAAATGTTCTATAATTATAAAAACAAGCTTTCCTAACAAAAGAAGTAGTTTCATCATTCTGATTAAGAAATATGGTACGCTAGTGTGTACAAAATGCAGAAAACTGCGTAAATTTGTAGTAGAAATCGAAAACCTGAATCGACAAGTTTATGCGTTAATGAATACTGTAATAATGAACTCCACACCATTTTCTGGCAACTAAGAAAGAATGTGTCTACTTGTTGCTCCGTTTTTCTGTTTGTCTTACATGGAGGAGCTGACTCTTTATGGTGTTTAATAGCTATCGGTGAAGAATGGCTTGGGTTGCAAGATTTTTGTTCCTATCAGCTTCTTCAAATGCTAGTGGATCTTCCCAAGGGGTTGGCCACGCCATAAGGCGCATTTTTCATCTCAGAAAAGAACGAAATGTTGCGATTTTTTTTTTTTTTTGAAAACGGAAATTTCTCACCTCTGTACTTGATTAGACTAATTTTTTCAGTCTTGACACGATTAGCTGGCAGTCCAAAACAGCAAACCCGAAGATTCGTTGCTTCTAGGAAATGAGTGCTAAAATTATCTGAAAATGTCTGCTTCGTCTTTGGAAAACGAGTCAGAAATCTTCGATTTACTTTCCCGCTGCTCGTTTCATAAACTAAAATGGCAGTTCGAAAATAGTTAAGGTTTCGGTAAAATCTTAAAGTAATCAATGATACTCACAAGAGAAAAAAAAAACGAAGCTGCAAGAAATGCGGATTATATTGCAATCTAATTTTGCATCTTTAATGCTAAGAAGTTGGTAATGAAGTTCGACTTTTTTCAGCTTTTACTAGGTAGAACACTGTCATTCAAAGGGGATCAAATGTTACGGAAGAGAAAACTCAAAACATAGGTTGACAGTATTTTTTGTATACATAGCATAGGTGCACAATGGCTACAAAATTTAGATAAAGGCATAGGGGGGGGGGGAATAAAAATTGTTTTGATGGTGGATAATTTCTCTCGTTGATTTCAAAATTGCAAAACATCCCAATGGTTTTCGTTCATTTTTCCTGCTAACTGAAATTCACCTGCTTATCTTCTGTACAGGGCGTTATTAAATGCTTTCAAAGATGCTATTAAAATAGCCAACTGCAAATGATAATCATATTCGTACTATGTGCAAACTTTCTAAGATAGCTGAAATAAATAAATATATTTATATTTATGTACACAGTGTGCCGGCTAAAGTGTCCCCAAATACTATTTCTGAGCGACAAGAACGCTAGTCATAAAATTGGGGTCGAGCTATAGTAAAATTGTTGCGTGCTGTGCAAGAAAATTGCTTATACCTGGAGGCTAAATTTAGAGTTAGCGTTCTTATCTTGAAAACGGTACGAGATACGGAAAATAAGACAGTTACAGAGTTGTGCAGCATCATCGATTTAGTAAGAGAAGATACCTTGCGTTCACTAATGTTAAATATAGAAAACTTAAAATGCAAGAAGTAAAAGTGTATTTCTAACACTTGCGCCAGCTTGCCACCAGTTTTCTTGTACAATGTGCAGCGGGAATTGTAGACCAGAGTCCACAAGTGTATTTTGCTCATTGAAAATACTTTGAACATGAAATATAAATGAGCCTAATGTTAGCCAAGTGACAAATTTGGCCATAAAATGTGAATTTTATGCCATCCATTCGTAGCCTTATTTCGCCCATTATTGTGCCCAATGATGTGCACAAAGTTTATTTTCTTACTAAATCGATGATGCTGAACAACTGTGTAATTTACTTTTTTCCCGTATCTCTTTACCGTTTTTGATGAAAACGCTAACTCAAAATTTAGCCTCCAGGTGAAGCTGTAAAAAGTTATCTTGAATAGTGCATGGCAACTTTACTATACTAAGACTCCACTTTTATGACTGTATGTCTTGCCGTTCAGAAATTATTAGGGTGACAGCGGAATTTAATGGGCACATATATACGTATATATATATATATATATATATATATATATATATACCATGTATATGCGTATATATATACAGGGTGTATCACAATTCCCTGCCGTGTTTGATAGGCTTATAAAAAATATATATTTCCAATATAGCAACAAAGGTGACTTAATTGAAGAAAGAAGTGTTACAAGTTTTATTTCACAAATGTCCAATTTGTGAACCTTTTGTGACAGTGACGGATTAATGAAACTTTGTCGGGGGTGGGGGAAATCAGTTTTTTGTCGCTGGGAGCGATTAGTTAGAGGATTGACATATATATCCATTTTATAAAAGTGAAATAGGATCTTTTACATTAATTTCTTTTTTCTCAATTGGGGCGGTCACCCGTAAAAAATATGTATTAGGTGAGGGAATGTGATACGCCCTTCCGCCCCCCCCCTATAATCCGCCCTTGTCCCGTGATGCTGATGATTCTACAAACTAAATGCCCTTCCCCACCCCCATCACCAACAAAATTGCATTAATCCGTCGCCGTCACGAAAGGTTCACATACTGGACTTTTGTGAAATACAACGTAATATTTCTTTCTCCAATAAAGTCAGCTTTGTTGCTGTATTGGTAATATGTTTATATTTTATAAGCCTTTCAAATGCTGGAGGGAATTGTGATACACCCTATATAATAAATATATACAGAGTGTCTCATAAATGCCACCCAAACTCGGAACCAGATTCTTCGCTGAGAGTACGTAAAAACTGCCCAAAGAACTGTACCTGTACGATCCATAGTTTTCGAGAAAAATAGGAAAAACAAAATATGACGTCATATCCGGTGCGAGGAACAACAACTAGGAACATTGAATTGGATACTGGATTACATATGGGGGACTCGGTGTTATAGCCCCTACAATCTGGCACCTATAGATTGCTTTCAATGTAAATGTTTGAAAGAATTGATCTATCGAGTCCAAATTGAAACAAACAGTGATTCAGTCCCTCTCCTTCGTGCTGGTGTATTTATGTGGGTACCAGATGGAACGTAAGCAGTTGGCCATTACACTGCGCACGCACGCAAGCCACGATATGCACGGTGGACATTTTAAGCATCATTTTATGAAAGCATATGAAAAAAAAAAACTATGTTCATGATTCCAATAAAGGCTCTTTTCGTACACCGGAAATGACGTTTCTGCTTTTTTCTCGCACTTTTCTTGAAAACTACAGGCCGTGCAGTTATTGTTCTTTGGTACGAGTACATTATGTACTCCCAACGAGAAATCTGGCTGTGCAGAGTTTGGGTGGTATTTATGGGACACCCTGTATATATATATATATATATTATCTAATATATAAAATTCTCCTGTCACAGTGTTAGTCACCTAACTCTTCCGAAACCACTCGACCAATTTTAATGAAATTTTCTATGCATATTCGTTAGGTCATAGAATAGGTTTTTAACTATGTCTCATACCCCTAAGTCATAAGGGCGGTCCACCCCAAAATGCTTAGCCCCAGAGTGCTATTCATTTCAATCAGGATTTCTGTGTAGACATTAGCGTGTCGAGTCACTTTTCAAATGCGTTTGCCAGATAATGTGCAGAAGGGGGGGGGGGGGGGGAAGGGTAATAAAATGTTGAAAGTCGCACAAGGTTTGCAATTTTTGATAATTGATCGCTAAATGTGGTGCCAAAACGTGACAATTCATCTTATATAATAAAATCCGAGAGTAAACATTGTATGTAGCTATGTAGGTTTGTAGGCAAGTTTGTGACCACGGATCTTCTTGCGCGCGTCTCTGGATCGCATTGCGCCGAGACGGTTGGTCGCAGACCCACCGAATTTTGCATACGGCTTCACTAGGACAGATCCTTACACAACTCGGAGAAATTTTTTCGAAATTCGAATTAGAAAATGTTTTGTTTTATGTTTTGTCCGATTTTTAGCGATTTTTCTCGCTTAATACGTAATAACGCCGGTAATTACAATCGCAAGAAAACGAAATTTACATCATCGGATAGAGGAGAAAATTTTCTTTTAAAAATTGTTTGTTCGGACTGTGTAACATAATTTTCAGATTTTTGGGAATTTTTCAAATAAAATTAAATTTGACGCTGACTTTCGTAAAATACTTTTAAAACTGCTGCATCTTGAATTCTATCCGTCATAACTTCTTTATGTTTTGTCAAATGACGGAGCATACATTTCGCCCTCTTTTAAAGAAAAACCAGAGGAAAATATAAATTAGGAGATTTTTTACGAATTTTTATGTAAAGAAGGATTTTGAATTCAAAAGTAGCTGCTTATAAAAATTTTGGTATGATATCTTGCGGTTTGGTTGTCTTGGTGACAGCAACAATGATTAAAATTGCCAGTTGAAAAAAAAATTACTTTAAAATAACTGGGTTTTCTCATGCGTCATTTTGATGTCACGAGTTTAAAACCCCTTTCGAAACTCAATCATAGTAATGGAGTCACAAGCAAAACATACGGCACGTACGAAATAATTCCAAATTTTATTTTACGTTGCCAGAAAAAGAATTGAATGCTGTTTTTTCACGAGTGAATTATCCAGCATTATTTTCAATTGAGATTTTAAACGGGACACGTTTTCGAATCGCAAGAAATATTTTGCGGTGCTAAACAGTGCCTGATTATGGCAAAAAGGGACCCGGGCATTAATGAATTTGGCCTCCATCTATGAAATTTGTTTTATTTTTCATAAAATATGGTTATGAAAAAGAATATTTAAGAACAACATTTGAAATTGGGGGCAATTTCGAGCCGGAGGCACTGGGCAGAGTCCCGATTTGCCCGTTAGATACTAGGGCCCTGGTGCTAAATACGCCAATCTGACAATAATTAAGCATGCAAATGCATGGAGAGCTGTTTTAGTGGCAACCATAAAGTGAAATGATTATCGTTTATGCTAATGCGTAAATTGCAAAGAATCACCAAAGAGTAAAAGACTACATTCGTGGCAAATATCTAAACCGTTTCTTTAAATTAAGTATTAACGGTTGCAAAACGAAAATATATTGTATTGGTATCAGTAAAAGATAGTATTAGTAAGTAGATATGCTAAGGCAATATTGATCAAAGCACAATATACCGCATTAATAAATATTTCGTGAAACTAAGCCTTCTATTCATTCTTCAACAGCCGTCTTACATCACAGCTAACAAAATAGTAAGTAAGTCTACGTCGCGTTAATATATCCCGCGGTAGTTTCAACAAAAAAACTGTAACAGACCTTTCTTTTTTCTTGGAGATTCTGTTTTCTCACAAGAGTTATGATCACATTTTTTAGGAAAATGTTCTCTTCTTGCCTTGCGAAGAGCGGGTACACAACTATTTAATTATAAAATAAAACGGTTCTCCACATCATGTAGTATCTAAGGTATTAATGGCATAACTTAAATCTAAAAAAGAGTATGATGCAGAAATGAGACATTTTGAATATTAGGAATTTTCACTGCGAACCGTCAAGCTTTTCTTTTCTAATTGCGAATGACACCGACATAGTTTTTTGCGTCATAATATTAACAATGGTCTCAGGTCAGTACTTATACTAACTTTACAAATAACTAATAAGTAACTTTACGCCAAGAGTCAAATCATTTTGCTTATTTTTAGATCCCAAATCACTGGAATCAATTCGAACTATACATGTAAGAAAAACTTTCGTTCCCTACCGTGCGGAGAACGGGTACGCAGCTAGTCTTATATAATAAAATCGGAGAGTAAACATTGTATGTAGCTATGTAGGTTTGTAGGCAAGTTTGTGACCACCGATCTTTTTGCGCGCGTCTCTGGATCGCATTGCGCCGAGACGGTTTGTCGCAGACCTACCGAATTTTGCATACGGCTTCACTAGGACAGATCCTAACACGCCTCGGAGCGATTTCTTCGAAATTCGAATTAGAAAATGTTTTATTTTATGTTTTGTGCGATTTTTAGCAATTTTTCTCGCTTAATACGTAATAACGCCGGTAATTACACTCGCAAGAAAACGAAATTTACATCATCGGATAGAGGAGAAAATTTTCTTTTAAAAATTGTTCGTTCGGATTGTGTAACATAATTTGCAGATTTTTGAGAATTTTTCAAATAAAATTAAATTTGACGCTGACTTTCGTAAAATATTTTTAAAATTGCTGCATCTTGAATTCTATCCGTCATAACTTTTTTATATTTTGTCAAATGACGGAGCATACATTTCGCCCTCTTTTAAAAGAGAAACCAGAGGAAAATATAACTTAGGAGATTTTTTACGAATTTTTAAGTAAAGAAGGATTTTCATTTCAATCGCAGCGCAGCTTAAAAATTTCCGTATGATACCTTGCGGTTTGGTTGTCTTGGAGACAGTAACAATGATTAAAATTGCCAGTTGAAAAAAAAAAAAAAAATATTTAAAAATAACCGAGTTTTCACATGTGAAATGTGCGCCACTTTGACGTCACGAGTTTAAAACCCCTTTCGAAACTCAATCAGAAAAACGGACTCACAAGCAAAACATACGTCGCGCATGTGAAATAATTCTATATTTTACTTTACGTTGCCAGAAAAATAATTGAATGCTTTTTTTTTTCACAAGTGAATTATCCAGCATTATTTTCAATTGAGATTTTAAACGGGTCACGTTTTCGAATAGCAGGAAATATATTGCGGTGTTAAACAGGGCCTGATTATGACCAACAGGGTGCCATGGGAATTCTTGAATTTGGGCCCCCCCCCCCGTCTATAAAATTTGTTTTATTTTTCATAATTTTTTTTTTTTTATAGAAAAAGAACAACATTTGAATTTGGGGGCAATTTCGAGCCGGAGGCCCCTGGGCAAAGTCCCGATTTGCCCGTGCGATAATAGGGCCCTGGTGCTAAATACGCCAATCTGACAAGAATTATGCGCAAAAATTTATGGAGAGCTGATTTAGTGGCAACCATAAAGGGAAATGATTATCGTTTATGCTAATGCATAAATTGCAAAGAATCACCAAAGTGTAATAGACTACATTCGTGGCAAATATCTAGACCGTTTCTTTAAATTAAGCATTAACGGTTGCAAAACGAAAATATATTGTATGGGTATCAGTAAAAGATAGTATAAGTAATAGTAAGTAGATTTGATAAGGCAATATTGATCAAAGCAGAATATACCGCATTAATAAATATTTCGTAAAACTAAGCCTTCTATTCATTCTTCAACAACCGTCTTACATCACAGCTAACAAAATAGTAAGTTAGTCTACGTCGCGTTAATATATCCCGCGGTAGTTTCAACAAAAAAGACTGTAACACAACTTTTTTCTTGGAGATTCTGTTTTGTCACAAGTAGTTATGATCGCATTTTAGGAAAATGTTCTCTTCTTGCCTTGCGAAGAGCGGATACACAACTATTTAATTATAAAATAAAACGGTTCTCCACATCATGTAGTATCTAAGGTATTAATGGCATAACTTAAATCTAAAAAAGTATGATGCAGAAATGAGACATTTTGAAAATTAGGAATTTTCACTGAAAATCGTCACGCTTTTCTTTTCTGATCGTGAATGACACCGACATAGTTTTTTGCGTCATAATATTAACAAGGGTCACAGGTCAGTACTTATACTAACTTAACGAATAAGTAATGAGTAACTTTACGAGAAGAGTCAAATCATTTTGCTTATTTTTAGATTCCAAATCTCTGGAATTAATTCTAACTATACATCTAAGAAAAAGTTTCGTTCCGTACCGTGCGGAGAACGGGCACGCAGCTAGTTATAAATATATTTCGCGTATAGTTAGAAAACGCCTGGCGTATATTGTAAAAGAGTTTTATTAGGCGATTTTAATATAGATTTCTATTCCGAAGAAGTGCTCTGTGGAACAAGAAAGGAAAACACGGTACACTCATGGATTATGATGCCCATTACAAACAGCATTTAAAATGTCTTTGCGGTATAGTTGAAATATGCCTACAGGAAGAATATGCCTGGCGAAGATTGTAAAACAGTTTCAGTAGGCGATTTTAAGATAAATTTCGATTCCAAAGATGTGTTTTACGGTACAAGAAAGAGTTGATTCTTATTTTAACGCCATCACTCTCGCCAACCTAAAATCCCCGCACTTTGGGGAGCTTTGCAGTCATGGGTCTCTGGGAGTTATGCACAAGTTTCAATGGTACTTACGTATTATCCCGGCGGTCCGCCAAGAAAAGCATTTTTTCACCAAGATAAATGCCGGGCACATGAAATTGTTGATGGTTTGGAATACGATTGGCAACGTATTTTAAATCTACGAAAAAGTAGTTTGGCGGAAGTGACCGCCGGGATAATACGGAAGTACCGTTTTAACGCACCCAAAATAACCTGGTGATAACTAAAGTAAACAAACTAGGGATAAACGCGCCAGTTAAGGAATTTGAAGACATTTAATTATTAAAACTACATTAATTGGTAATTCAAAATAAATAAAAATATAACGGCATGCTGTACTTACATGTTGTTACAAATCGCCATCTTAATTATAAGTTACGATTTCTACATAAATACAAAAAATCGTCATGGTAACTGCATATGTTTAATCATCGCCTCCTTGGCGAGAGTCGAGGCATTAAAGTAGAAAACAATATATAAAACGGTGAAGTATAGTTGTGATATACTTGGCGAAGATTGTAAAATAGTTTTAGTAGGCGATTTTAAGATAGATTTCGATTCCAAAGATGGGTTTATGAAATAAGAAAGAAAAATACAGCACAGTCACGAATAATGATAACACTTTCCAACTTAATGGAATAAGGACGAAAAATAGGGACGACGCATAAATTATGATATGATTTTAATATATAGCACTATAGTGCGTATTTAAAATCTGAAATTGTTTCAGATTTTCATCCTTTTTTTTTTGGGGGGGGGGGGCAAAATTTTTTATCGAATGACTATCAATAAGTCTCAAGGCCAAACTATGTCTGTTTGTGGATTAGATTTGAGCACACCATGTTTTTCACACGGACAGTTATACGTGGTATGCTCTCAAGTGGGCAAACCATACAGTGGGCATCCAGTTTGTTTGTGTTATCTAAAGATGGGATAACAAAAAATATTGTATACTCTATTGCGTTAAGGGATTGATATTTTTTTTTAGTAAAATTATTGTAATTAGCGATATATATAAATTTAAAGAATAAATTACAATGAATTAAAAATATAAATGTTTGGTATTGTGTTATTTTTATATTCCAGCATCGTTCACAGCGCTCCATGCCTCTTCCACTCATATACCACATCCTCACAAACGTACAATAAGTTAGTCACTTCTTTCTACTAAAATAATCCTAGGAATAATTTATATGGCAAAACAACGTTTGCCGGGTCAGCTAGTGTATATATATATATATATATATATATATATATATATATATATAACTCGGCTGTTCGAGCCTCATCAGTTGGAGACCCCCCCCTGAACCCCCTTAATTTTTTGGTTTCATTATTGCCATATTAAAACGACATTAATTGTCTATGTCATTTATCTCTCATCTTTCGTGTATTTCGCCTGGTAACCCTATGTTGAAATTTTTATGATTGTAACCGATTTCTAGAAAAATACATGGGATGCATATTCTACAGCTTACGAAATATTGTAATAATAGATTAAAGTTGTTGTGAACTAATAGTATTTAAATATATGTAAAATTATGTCGCTTTTTTGGGACACATTTTCCGGACAATTTTCAATAAAGGGGATGAGAGATAAAATGACATAGTCATTAATATATATATATATATAGTATACAAACAGAAAGTGATGAGTTTCTTTCCATGTATTTCTCAGGTGTTTGATTACTAAGCAATTTTTTTTTTTAACGAAAAAAGTTAGATTTATTATCAAGACTTTAATTATTATGGTATAAATATTTGAAATTAGCTATAATTTAAGATTTTGAAAGTAAAATATCTTTCCTCGATATAACTATATATCTCTCTACAACGATAATTTTATTCAGTACTAGCTGAAGTACCCGTTCTTCGCACGGGAATGAATGGACTTTTTGATATTACGATTTGTGGGGATTACTATTTATTGTAATAAAGAGATATAGCAAAATGGATATCGCTTTATATTGTGTTCAATAACCATGCATACCGAATTTCAAGGCAATCGTTTGTACGGTGCAGAAGGCCATGCGGCGTAGCGCAATCTAGTGGAGAGTTTTAGCAAAACGGATACGGCGGAAATATTCTTCGCATTCAGATATCGATGAATACGAAATTTCAGGACGATCGGCTGGACAGCCCGTACGACGCGACATCTAGTGGCAAATTATATAGGAAAATGGATAGCGCAAAACTCTTCCCCGTGTTCAAATATCTATGTATACCTATTTTCATAGCGATCAGTTGCACAGTCAAGAAGTGATACACTGCAGCGCGATCTAGTGGTTAATTAAAGTAATGATTTGCTACAGTGCCGTCAAGTGTCGAGTTATAGCAAAATGGATAACGCCAAAATATTCTCATTGTTCAAATAGCTATGTATACTGATTTTCATAGCGACCGTTTGAATGGTCAAGAATTTGGCCTGCTGCAGCGTCATCTAGTGGCGAGTTAAAATAATAATGCATTGCAGTGCCATCTAGTGGTGAGTAACATCAAAAGGAACACAGTTAGAATATATTCTTCGTGCTCAAATGTGTAAGTATAAAATATTTTATGCCGATCGGTCGAGTTGATGCGTTGCAGCGCCATTTAGCGGCAAGTTACAGCAAAATGGATAGTGAAAAATATTCTCCGTGTTCTAATATCCGCGTGTACCAAATTTCATCGAAATCGGTGGACTATATTCGCATAGTAAACGGCTAAACGGAATAGAATTCGACGTTCTGCTGCGGCACCAAGTGGCAAGTTAGAGGAAAACGGATAGCATAAAAACCTTCTCCATGATAAAAGACTTAGGTGAACCAAATTTCATGGTGCAACGGTGCTCAATGGTGCTGGAGTTTTTCAACCTCATCCACATGTACTAACATTCATTTTTATCTATAACCATTGTCATTATATATACCAGTCTCAAATAAAATCCAGTTTCAAATCTAAGCCTCGCCAAAGTGCCAACATACGCCATTTTGCAAGAGTTTTTTCAGGAAATCATTCGAAGCATTGACTTAGCAGCAACCAATATGGGAAATGGTTCGGCCGCCAAAAAGTAAAGCACACATTTATTTCAAAAGGGGAATTCCTTAATACAACCGAATTTTTTTTAAATTATCAACTATAACGTGTTTTATTCATCGTTACTCCGATGTACTAAATGAGAAGATTTCAATTTTCTGAAATTTGGCGGAATTTCCCCAACTTAAATCAACGTACTCAATTTTCGAGAATTCTGAAGATAGATCGCTTGAAATCCCTTAATAACTGCATTATTTCTTCACGGATCATTAAAATTTAACGCTGTATTCTAATAAAACCTTTGCACTTCCTTTCAAAAATCTATTTCCTTAAGCTCTCAATAAATTGCGCCAAGCCGAAAACTGCAAACCGCTAGAACTCACTTTCTCAAAATCAGCATTTGAGCCATTTTATTATTTCGCCAAACTAAAAAAAAATTACATATTAGCCTCGGAAATCTTCAATTCTTATTGTTTTGCGTATAAAACATTTCATTCCTGCTACGATTTCCCATGCACACGATATTATAATAAAAAATTAACAATCTTACAAATATAAACTAACAAAAAAAATCATTATTATTCTTTTATTTTTACTTTGAGAATTTAAAACATCTTATTCGGCAAAATCGCCACACATGGCAACCACGATCCTTATTTCACACTTTTTTCACTACAGGGGTTACAACTACGGAAAGGTTTTTGCATGGAGAACATAAAAAATCTCTTAAATTCCGGGAACGGGTGGACTCTCAAAGTTTTAAAGTGGACTATGATTTATTCTATATTATTTTACATATCTGTGCAAAATTTCAGGCTGATAGGTCCATTTTTGTGGATTTGTATACAACTCAAATCCACAAACAAACAAACAAACAAACAAACAAATAAACAAACAAACAAACAGAATTTCATTTTTATTTATAAGATTTTTGTATCGAGTTTTTAATATATAGAATTTTTTAACAACTTTAAAAAGTTTCATCGTAAACTGTTATGCATTATAAAGATTCCTGATAATAATAGAGTTTCATAAGCAAACCTTAGTTTTTAAAGCTTCATTGTCATCAGTTAGAACAAAAAAAGATATTTCAAAAGAAAAATAAATCTTCCCTTAAACATGGGTAATAACATAAATCCTAATGCCTTAAAAAATACTAATAATGCTCTTAAAAAATAAATAACAGTTTTACAGCATATTACTATATGAAACATGATTTATAATATTTATTTTGTCTATTTGCAGTACACATAAAGCCTAAGCACGATGTGCATGGTCTTTACGTGTATTGGAAATAGATAATCGCGATATTAAACAGTATTCCCTATTTTAGCATGGTGAAATTGAGGTTTGGGAAACCCCGTAAATATATGCTTTAATATTCATCCAGACTATTTCGCGTGATCTGATTCTATCATAGATCAACGTTTTGCAAAACGTCCGATTTCTGTCCGATTAAGAGGAGTTGTATGGTAATTTAAATAAAATGCAAAAACCTTTATTATTTCTCAGTAATGTTTAGAAAACTTTAAAGGCTATTCTGAGTCAGTTCAACGCACCCATTATGGGAAAAAAAGTTTAAACTAAGTTGGAACAAGTCACTATGTAATCAAAACAAAAAACTATGACAGATACATTGAACTCTAATTTATTATTTCAAGACAAACTTTCCGTGTGTAAACTGCTGTTTAACAAGTTTCTTTATGAGCGTATATCCAAAGTAAATAGCCTGAAATTTAAAAATCAGAATGTTCAATGGTTATTTGTTTTGTTGCAGTATGACTTTTATTTTTAATAGAAGATGATAAAGAATACATTAAAGTATATCTTCACAATCATTTACTTTTTTTTTTAATTCCTGAGAAATTCCTTGAAGGTTCCGAATTTCGAACAATATCCAATGCTCTGTGAGAATGAAAATTTAGCGTTTTCAAAGTTAAATAATGTCTATCACGGAGAAACAAAACATATCAATTTATATTACGAATAAATAAAGCAGAATAACCTTAAAACTCAAAATATTCAGGCCATGTAGATTTTGACATAATCCTTGGATTATTTTACATTTGTATCTCTTCTTTAAAAATCGCATTCTCCACCATTTTGAATTAAATTTTACTTTTTTACTCTGGTTCAGCACCTTATTTTTATCTTCTTCTTCGCACTTAACCCCTTCCGTTTCTCTCCCGTGATATTTCCGGGCTGGGGAGTTCAAAAGTTATGCGCCAGAAAGATTACAACATTTCAATTCTCATGCAGGTAATTCTTTCTTATATCGAAATGTCCAAAACCTTAAAATGAATTCATATATTGTACATACACTTATTTTCATATAATAATTTATAAATAAGATATAAGTAATTTTATGATCGTTTTCTTGAAAATAACATGAACTTCAAGAGGTTAAGTGCTGTTAATTTGAGACACGGATTTTTGTGTTCACGAATTAGGTTGAAAAGGCGGAACACTTTTTAAACAGGGTTACCACAAAGCGTTTGGGTACTGGTAAATCAGTAAAGTTAGAGTTGTTGTCGATTTATCGCCAATTTTGTCACCAAAAATAGGTTTCTTAATCCATTTTGGTGATATTCTCTGTATTTGGTGAGAAATTACAAGGCCCTATTGTTTATTCAATAGGAATATTAATTATAGTATACAAAAGTCTCTCTGTTCGTGTAAATAAAGGTGAAGTGTAGTTAGAATATGCCTGAAGAAGATTATAAAACAGTTTTAGCAGGCTATTTTAATATAGATTTCAATTCCGAATAAGCATTTTACAAAACAAACGAGACATATACAACACGCTCGCGGATTATGGTGGACTTTCGAAACAGAATTTATAAAGTATAGTTACAATATCCCTGAGGAAAATTGTAAAATTATTTTAGAGGGCGATTTTAATAGAGATTTCAAGACTGAAGAATTGTTTGTTTTATGGAACTAGGCAGAGAAATACAGCACACTCATGGATTAGGAGGCACTTTCCAACGTAATGGAAGACAAATGGGCACTTAAGACATGAATTACGATACGCTTAGCACTTAAATGCGCATTTAAAATATGAACATATTTCAGATTTCTTTTTTAATACCTTTTTTTTTTCGTTCTTTCTAAGGGGCTTTTTCTCTTAATCATTGAAAATAGCATCGATGCAAAAATTTCCGTTATCCTTAATACATGTTAGTTTACTTCTTTTAACATTTTCTCAGTCATAGTGTTATCTTTTCAACTTGTAACTAGAAAGGTTTTTCTAATGGTTAGCCGCTTACGAAATCCAATGCAGTTAAATTAGTATCATTTTGTTTTATGCGTTATACAGTTTATATATTGACTCCCAGCCTAAAAGGAAACAGCGTCGCGTAAATTAAAGTCCCCAGCTAGAAAAAGTTTGCATAAAAAGTGTAAAAAAAAAGTGTACAAAATCCAAGCGTATTTCGCACCTCTCCTTGTGCATAAAAAATGAAAACGAAATTGCGCACGGAAATTGCACTAACTGTTTAGTATTTGGGGATCTAGACAGAAAAATGTAGGGTGCGTGGACGGTTGCTTATAACAAACGAACGACTGTGTAGCTATGACAGTCTCTTGACTTTTTCGTCCTTTCTTTCAATTTTAGTGCTGCCATCTATTATCATACGTAAGAACTTACTGCATTTTTCAAGCTTCCGAGACTTGGGATCGAACCATGGTAGGCGAGCATTCTAACCACAATATGGGTCTAACTCGGAGTGATGTGTCTTAAGTTTGAAGTGATTGTTGTTTCAAGTTCGGAATAGGAACATTTATGCATCTAAATTAATAAAACTAGACTTTGCCTGTACACTTCTCAAAATTAAAAAAAATGCGATTTCTATACGTTTTAAGCATTTGAGACCCGAGTACGACCGTCAAAAAAAAGTTTGTCCGTCTGTCGTTCTGTCATTCTGTCCGTGACACTTTCTTTATTCGCACATCACGTAAAACTGACTGAAGCGAATGAAATAAAATTTGGTGACATAATAGGTGGTCACTCAACTTAAACTATAGGCATCGAATATTTTAAAATATTCATTAGATTTTAAGATTTTTCGAAAATTGTTTCAAATTGCGTCAATTTTTGTTCGCACATTAAGTAATAACGATTAAAGCGAAAGAAATGAAATTTGATTACATGATATGTGATCACTCAACTTCAGCTATAAGCGTCGGATTTAAAAAAAAAAAAATTATTAGATTTTCATATTTTTCTGAAAATCGGTGTAGATTTTTTACATAACCTGGGCAATTAAACGCACACATTTTCGTTTTTATTCATAAGATAGATATATCTTTTATCCAGTTCATATTATTGCTTAGATACGAGGAGAAAGAGCATTATTGCTCTTCTTTTTTGGTGATAAACGCTTGACACAAAATTGTGAAACATCGTTTTGGGCTCTAACTTTCTTTTCTGTTTGTTAGATTTCAGACTTCAATACCTTTGTTCTTGTTACTTATTAAGTGTCATCAGAACCATTTAATTAAGACACAGATTTACTTCCAATGAAAAAAAGGGAAAAAAAACTTTCACTTTATTAACATACTTTCTCGCACATGCATTAAATACAATCACATTCAACTACACATCGTCGAAGAGAACAAAATTCCATGTGTGTTCTAGCGATTACCGTTATTCTTACAGTTAAGCAGTGAATGTTTACACAGTTAATACATTACAAAAATTCCTTTAAATAAATTACAAAAATATGAAAAAAATGAATTTTAAATCGTAAAATTATTTACAATCAATACATAAATTAAAAAATAAAACTTTGATTAATTTTTAACAAGAATTATTATGCACTGAAATATTATTTTCTGACTCCATGTTTGCTTTAAGAAAAACGCATATCTTGGCTGCATGGTCGCGCCATCTAGATTTGCTACTTTTAATTAATTTCTTTTTGTATAGTAAACAGCTTTAGCGATATACTTTCTCCTACATTATTCCCCTACCAGTAACTATGTTACGACACTAGAAAGACCTGGTAGGAGAAATGTTAGAATATGCATATTAGAGAAAATTTGATCAATTTACACATGGATATACTTCACTAGAAACACTAACCCATACAGGTTACAATTGCAAAATGTCAAGTATTATACTAAAAATATCCAAACACATGCCTGTACATACCATTAGGATCATTAAACATTTAGCAAAAGAAAACTGACTAACCTGAACCTACTTTGCTAGCCTGGTGCAGTAAATTAAATAGTTTGACTTTATACATCATACCAGCACCCTTAAAATGCAATGCATCAAATAAATCTATATACAGTTATACATACACTTATAAGTAATTAAATGTTGATGAAAAACATACAGTATACATTGAATACTAACATTGACACTTAAATTGAACTTAATTGTAGCTTAAATTGTAAACAGGTGCACAATATTGTTTCCATTTTTGTAAAATGTAAGTCAGGTATTAGCAGTAATTGTAAAGGTCCACCACTATGTTCTGAACCTGACTGGAAGTCTGATTGTTCTGCCAGAGCGAGAGTTTGTCTGAATAGGGGCATCAGATGTGCTTTGAGGAGGGTCCCCAGTTGTGTTCGAATCATTTAATGGTATATGATGGTTTGGTAAGTCATCAGTTTTGATGAGATAAGCAGGTTTAAGCCTGTCAATAGAAATATTTTTTTCCTCTTTACCTTTCATTTGTAAGGTAAAATATTTTTTATTCCTTTCTAATACTTGAAAAGGGCCATCATATGCTGGCTCGAGTGATTTTTTTACCCTATCCACTCTTACAAAAACATGCGAACATGATTTTAGATCTTTATGCACAAAGATATTACGCTGCTGAGTCTTAGGAGATTTTATTGGTGCTAGGGAAGCCATATATTGCTGAAGCTTGTTGACAAAACTGTCAGGTTCAACATCACATGTGGGTGGATCAAAAAATTCTCCTGGGAGTTTGATATTGGTACCATATATCATTTCAGCTATAGAGTGATTGGTATCCTCTCTAATAGCTGCTCTGAGACCAAGGAGGACTGTTGGAAGGACTTCAGCCCATTTAATGGTATTATGGGCTTTTATAGCACATTTTAAGGTCTTGTGAAGGCGTTCAATTTTCCCATTGCACTGTGGGTGATAAGGTGTTGTGTGACGGAGATTTGCACCACACACTGATGCTAGATTTTTAAACAATTGAGAGGTAAATTGTCGACCTTGATCAGTAACAATTTTACTAGGTACTCCAAATCTGCACACCCAATTTTCATAGAAAGCTTTGCTCACTAATTCAGAGGTGATGTCTTCTAGAGGTATCACTTCCATCCAACAGGAGAATCTGTCAATGCATGTGAGACAATATGTTTTCCCATTGGAAGGTGGCAGTGGACCAATGAGATCAATGTGCACAACACTGAATCTTGCATCAGGCTCCTGGAATTCTCCAAACTTTGATTTTGTATGCCTTGTAATTTTCACTTTTTGACAATTTAGGCATGCTCTTGCCCATTCACTGATCTCTTTTTTCATATTTGGCCATACAAACCTGGCAGTTATCTGCTTCACAGTGGATTTAATGCCTGGGTGGGATAGGCCATGAATTTGATCAAACACTTTTTTTCGAAAAGCTTTAGGGATATATGGGCGAACATTATTTTGGGATGTGTCACACCACAGAGAATGTCCAGATGGAAGAACACTCTTCTTAAATTTCAGCAAGGCATTACTTTGAATTAATTCTGTCAGTTCTGGATCACTGTTTTGCTCTTTTGCAATGTCTTCATAATCTATAACAGCTACCTCTTCGATTCTAGAGAGAGTATCAGCAACAATATTATCTTTTCCGCTGATATGCTTGATAGCAGTGGTAAATTGAGATATATACTGGAGCTGACGCAGTTGTCTAGGCGAAGCTTTTTCATTTTTCTGTCGAAATGCAAAGGTCAAAGGCTTGTGATCTGTGAAAATTTCAAAATTTCTTCCTTCGAGCATAAACTTAAAATGTTTCACTGAAAGGTAGATTGCTAATAATTCGCGGTCATATGTGCTGTATGATCTTTGTGCGTCATTCAGCTTCTTTGAGAAGAATGCAATAGGTTTCCAGCTACCATTTTCCCATTGTTGTAAAACGGAGCCAACTGCCCAATCTGAAGCATCTGTGCTTACAGATAATGGACAATCTGGTTTTGGGAATGTTAGCAGGGCTGTTTCGGCTAGATCCGACTTACACTTTTCGAATTGTTGGATTGCTTCTTCTGTCCAAGGGACTTTACGTCTATCTTTCTTTTTGGCACCTTTAAGCAATTCGTGTAAAATGGCTTGAGTTTGTGCAGCGTCTTTCAAATATCTTCGATAAAAATTTACCATTCCAAGAAAGGTTCTCAATTCATGGATAGTTGTTGGTAATTTAAAATTACGTATAGCATCCACTTTCTCTGGAAGGGGACTGGAACCAGCAGGAGTAATACGATAGCCTAAAAATTCAATTTCCTTCACACCAAATACAGATTTGGCTACGTTGATACATAGACCATACTTGTCAAGTCTCTCGAATACTAATTTCAGATGGTGTCTGTGCTCGTCTTCAGAAGATGAGGCAATTAGAACATCATCTAGATATGGGAACACAAAATTTAAGCCTTGGAAAACTTCATGTATAAAACGTTGAAAGGTTGAGATTGCATTTCTGAGCCCAAAGCTCATTACATTAAATTCATATAACCCAAATGGGGTAATGATGGCTGTTTTTGGTTTATCCTCTTCAGCAATAGGTATTTGGTAATAAGCTTTTAAAAGATCTAACTTTGTGAAAATGGACTTACCTCCCAAGATTAATTGGAAATCTTCTATTCTTGGAATGGGATACCTGTCAGGAATTGTTTGTTCGTTAAGCCTTCTATAATCGCCACAGGGGCGGAGTGTCCCATCTTTTTTATTCACTAGATGAAGTGGACTCGCCCACTGAGATTTTGATGGTCGAATTATATTATTATCAAGCATAAATTGGAACTCCTGCTTGGCAAGTTGGAGCTTTTTTGCATCCAGCTGTCGTGCTCGTGAATACACAGGCTGCCCTTTGGTTTCAATATAATGCTGCACATTATGTTTAACAGATTTGTTTAACAAATTCGGTTTTGTAATATTGGGGTACTGACGTAACAGTTCTGAAAATTTTAAGGAATCACTTAAAGTGGAAATCACATTATCATCACAGATTGACATTATATCACTTTGAATAGCAAGATGAGTAGTGCCATCAATTAGCTGCTTCTTGTGGATATCAATTAGGAGGTGAAATCGATTAAGAAAATCAGCCCCTAGGATCCCTTTGTTGACTTTGGCAACCACAAAAGGCCACTGGAATGACCGTCGAAGTCCTAAATCTAGTGTTAAAATTTTAATACCAAATGTTGGTATTTCGGTGCCATTTGCTGCGTACAATTTATAATTACACAAGCCTTTGTCTTTTGAATCCGCAGGCAGCAATGAAACGTCAGCACCACTGTCGACTAGAAACCTTAGTCCAGTGTTTTTGTCTTTGACAAATAGTCTGAACTTGCGGCTGTCTCCTATAGTAGCAGCAGGGCTAGCCGCTGACTCTACTGCTGACTGGAGTTTCCCTCTTGGTTCCAGCCACACGGGAGTTTACACTTATCGGGGAAACACTTTTTCCCAAACTTGTAGTGGAAATAGCAGTATTTCCCTTGAGGGTCATAGCGTTTTTTAGAGCTGCTACGGCTTCGTTTATGCTGGTCGGCACGGCGATTACTCGGTCTGCTGGCACGCTGAACCTGTAGGCTGGCGATTTGTTGTTCTAAGCTAGATATTTTGTTTAACAGTTCGTCGTAGGGGGTTACCTCTTTACTGGCAGCTGCCAACTCCATTCGAGGACTCATTTCTAAGATCTTGTCAGCCATCGTTGCTAATTTTTCCAGGCTTTCATCACTGACGATTAGAATGTTTTTTACAGAATCTGGCATTTTGTCCATCCATAGTGTCCGTAGCACTTTGTCCGACACGTCGTTGCTGTCTCCCAGGGACTTCATTTTTCTGAGCAGCTGGCTTGGCTTCAAGACTCCGAGCTCCAAACCGGTCAATAAACGCTGAATTCTTTTATTTTCACTCTCTTTAAATAAGTTCGTTAGGCGTTCTTTAGCAGCAGTATATTTATTCTGGGTCTCATCCTTAATAATGTCCCAAATGTTCTCCACATACTTAGGATCGAGTTGAGCCACGAGATAATTAAATTTTGTTTCCTCCGACGTTATTTCGCCGATTTTAAATTGGGCCTCCACCGTGTAAAACCATATTTCTGGTCTATCCGTCCAGAATTGTGGAATTTTGATGCTGACTTTGCTTGCTTCAAGCTGGGAACTGTTATCATCTGGCATGATACGGCGAGGGTGCGAGTTGAAAAAGTCCGAATGTCACCAATTGTTCTTGTTACTTATTAAGTGTCATCAGAACCATTTAATTAAGACACAGATTTACTTCCAATGAAAAAAAGGGAAAAAAAAACTTTCACTTTATTAACATACTTTCTCGCACATGCATTAAATACAATCACATTCAACTACACATCGTCGAAGAGAACAAAATTCCATGTGTGTTCTAGCGATTACCGTTATTCTTACAGTTAAGCAGTGAATGTTTACACAGTTAATACATTACAAAAATTCCTTTAAATAAATTACAAAAATATGAAAAAAATGAATATTAAATCGTAAAATTATTTACAATCAATACATAAATTAAAAAATAATATTCTGAATACTTTGATTAATTTTTAACAAGAATTATTATGCACTGAAATATTATTTTCTGACTCCATGTTTGCTTTAAGAAAAACGCATATCTTGGCTGCATGGTCACGCCATCTAGATTTGCTACTTTTAATTAATTTCATTTTGTATAGTAAACAGCTTTAGCGATATACTTTCTCCTACACCTTTAAACCTTCTCTGTTCACAGGGATAAATTTGCAGAAATCTGCTCGTAAATTAGGACAGTAGTTTCTCACTTTTCAAAAGAAACACACATATCAACGCTTGCTTTATGTATGCACAGTCCAGTCAAATTAATGTGACCTCTTGTCAGAAGCCAGAATAACCACCTTTTGCAGAGTGGACGGCTGCGAGTAAATTAGAATCTTGCAAGTGTTCACTTTGATGTTGAGCTATGCGTACACCACAGCCGTAGCCTTCTGCGCTTAGGTTACGCGGCTCAGTATATATGGCGTGAACAACCTGATCGAGGTGGTCCCACAGATTCTCAGTTGGGTTAAAGTCCGGGCAGTTTGATAGCTAGGGGAGTATGGTAAATTCATCCTGATGCTCTTCGAACCTGGCACATGCACTGCGAGCTCTATGACACCTCGCATTGAGCTGCTCTTAGATGCCAGAATCCTGAGGAAAAACAATTCGCATATAGTGGTAGACAAGGTTCGCAATGATAGATGTATACTTGTGTTGAGAAATCGTGCCTTCCACAATGTTGAGTGTACCCTGAGAATGCAAAGAGAACATTCCCTAGACCATAATGTTCCCTCCTATAGTTTGGACCCTTCAGGCTATTGTTGCAGGGTGTTTGGTTTCAGACGTTTCACTCCTTACACGCCAACGTCTATATGTCGAATGGAACATAAAACGTGATTCATCGAAAAAAGCCACCTGTCGCCACTCAATGGACATCCAGTTGTAGTACTGACGTGCCAATTTCAGCCTTCGTCGCCGATAAACAGCAGTCAGCATAGGTGCATTATCATGCGTCTGCTTCGGACAACCATACACAACAACGTTCCATGAACTGTCGTTGACGAAACACTGTTGGTGGGCTTTTGGTTCATCTGGGCAGTCAGATGCTCAACTGTTGCAAGTATATTAGCCTGAGCTCATCTCCACAGCCATCGTTCCCTTCTATCATCCATAGCCCGTGGTGCACCACATTTTACACGTCAATGATTTTGGATAGTGCCATTTTGCTATGCAAGATATCTTTTATCACAAAGGCACGAAACAGTTTACAGAGTTATCCGTTTCGGAAATGCTTCAACCCTTGGTTCGGAAGAATATAATCGTGCCCTTTATGACGTCGGATAAATGACTGCGTTTCTGTATTACGCCAGTAATACAGAAAGATTATAGATTGGAAAACACCGAAGACTGCAAAGTTTTCCAATTCCCTGGGACACCCTTACATACACTTCACTGAATTTTGGGCTGCCACCTGCCTTCTGTGACTGGTTATTTCACTTTGGCAACAAAAGTAGGTGGTGCTCACATTAACGTGAGTGAACTTTATAGGAGATTAATTTTAATTGTTCAACTTAGGGAAATTTCGGTTTTAGTGAAATTCGGACAAAATGAAGGAAATTTGCCAGTCTCCAGAGGTTGACTGCATATCTTTAAAAGTTACTTTCTTTAATAAGAAAGCAATTTCATAAGCTGCGGAAGATGAATAAATATCTTATGTTAGATTTTTAGAAACTTTTTCAATTCAATATAAGCAACGTACATATAAAGACTTTTATTTACCTCAATCTTTTAAGAAAACATTATTTACAATTAGAAAACAATACAAAAAAAAGAAAATAATTTTTATGCCTTAAATGCTTTTTTTTTTTTTACATATAATTTGGGGAGTGTGTAAATATATAATAGGAAATTAGAACATAACTCGAAAGTTCGAATTATCAATTCAATTATTTTATTTATTTAGGTTAAGGATATCTCTTATAATTGCGTGTAAGGATGTTTTTATATGCAATCAGCAATTTTACTTTAATGTTTCAAAAATAGACTGAATTTTTTTAAAGTGCATTTTTATTTAATATATATATATATATATTTCATTATGGAGTATGTATACAGATTAAGGGCTATTTCTTCATACTTAATACATTTAACAACAGAATGTTTTTTTTTTTTTTATATTTTATTGATTTCAGAACACTCTTAAAATTCCATTCTACGTTATTTCAAAAGAAGCGTTTCCTTTAAAGAAGCTTTCCTTTTTATCTCTAAGAAAATATTTATTCAAACTATTAGTATGCCTAGTTTAGATTCTTCTTTTGAATATAATATTTTAAAGAAACATTACTAAATATTCATAAATTCTTCTTGCATAAATATCCATTTTCCTCCGAATGTTTCACCATAATCTACCACAAAGAAAGGGTGATCTATACATAAAATTGATACAATAGATCGTTTTTGCAACGAGTCCTGATTTAACGAGAACACGGATTTAATGAAAAAATCCGAAACAGTCGTACAATGTTAAATCTAGGGGAGAATAACTTGCCCTTAACGAGTAAAACACGGTCACAGAGAGCAATATTTTTGTGATCCATACGTCTAGACTGAACTTTTCTCAAGATCAAAAAGGAGTAGAGAAATTTGGAACTGAGAAGAATTCGAAAATTAATATTCGTTGAAACCATTGTTATCTCTTCCGAGATACTCATTCCCGGGGTGACTGTAGCTAAAATTCGAGTTAAATCTGATGAAGAAATAATGAAAATGACTACTACGGCAAGTGTGAAGAATTTCAACCTGAACTTTCACTAACATAATTAACGACTCTTTCGTGGGCAAAAAAAAGTCAAACTTTTTCCGAAGGTAGAAGAGAAAATGACTATGATTTTCGGGCCTTGAGTCTTCTCCGACCTCGAACAGTTTTTATGACGTCACATGGTGACCATCATGGATGGCACATACTGCCCTACATGGAGGTCAAAACTACGCTGCAGTTTCAATTTGAACGACGCAGGTCTGTCACACAGTGATGTCGTCCTGTGACAATTACACCGCGACTTCACTCTGCAATGGCACATACTTGGCACAAAGGAACGTCACAGATACCATGCATTTACATCACGTTTGTGATATGACGAAAGCGACGAAACTTACCGTATCCAAAATACCGTTGCGAACATGATTGCTATATGCGACTGATCCACATATGTTTTCTTCCAGACAGGCAGTGCGATCTACTAGGTGGCACATAAATTAGTTGTGCCAAGTCAAGAAGTAGCAATACCGATGTTTAAGCGATCGAAGTATTGCGTGTCTGAGTAGAATTCTTCAAAAAACTGGATTTGGTCATATCTCTTATAAGGTAAGCCCTAACTTTCCTACTTATTTAGACAGATAGTCTTTAATGTACAGAAATATGACTTGGTTTACTAAATAGAGTATATTTTTAGATGTGAATTAAAGTCGCCAAGTTTGTTATGTTTCTTGGCGTGTTTCAGTAATATGACCTAAAGAGGGCAACCATACTGTCGGGTAAAATGATCCATCGACTGAAGAAACACCGATACTGGGTACTAGTCATCATGACAGCCATTCAAAAGTTCTCAAATGCGTGAATCCCCATTACATTATTTTATTTATTTCTGCGTTCATTGTAGGCCATAATTGTTGAATTATAATGATGAAATGTTCCTTTTTATTTGTTAAATCTTATTGCTTATGACACTTTTTTATTTTAAAATTTTCATAAAATAAATTATGCACACAATATAATTGTAAAACTTATTTTATTTCATTATTTGTAGTCATAAATACTTTCACATATTTTATTTTGGCGATAAAAAACAATTTACATTTTTTTTTTCAAATGAAGGATCATTTTGCCTTTGGGTGAGTGTAAAATGAACTTTTGGACTTTTTTTTTCTAAAATTCTATTTTTTCGTTACTCAATTTGGTCTTAAAATACTATTAAAATATGTTTATGATGCAAAATATGGTGTAAAATATTGTGGCAAAGAGCCAAAGTTTTATTTAACATTTATATTATTTTATGCAAGTTTTCCTCTTAAGGGGATCATTTTGGTCCATCTTCCCCTATTTAGACAATATATATTCAAGCTAAGAAATTTTGATCATAAGAATTATGGAGCTATAAGACATACATGTTTTAGTTTGTTTTTATTAGTTATAATAAACTTGAAAGTTTTAGTTTATAATTGCAAGGAGAAATGAACATAGGAGTTTTCTCTTTTAAGAGGCTCTATCTCTAAATAGATCAAAAATTGCATCTTTTCTGCTCATGCAGAGGGCTAGCACATGAAAACAGGTATAACTATGCCTGATAAACAATGTGCATAACGTATCTAAAAAACCATAGAATCTATTCAAATAAAAAAAGAGTTTTCTTACGCAATTAAATTAAAGTATATTTGACATACATGTGTATGCTGATTGACCTGTAATTTATTTAAATCGCATTTATTTTATATACACACACACGCATATTTACTTTTAAATTATAATGACTTTAAAATTGTAGTTCCAAAACATTTCCTCTAAGCATTATTTCTCTATAAACCTTTCGAGCTGAGATATTTTCAGTTCTCTTCTCCCACAAGTGATTTATTCAAAATATTAGCATTTCTAGCTTCAGTTCTTCATGCTCTGAATATAAAATTTTTAATGAAAAATGATTGAATATGCATTAAATGCCTTGCACACGAATATAAATTCCACATGGAAAGTTTCACTTGAAAGCCATAATCTAACACAAAGAATAAGAACTATCTATTAAAAAAATGCATATGAAAGCTTCAACAAAATGAGGATTTAAAACTAGAAAGAACGAAATAATTGATTTTATAATTAAATGATCATGCCTGATATTTCATTTCTGAATTAATACTAGTCATTGATTTTTTTAAATGAGTTAAAGAGATAAATGTCGATAGAAGAAAATTAACAAAAAATGCTTTATTAACGAAAACTTTCTCTTATGTATTTGTTAATTTATTTTTCAATTCTCGGCGTTTTCTATTTAATTTTTGGGAGAATATTTTGAGATGAATATTGATCTTTTCTCTAAATTACATGTGCCAGAGTAAGAATATCCAGGTGATGTCGATATAAAAAAGCAAGCTGAAGGTATAAAGAGAATATGTCAAAATATTGATTTATCACCATATGAAGGCCATATCTAGTAGTATCCTTTTTGGATGCATTAATTATTCTTAAATTTAATTATATGTTAATCAAGGCATATTGGATTTTTGAAATTGAAGTTACTCAGCTATGAAATTACATTAATAGGAAAAGAAAATTAAAAACTTCAACATTCTAAATTCATCAAAATATGAAAAAGAGAGAAAAAAAAATATTCAAAATTAATTTTCTAGATTTCTTTATCATAACGATGTACGACGATAGTAAAGTAAAGCACCGATGTTTCTATAAATCTGTAATTAAATATTTTAGCGAAAATGTTATTCAAAAAATTACAGAACCTTCGCGTTTTTAATGAAGATTAATTGATAGAAATTTGTGTCATGGGTGAGTTATATAATTGTCTTTTAATTTTAATTATGTTGACATTCTAATTTAGTCAGAAGTTGGCTAATTAAAAAGATGAAGACAAAATTAACATTAAAAAAGAGGAAGTTATTATAAAGAAGGATGATTTTAATTATACTTTAGTTTATGCCTGCCTAATTACAGATATTTAAAATCTATTCTAGTTCTTTGTGTCTTACTAAAATGTGTATAATTTACTAATGTTTGGGTTACAGATCAGCAATATGTACGTATTTTCATAAAAATTTCAGTAATTTCTTTGCATATAAAAAGTTGCATTTTATAAGATCTTATTTCGTAATACTAATTGTCATGAAATACATTAACGTAAGATCAATTATTCATTTTTAATTTTACATTTTAATACCTAATCATGCGTCTTTTCAGATGGATAATTTTTCATGCACTTAAAAATTTAATCTGGTAATATGGAGCCTGAGAAACAGATTTATTTTGTTTATTTATTTATTTGCTTCATAGCTGATAACTTTTTTAATAATAAGCAAATTTTGTGCAAATTGGATCCATCATTTCAATTTATTGGTTGAATAAGCTGAAATTTAGATTAAATACAGGAAAATTTCAGTTATATTTTTCTGTCAATAAGGAGTACTCAGTTTTAATGTTTCTAAAATAGCATGACAATTGTTTGTGCTTAGAAAAATATTAAAAAGATGAAGGCAAAAAGGATGAAGGAATACTTAACATTTGTTTGTTAATTCAACTTAAAACAATTAGTATTATTTTGTAAATAAAGTTCCTGAGTTAAGGCAGGTAAAATGGTTTATTGAACATTACATTTAAGTTACAATATAGAGTGAGAAGAGGGGAGGGGAGACGGGTACGAAAGTCTGCGTGGACTAGTTAAACAGTTCTTGTGGCAGAAGTGTGTCGATTTTCGAGGTGCGGGCGTATTCATGTTCACCACACCACTTTGGTTGCTAAGACATAACTCCGCCTCTCTCTTATCTCTAATCAAACTACACACATTTACCAACATGACCCGCATCCGGGGCTACAAAGGGCTATACCGGGCTCTATCTATCTATCTATCTATATATATATATATATATATATATATATATATATATATATATATATATGAGACGTCAGATATAGAGTTAAGGCAGGTAAGACGGTTTATTGAACATTATCTTTAAGTTACAATATAGAGTGAGAAGAGGGGAGGGGAGACGGGCACGAAAGTCTGCGTGGACTCGTTAATCAGTTCTAGTGGCAGAAGTCTCTCGATTTTCGAGGTGCGGGCGTATTTACGCTCACCACACCACGTGGGTTGCTAAGACATTCCGCCTCTCTCTTATCTCTAATCGAATTACATGCATTTATTAACATGACATGCATCCGGGGTTACAAAGGCGTGGTGACACGTGTACACTAAAAAGAACACAGAATCAAGGACTTGGTGTCTGCAATTAGCTAAAGAAATAAAACATAGCTCCAGAGCGCGCGTGGCAAGTATGACAGGAAAGCAAAACTTACAGTGAAAGTACCCGCTTGAACAATACCCAAACTAGTAAAAGCCAAATTACCTTTTTATACATTACATATATATTAATTATATGTTATATATATATATATATATATATTATATATATATATATATATATATATATATATATACATACATATTATTATTATATTATTGCGAATTTCTTCGTGAAAAAAACCTCCAAATAGTGAAATTCATTCTCTATTTAACGAAGTTTTTCTGGGGGTTTGGCTTTGTTTTTTTTTTACCGCTTTTTCGCTAAATATTTCTGAACATTTCAAACTTATCTCATTTTTTTTCATCATTTTATTTTTTTCAGTGACCTTGACCTGGTTTCATCAACCTCTACTCACTGAGAGTTGTAAAATCGCTGTTAAAAAGCAGACAAAACTAACAGGCTTTTATAACAGGTAAATTTAAGTATCACGAGTGCTTAAATTTAGTTAGGTCCGACAGTAGTCCGATATTAGCACATGATGGCAGCCATAAATTTTTCATGGGGGGGGGGGGGTTACGACCACTGCAACTCCCATATATGCATACATGTGTGTGATAAGATAGTGAAGAATATACATTTTGTATGGCAAAAATATCCTCAGGGGGGGGGGGTTATGACCCCACTAACTCCCCCTTGGCTACGCCCCTGATGGCAACGCATTCATAATTTACTTATTATAATGAATAAGATAATGACATTAAAATTCATTAATTTTATCGTAAAATGATTTAGTTAAAACCAAAAATGCAGTGTAATTTCGGATGTTTGTTTTACCTTTTTTTTCCTATGTTTGTTTTTACCTTGCAGATTTCTTTTTGATATGTAAAAGAAGGAAAATACGCAAATTGTTATTATTTATTTTTAAAGAGTATGAATAGCTACTTTTCTCAATAATATTTAATGTCTATAAATTTAAAATCAGTTGTATGCAGCTTAAAGTATTTAAAAGGTAAATCTCTATTTAACGAATTTTCCATATAGCGAACTTTTTCCCGGGATTTAACGATGTTGCTAAATAGTATAGGTCCGACTGTATATATATGTGTGTGTGTGTGTATACACGTCCAACAAGATCGTATATATTCTACACAATCAAATTCCCCTCTTGGAGTACATAAAATATGCCCAAGAACTGTACCTCTATACTGTTAATAGAAGTAGTTCAACATTTCACAAACCAATAGAGCTAAATTAACTGCAACCTTTTCCATGGAGAAATGTTAAACCATGATTTGGTTCTTTGATCAGTTTAAGCACGAAATCATGATTCAATGTTTCTCCATAGAAAGGTTGAAGCTAATTTACTGTAAATTAGCTGCAGCCTTTCTATGGAGATAGGTCGAAACATGATTTAGTATTTAAACCGATTAAGAACCAAATCATGATTCAACGTTTCTGCATTGAAAGGCTGCAGTTATAGAGGCTAATTTGCCTCTATTGTATGGCAAAATGTTGAACTACTTCTATTAACAGTATAGGGCCAATAATTTTCGAGAAAAATGCAGAAGAAAAGTTTAAAATGTTACATTCTGTGCAAGAAAAACTATTGAGAATGTGAACATGGATTGACCTTGCTGTTATGGCTGCCGCGATCACCCTATCGTGACAGCCATAACCCACCACAACATTTGGATTTTTTCCTAATACGACGTCCGAGGGAAATGGTCTCTCGAGGCCTAGTTACTACAAAAAGCGAATTGCCCCTCCACTGCATGCTACTTGTACTTTTACGGACACAGATGATGCAACATGGCTAGTAAGCCATTACACAAGGGATGGGCAAACTACGGTCCGCGGGCCAAATCCGGTCCGCCGGAAGGTTTTATCCGGCCCGCTGATGGAATTTTAATTTGCCGGTCCGACGAAAATTGAAAGAATATATACTATCTCATCGCCGCTAACGCGTGGTGTAAATTTCTCATATTTTGGATACTTCCTTCTTAAAATTGCGTTTTGGATGGCCAGCAGGATATATAAATAACCATGATTTATTTATTTTTTATTAACAATAAAATGTATGTTAAATAAAAATACACATGAAACAAATACAGCTTCTGCGTATTGGCGATTTAAAAATACACGGATTTTCAGTGATATTCCATCTATTTTACACTTTATTTCGATCGCATGTGTCACACAACGATCCGTAGATTCTCGATTCCTAGCAGAGGCATCGATGCCTATTGTCGAAAATATTGGAGACCTTCTAAGAAATGTCTATTATTAAATATTAATTCATGATTTTACAGTAATGAATAAAAACAGCTTTTCGATTTCAGATTCCTGAAAAAAAAAAAAAAAAAACGCGTTTCATAAAAGGAAACGAAACGTCAAATTTTAGCATTTGATTTCCTTCAGTCCATATCTTGAACTGCGGCAAAGAAATTTTTTTGAGCTGAAAAATAAGAAAAATTGCTAAAAATCGGAAATCGGGTGGGTTTTTAGGTTTTTTTTATACCTATACATATTTTTTTCCCCTGTGTTTCCTTATATATCTATACAAAACTTCAAACCAAACCTTTAGGAGTAAACGTCCAGACTTGAGCCTACATTCATACATACATACATGCGTATATACGAAGACTTTTACTTATGTCACATTATATACGATTGTTTTGAAACGACTAAAATCCCGATCAATGAATCCATAGCCTGATTCGTTTGAATGAAGCTTAAGTTTTGTAATAACAACACTGTACATAACAATGACTTATTTTTAAAAGAGCTTTTCTAGAAGATGATGAAATTCAACATGATTCTTCCTGATCAGTTTATTCCATTAAGCGCTTCAGGCTGTAATTGAATTCATTCCCTCCCCACACGAAATTCGTTTTGCTAACATCCAAATTGCATTGAAGTCCACATATATATTTTAGTTACTACTACTCACGTATATCGTAAACTGTTTATTATCTTTAAAGTTTTAAAATAGTATTTTAAGCCGTTTGTTTCTTAATTATATTTATTTAAATTTAAAATGTTTTTTTCTGTTTACATTGCCTCCAAACTCTCAGTAGTATGTGCAAAATTTTCCAAACTAGGCAGGTCAAGTTCTTTTTTGTAAACAGGTTAAACTTGGGTTCAATGTTCAGTTTACAAAACATAACCCCATTTGTATACTAAACCACCTAACTTGTTAAGAAAGAAAAACAACATTACGAACAGATTTTAATGAATTAAAATTTTGCATTTTGTTCTTCCCTCATGACAAACAATGAAGCCTAAGCTACGAAAAGAAAAACATTTATCACTAAAGGAAAAAAAAAAAAGAATTTTCAGCGTTTTCTATTTTAGTTTGTTTTATTTCAGTTGCATAATTTTTGTGTTTAGTTGCAATAAATTGTAGTTTTTAGCATTTTTATGATAAAACGGTAGCTTTTAACAGATACTGTATGCTAACATGAATATTTGACGTATTTAACAATATGGAAATAAGTTTTATTAAATATTTTTTTATTAATTGAAATTCTGCAATGCGCTTTAAAACTCTAGTTATTAGTGAAACAAGATTTATTTTCAGAATCCTCAAAATTTCATGCATGAACTTAAGATTGTTTTATCTCATTTACATGATATTAACAAATAATGCTTATTCTTAATGGACTGTAAAGAAAATTATTGAAAAATTTTAAATTCTTCTTGAAGGCAATGTTATTTTGAACAGTAAATTTCACCTTAAAAAAAGGAAAAACTCATTTGCAATCATAATTAAGCATTAGGTACATTTTTCCTTTTATATCCTACTTATTGATTTTTCGCTTAAATATTATGTTCGTCTAAGAAACAATATGTGTGTATCCGAGTAAAAAATATTCCATACACTTTATACTTAAGCACTAAAAAATATATATAATCTTTAATTTGTGAGTGAAAAAAAACTTCATTCGTTGCAAAAGTCTTTTATCTGTTAAAAAGTTTATTAAAGAATCCCATATTTTATTTTTTTAATATTTTAAAGATAATTAAAGTGTCTCCTTACGTTTTATCAGCAACCTTTTGTGTGTTCTTATAATATTTACTCAGCTATGAATAAAAGAATAAAAATTATAATTATTATAACTGTCAGATTTTTTCTTGTGTGTCGTAATTTCTTTCTTTAAAGTAGAATAACTATTAATGATTTTGTGAAAAAATGTATGTACGAATACATTGTGTTTGTTTTATTTTAATATAGAATTAATAAGATAGAATTTTTATAAAAATCAGATCGAGGTGGTAGCTAGTCTCTTTATTATACTGAAGTAATTCTTATTTTAAAAATATTATGAAACATTTTTGAAAATTATTACTTTTAAAAATTGTATTGCTCATGTTTTTTTCAAAATATGCATATTTCTTTTAGGAATTGTGCTGTAAATGTTTATAACAATATATATATAACAACAGTCCAGTGGAAGCGTATTGACTCAAATAATTAACAAAATTAATGAGGAAAATTCTATTAATTTGTAATACTTCCGATAAAAGCCTAAAGGCATTTTACCTCATTAAAGGTGTATTTATTTTATAACAATAAGTCTAGCGTAATGCAGTTGTATTTATTTCTAAATAAAGTAGTCCTCCTATATCACGGTCTCATATAAGACGGAATCGTATAATATGTCCAAAAAATTGCGATACTTTTTCTATAACACATCAAAAAAGTTTGGTACAACACGGTAAAAGAATGAGGCAGATGTTTCCTTATTGCCTCATAACACTGGTGATGCTGTTCATGTGTTTATTACTCGTACAACATAGATTCATACTAACATGAAATATGTATAGAGAGTGCACATAACACACACATGTAATTATGCATTTTATCTTTTAAGACTTTGTGAAATAAAAATATATTAAAACTGCTTCCAAAATTATCAAGGAATAGTTCGGAAAAGATTTTCAGGTTTCTTTATACTTTATCGCTACATTTCAAATAATAGTTAATTCCCTTTAAACGACAATCTCGACACCAGAAAGGCATAAACTTTTTCGCACATTTCAGTATGTAATATAAATCATTGAAATCTCAATATACGATTTCTATGAGTAGAGACATTAGAGACTATCATGAAAAAAGGGACAAAAGACCCAGGAAATGCATTAGTTCATAGACATCCACGTACAATGAAAAGCGTTCTTAATAGTTATCTCTTCATGGGTTTTAGTGTTCTTTATCTGGATAATGTTGAATGAGAAAGCTCTCATTACTTTTTCAAAAATTCGCAGGAACAAGCTGAACTATCCCTATTCATCACATGCTTTCGATTTCTTCCTGCTCTTTCTTGGCTATTTTAGTTGACCATCAATGTCCTAATCTGTATTAGTTTTACAATTCTTATTCAATATTGTATATATATCTGCATTATTTTTACAATTCTTTTTCAATTCAAGACTTGTTCCTGTTGCTGGTTTTGCGAATGCTTAATGCAAATAAGTTCGTGAATATCCGTTGTATTGTTGTGTAAATAATTTCTATGATGAATAAAAATTTCAACTATGATCTGAAGAAGATAAATTCAAAATGAGAAGGATGTGCATTCAAGATCTTTTATTTCTTGTTAAATATACAGTAAATACTCAATACAGTATAACCATTATTAAATGATTATTAATGACCATGCCATAGTACAGCAGTTCATTGTAAAGTTAGTTTTTGATTGTCTAATCGTAGTGCCGACGATATAAAACCATTAGCATCGATTTTACTTCACAGCGTTTTACAGAGTCGCTTTTAAAGAACTAAAGTTCAGTTAGGTGCTAAATACTGAACACGATTTAATCTTATTTAGTAATTTCACATCAGTATTAGACCTACGATTTACATGCACTGCAGTCTGCCTTCGGACTCAACTGTACCGCATCGGTCAAAAAGTTCTGTGACTTACAAACAGATGGCGCCACAAATGAATAGACCATATTACATAGGTGTTTTACATAGTTGTAACTTTTGAAAGTCACAAAAGTCACAACTATGTAACCGTACCTTTGAAGGGTACAAAGTGTCATGAAATTTCGGACTTTGGTCATTCAGATACTGAAGCCTAAATGGCACTATTTTTGACATTTTTCAAAACTACTGGGAAAGACGACTTCGTGTGCTGATTAAATACTACATTTTGGAGGGCAAAAAAACTGTTCAAACGCATCAGTGACTTAGTATCTGCACAGCCGAAAAGAAGTATGCTGAGTTAAAATGTAGCCGTATCTATACAGTGAAGTTGATGAACATTCGGGACGTCCAATGATATGATTACTCCAGAAAGCACAAAACATTCTCAAAATTCTGTTGACTAACCGTTAATTGGAGATGCAGGAGATAACCGACATCCTGGAGATATCCAAAACGCAGCACGTACGATATTTTGAAGGAAGAACTGGGTAGGAGATAACTGTTTTGCAAATGGATGCTGCGTGTGCTCAGACTGGAACAAAAACAACAGTTTGATGACTTCAGATCACTGCTTGGAACTCTTTTTGGTGAAATAAACAGGATATTTTTTGCATCGGTATGTGACAATAAAACAAACATAGATCCAGCATTACATTCCAGAGTCCAATCAGCAGTCAGCTGAGAGGAAAGCAGTGGATGGAAGTTGTCCAAAGCGGCCTAAGACACGGCATTCGGACGGAAAGATTTTATCGAGGGTTTTTGAGATGCACATGGCATAACATGCATTGGCCACATAGATAAATGGAAAACCGTGAGTAGCTAACATTGCATAGAGCTGTTTTAACACATTGAATGAAGAAATCAAGAAGAAATGGTCGCACATCAAGAAAAAATGGTAGGATAAAACAATTCTACTCGGGACTCGAACCCACAATGGCTGGTTCAAACGATCGCGTGTTGACAACTAAACCAAGACTGACAAAATTTTTTAGCAAAAACAAATTATGTATATTGTTTTATCTCATTTTGCAATAAAAAAATTCTTGTTAAAAATAGAATATACAACCCTGATATTTTAAACGTGATCTTTGAAAAGTGAAAGTAACTCAAAAATATTGATGAGTTGTGAGCTATAATCAGTTTGTGTTATTTTTTAAATGAATGTAGAAGGCCGTTGCTGTGAAACGTGTTTATTCGATGTTATATGTGGTGGCTCCTTTACAAAGCCTATATTTTTTAAAAGGTTCTTTCTTTCACTTTTGAAAGATTTTTCTTTTCGAAGAATTTATGAGGCAGTTTTTTCGTTTTGATTTTTTTGTAATCGCCGCTAACCTACTAAGGCGAGCCAACGCAGCCATGTTAGTTCACCGGAAAACTTTGTTTTTCACAGTTGAACCGAAATTTGGGTTCAATCGGTACTTGGCTATTATAAGGCATTCTCTGGTGAACCAACAATACGGTTCAACGTTTATGAAACTGCTTGTAACTCTCCGATTTCACCGGTTATTTGGTGAAACTTTGAACTAATATTTATAACAGTGTAAGATTGCACGATGAGTGTCCTGTTATAGCCGAGTGGCTGTGACACTGATCATTGTAGACGTTTGAAGTGTGAAGGTCTTGAATCGGGCCTATCGCCCGGCTATCGATCTAACGGTCTTTGGTCGGTTTTTTTCCATATGTAACGTGAATACGCGTTAGAGACCCTTAATGGTCAAATTCTAGATAGAACAAACAACTTAGCGTAAATACGGGTTAGGACCCCTTAAAAAGTCCTCCACGGAGGGCACCCCACCTATAGGCCTAGATTCCTCGTACTGATAATTGGCCTTAATCCCGAAACACAACTCTAGATAGAACAAAAGTTAAATCAAAATCAAAAATCTCTTTCTTTTACGCTTTCACAGGGATTTTTAAAAAAGAGCAAGTCAGTAATTTTGTCGCTGCGGTCATGAAAATTCTCTCCGTTCGTCTGTGACAATTAAACGAAACGATTTCAAAGGAAAATAGAGAAGCATCAATACACAGGGGAAAAAAAAGGTGTGGTAGTCTCTTTTATTGAAACTCCGCAGGATATATTATGGTAGGTTTACTTATCTTTTAGTTAGTTGTAAGGCGTTCGTTGAAAATGTGATCAATATAATAAATACTTTTATTTCCATGAAATAATTTTTAACACGGTATTGTGCTTTAATCTGTACTATTGTTATAAGCCTACTAATACTGCCTATTACTTATACTAATACTTTCGATTTTTGTTTTATATTTATTACTTTCATTCTCCCCTTTAATTACTAAATTTAGGTATTTAAATCCTCCAGGGTTTAAAATAAAATAGATTATATATTTTAATCTCATGAAACATGACTAGCTGCGTAGTCCTGAGGAGCTATATAGAATCATACAAATTGCAAATATTGGGTAAATAGTGTGGCAGTTTTTGAATGCCACATAATTTTTTAATTTATGAGATCACGTTTTTGACTGTCGTAGAAGGACTCCTGATTAGTTGAGTTAGTTCATCTGGTTACTTCACGCAGTTCGTTTCCAAACGGAGTAATCGGTTTTCTCCGGATGTAACGTGAATACGCGTTGAACCACATAAAATATCCTCCGGTCTTGTCACCCCCTCATCCTTGGCAGATTACCATCATAACACAGCACAGAAACATGTAACGGAGTAATATTAAAACTTACCACGACATTAAAAAAAATAATAATAATTTTTGCATAGGACTTTGGGGGGGGGGGGGGGGGGAATATAATCCTAAGTAAAAATAAAGTTTTACTTACGTCTGAAAGTATAAAGTTAAATTGCTTATAGTAATGTCTTTATTTTTTTAAACAATTTTGAATAATTCAAATTAACCTCTTCTAAAAGCATGTATATTTATGGAGCCAAATTTATAGCTAATCTAATGTCCTAACTGAAAAATTCATTCAAGAACAAATAATTAAATAAGTAACCTTGATTAGTCATGCATACATAACATGTTTGATTACACGTGTCATGGTTAGAATAAATATTCGGCTGTCGATAAAAGCAATAAAGAAAACGATAAAGTAGAAGAAATAAATAAATTCTATATTTACAGAAATACTTTTTTTTTCATATCCTTTTGCTGACATTTAATTTACGAAAGAATAGCGTTTCAGGTCATTAATATCGATTTTTGAAAAAAGTGTGCTTCCATATTAACACAGAATCAGAAAGCAGACATGAGAATAAATATCCGAAGCAGACAAAATACGCTGGGGAAAAAATGCCAATAAATTTTCACTGCCTGAAAGATTATTTAACGGCTTAAAATATAGTTTAATGCATGAATCATTCTTTTTTCTCTTCTCATTTTCTTGCAAAATGTCCGGCCTCTGATCTTGCGCGCACGTTTCTGTCAATGTTTAATTTCACGGAAATATCAGCGATTATGAAAGGGGGAAAATATTTTGATTGCCATGAAATCGCCGGAAGTACTTTATATTAAAGGTGCTAGCTGAATTCATTAGGAATTTTTTAATGGAAATTGAAGCCGAGCGGTGTCTGGCGCAGACAGCTATCTGACAACTCATTTCCTCATCGTCGGAGCTAAAGGGAACACAAAAAAAACTTGGATCATAAGAAAAAAAAATTATTCCGAATAGTGTAGATGAGATTTTATGTTGCTTTTGTGTTATGTGTTTGTTTAAAATTGAAAAAAGATGTCCACTGGTTTTAAGACAAAAAATTTTAAATAAATAAAAGACTAAGTATTGATACACACACGCGTCTACACATACGATTGTGTCAAAATTAAGGTTAAAAAGTTTTTAAAAAATGTTTTTTTTTTTTTTACAAAAATAGGTTTAATGCATGGAAATATGGCATACTAACATTTCATGCTATGCGGCAGGAAACGGTATCAAGAATATTTGCATACGATGCAGACTGATTTGCAAATGAGAGCAATACTGGTTAAAATAGGGTAAGTCGTAACTCTTTATTGCTTCGTCTAATAAGAAGTGTGGCCACCTTGTACCCCTATATACATACACAAGTGGACATCAAGGTCTCATACTGTTGACGAGGCTATTGATTAAAGATTTTGGCACTAATTTCCATTCTTCCAATATTGGTGCTTTTGGAAGAATGAGAATTAGAACATTCCACAAGTGTTCCGGGGAATTGAAGTCTGAAGACCTCGTTGGCTACACCATACGGCGAATACCCTCTTCTTCCAGATAATCGTCGATTTTTTAACTGTAGTTTTGAACACCAGTGTATGCATAGGGTGTCCAAAAAATATAGCAACACGCTTTAATTTTTCTCCATTGGAGATAAGCGGGCAATGTAAATTGAAAACATATTCAAAAGGAGATAAAGACATCGTTAAGAAAAAAAGTATCTTGTTAATTTTTAAAAATGTGCCACACTTTAAAATTTGTATACGACTATCATGCAAAAAATTCCTAATTAGTAAAATATGTCCTATATACTTATGAGGAGATGTACAAAATTTCAGCCTTTCATCATGAAATGCCTCAGAGATATTATTTTTTTAAAGATGATCCGGAACTATACATGATTTTCAATGTGAACGTTTATTGCTAGAGTGGTAAAAAATAATTTAGATTCGTAATTTCTGTACGACCCCTGAAACGTGGTCATCCGTAGTAATTTTTTCCCTTCGACAGGCATTGAAATGTGGCTTAAGTCAGCATTTATTTATCTTCGTATCTCTGACACTTCTTAGGATATATTTTGCTATTCTGTACATTACCTCATTAGAGTATGAGGCCTATTTTACTAACTGGCTTTTTTTTTTCGTACGGGGGTCGTATACAAATTTTAAAAGTGTCATTTTTTGAAAATTAACAAGAGGATTTTTTTCTCTACCTTATTTTAAACATTTTTTTTTTTTCATTTCACACTGCCCACTTGTCTCTAATATAGATATAGAATTAAGACATATTACCATCTTTTTTGGGACACCCTGTATATATAGTGAATATTTAAAAAATATTAGCAATACAACTTTGCTTCCGCCGTTTTTTCTCCCAAAATTTGAGGTTTTACTGTAAAAAAAAAAGAAAAAAAATTATATATTTACCATGATGACATTTATGATACTCCGAAAAATCGGGCCAATTCCTCTCGACTTTGAACGTGTCTTCATGAAGCAATTCCTCCAATTCTGCCTCTGAAATCTTTCTCTCTTCCACCTCTATGCTGGTCTTCGGTAGGTGAAGCTCTATCGTCCTTGAAGCATTAGAACTACTCACGACTCGTTCATTCACTAACAGCGGCTTCATCATGAGTATTTGAAATCATTCAATGAGCCTCAGCAGAAAATTTTTTTCATACTGAAGGAGCAAACTAAATCCGCCAGCAAATGACGAGAACATGGTTCGTGAACTGACATTTTCAGTCGACAACGTTTTTGCTCAGAAACAAGAAGCTTGGGCTAGTTTACGAGGATTGGGGCACAGCCGAAATAGATATTGACCACAGACTTTTAATGAGTTGAAAGTATCCATAGACCTTAATGGTCATATAGGTGACCCAGTAAATAAATAACTCAGTTGATTGCAATCAAAAGAAGACAGATAAATCATACAAAACGCACGATTCATCGAACAGAACAAAAAGCTGTATATAACTATCAATATAATTTTGCGAGATCCTGCCAAAAGACTTTAAAAGTTATTTCCATCTCTGTCTCCCATCTCTTCCTACGTGTGCATTATAATAATTTATAATTTTTAAAACTGCATTCTTTCAATACCATTTTAAAAGTTTTTGTCTTAAAACCAGTGGACATCTTTTTTCAATTTTAATTCAATGCCATTTTAAAATTTTCACAATTGCAAACACATGTTACACAGTTTTATTTTCAAATATTCTTCTAGCAACTTATTAAATTGAGGATATCATTTTTAATTCTTTGCGAATAATTATAAAAATGTACCATTTGAACTCTTAGAGCAGTCTCTTCGGGGCTCTCTAAATGCAATTTTAGCAACAGAACAAATATTGCTAAATGTACATCAGTTAAGGCACAGAGAGCGGGGAAATTGCGGTCTGGTAGTCTAAAACTAATGTTTCACGGACTCAATTACCAAATACTGCAGTTTAACTGCATGTTAATCGGTTAATTAAAGCACAAGATAAGATTTCCCAAAACTCCATTAAAATTGCCGTACCTTTTTTTCTCACAGTAGAGATTTTTTTATTTCAAAAATGAAAATATACATCACCACATATGGCTAAAAATATGTTTCGAAATATAAACCCAGCTTGGGTTTATTTGGGTTCTGCAAAAGTCTGCAATCTTGGCGACTTTTGGCACAATTTTCGAGGGTGTCACACGACCATCGTGAGACTAATACCTAACTATATGGCAGGATGTTTTTGTGCTTGAAATGGATCAATGTCTGTTTGACCAAAATGTGTTCAAATTCTTTTGAGTGTTCGTGAAGAAGAACTATTAATAATATAAATACTATTGTAGTTTTGTAATCATTCGTAACATATATGGATTTTGTTTCGCTTGAAATAGCCGAATACCTCTATAAACTACGCTTTAAAGAATAACTACCCATACCCATACAGCTGGTATTGAAATTCTTTTGGGTGGCTTTGTAAATAAACTATTTTTTTTTTCATGCTGAATAGATTGTACATACATATATAAGAACATACATACATACAGACGAAAAATAGACCTGTTGTGTCTCGCAAAACAGCCCAAAAGCTTAAATTCCTATACTGAAATATTAAAATGTTTGTCTCGTCTCGCAAAAAAAAGCTGTAAATCTCTTATCTCGCCTCACCAAAAATCGGCTCACATACATCCCTATGTGTGCATTATAATAGTTTATAATTTTAAAAGCCAAATTCTTTCAATGAAGCCATTTTAGAATTTGCATAGTTACACACACATGTTACACACTTTTAATCTAAAACATTCTTCTAGCATCTTATTAAATTGAGGAGATTATTTTCAATTCTTTACGAATAATTAAAGGACATATCCATCGGAACACTAAGAATAAACTCTTCAGGGCTCTAAGTACAATTTAAGCAAAAGAACAAATATTGCTAAATGTACATCGCATTTACTATTGATTTCACTTAGTGTGTATTACTTTTATTTGATTGTAACTTGTCACTGAGATTGAAGGAAAACATTCATTTAATGATCAAAGCCGCAATCACGTTTATTTCATGATATCAAATTAATGAAAAGAATTTTATCGCATTGAAGTAATGAAAAGATAAAAAAAAATGGAGAAAAAATATATATTGAGCAAATCATCGACTAGGGGTAAATAAAAAGAATAAAATATAGATGTATAGTAGAAAATAACTTGCATTTGTTCTCTTAGCGATTTCGATAAATCGTGTAAACAATGAGTTTTTATTTAACAGAGGGGATAAGTGTGATATTCTAGCGCTAAGCGATATTAACAGCTCAACTGAGTGATAATAGAAACTTTGTTTCATAAAATATTTTTTTGTAAGAATTTAACCATAATTGAAATGCTTATTAAAATATTACACAATCTTGTGAATGGAGTGTGATTAAGGCAACTCTACTCTAGGGTGATCTGCCTAAGGGGGGTGCCTTTTAGGAGGACTTTCTAAGAGGTTCTAACGCGTATTCACGTTACATCTGGAGAAAACCTACCAAAACTTCAGACCGTTAGATCGACAGCCGCGCGATGGGACCCGAACCCGGGACCTCCACACTTCGGCCATCTACCATTTTCAGTGGCATAACCACTGTGCCATGGTGAGGCTATTGTGAATGGAACTTTCAGATATTCAAAAACTTCGTCAAACACATGTTTGCAACGATTTGTGCGTTTTTAGGATTTTTCAAAGTGTTTCAAGGTTACAGACACCGGCTGTCCTGTTGGTGTAGTGGCTAACGAGTCATTCTGTCGCACCTGGAGCCGGGTTCGATTCCCTGCTTGGTTGTTACCTCGTCGGTCCGTATGTAGGGGGTAACAATGGCCGCCTACTGGGTTCCCCGTGATAAAATGACCAATACTTTCAGCCTTTGTAGTTGCGAATGCCTGATAGGCAAGTGTCGGTCCTTACAACAAAGAGAAAGGGAAAAAAGATAGAAAGAAAATCTGAAACACGTTCATACTTAAAATACGCACTAAGATGCTGTATGCTAAAGGTGTGCCATAATTCATGCGGCGTCCCTATTTGTCTTCCTCCTTCCATTCAGTTGGTAAAGTATGATAACCTACGAGAGTGCCACATTTGTCTTTCCTGTTTCATAAAACACTTATTCGGATTTGAAATCTATATTAAAGCGCCTACTAAAACTGTTTTACCATCTTCGCCTTGCCTATTCCAACTATACATTATTTATACTTCTAATACATATTGTAATCATCTTTTTTTATACTTGTACTAATATAGATGCTAATTAATAATCCCATAAAGATAAACAATAGGGTTTGGCAGTTTCTCGCCAAATATAGATATCACCACGATGGGTTCAGTTTTTTGTGACTGATTTTTTGGCGCCAAACTAGACAATCAATTGCAAATATGGCAAGCATTGGCTACTTTTGACATTTTACTAAACCCCCTCTCGCGGGCTATCTGGTAACCCTTGAACCTCGTTTCTTGTGCCGACAAAAATCGATGTCTGAAATTAATCGTAATAAAGGGCTAATAATAAAAAATTACGGACTCTGGCACTATTAGGCTTTTGGATGCTCAAGTGCTTAAATTTTAGATGCACAATGTATACACAGAAAAAAAATATTTACCTGGACTACAGCACAACGTGTGGGTAAACGTAACACCAACACGTTGTGATCTGAAGACTGCGTCACTGTGTTGTACAAGGCTCTTCGTGATTGGGTTATCAACGTCGTTACGTCATTTTGTTAGTGGATTTACAACACACGGTGCTGTACTCCAAAGCTACAGCACTTGTGCTGCATTATTTTACTGTAATACGTGTGGTAAAATTACATTTATTTTTTACAGTGTCCCTACGCATACAGAATACCGCTTAGTTTTCGTAATAAAATTTCCGCTCGGACAAAAAAAAACAAATAGCGGAAATTCTATCCTTATTCTTATGAATGAAAACCGCATAAAAAAAGAGCAGATCTCGGTTTGCGTTCACCCAATAACGCTGATCTATTCAATATATTTCATTACATTTCGTAACTACATAAATTGTCCCTTTCATAAAAAAAAACTGAACGTGTTCCGCGAAGCTATTCTATCCGCATTCATAAGAACAAACAGAATCTCAGAATGAGAATAGCAAATATTTGTGTTTACCTCGAAACCACTATCTATTTGATAAATCTTTCCATTCTCCATTACTTTGCCCGTTATTTTATTTTTCAAAATGGTAAATCTAAACGCCCTGAACGAAGGTTCTACAGAAATTCATACAAATAAATAGAACCGAATATTAAGATTGGAGATGCTATTTCTTTTATATTCGAGCATTAACTAAAAGCGTTTCTCCCACTTTTGTAGATGCGCACAAATTCTCCTTTTTTAAAAAAAGTTTCTAACGTATATTCGGTAAAAGTATATTTATATTTATTGTAATGCCCTTTTATTTAGTATAGCTAAATACCCGTTCTTCGTACAAGGAGCAGATATTTTTCAAACACACGTAATTGAAATTTTGAAGCAGGAGTGCGAAATCGTTTCACTCGTAATCTGACATCAAAATAGCTAATCTGAATTTAAAAAAAAAGCTTCATTTTTTCAGTTTCTTTTTTGTGGAACTTTGTAATAGTATGTTTTTCGAACGGCTTAGAGCTATAAGCACTGCAGACGAAAATAGTTACGTAGTCCGTCGACCTTCACTTCCCTGTATTTTTTTACTTAAACAGTCCGATTTAGCAAAAACCTAACTAAATATCCTCTCAAAATTCAAATTTTCTATCAGCTTCCTTCAAAGTACTATAGAAGAGTAACAGCTATCGTTTGGTACTTACGTATTATCCTGGCGGTCGTTCCCGCCAAACTATTTTTTCGTCAAATGGGCTGGCAAACTGTTAGCAGTCGTATTCTAAACCATCAATAATTTCATTTGTCGGGCATTTAACTTGGCGAAAAATCGCTCGTCTGGGCGGACCGCCAGAATAATACATAAGTACCTATGTTTTCAAACAAATAATATCTTTCTGGATCTAAATATAATAAAAAAGCAATTTGTACATCTCTCCTTGTTCTTCCGTCTCATAGTAATCGCAGCTCTCAAGAATTTCTAGAGACTCTGAGGAGTAGGCATTTTAATATCCAATAAATGCACATTTTTTGAATCATGGGATTAGCTTATAATTCTTGTACCCTAGTTAATATAAGTGTAAACACCGCCGAGAGGGCGGAATATTTCGTGACCTCTCTTGCCTCATAAATCTGTGTGAAAAGTTGTCCAAATAAAAATATGTTCTAAATCCCGCGTATTTATTTTAATACGTCGAAATTCGCAGGATTGGGGCCGCCCTACTCCTTGCGGACTCCGTGAATATTCGGCCTGATTGCAGCACCAATGAACGGCGGCTGTCGGTCATATATTACGATTTAAATTAAGAGCGATCCCAGCTCCGTGCTCAAAGCAAGTTCCCAACTGGTCTACCCCTTTTCATAAATCACACACAGCAAAATGTAGTTTAAGATGAGTGATCACCTGTCATGTTACCAAATTTCTTTCCATTAGCTTCAGTAACTGCTACGTGATGCACAAACAAAAAGAAAAAAAAGTGTCAGGGGCAGAACTACAGAATGACAGACATACAAACTTTTTTTTTTTTTAAGTAAAACTTCTTTAGGCGCAACTAGGGAGTAACTCAGATTTTTTTTCTGACGGAAGTAACGCTCAGTAAAGGAAGTGACGTTTCTTTTACCCCCTTGTTACCTTCATTTGCGGATCAGCTCTCGGGCGTTCGTTCCTATGAACTTCGACTGGCTCCCTGTGCGTCAACAGTACTCCCTACCTGTTTTGAAGCAAGATCTTGTCTGATGACTCTGTTCAGTGAATAAGTGGACCGGCTCTTGTCAGAGCCACTGTGGGAAGCCTTTTGCTGAACAGGCGGAGATCCTGCTGACCAGAGCTGGGCAAAATACATGAAAAATGTATTTTCGATACAAAATACAAATTACATTCATTCAAACGTAAGAAATTACAAAATGCAAAATACTTCCTACATTGAAAAAATACAGAATACATTCATTCAAACGCAAAAAATTACAAAATGCAAAATACTTTCTACATTGAAAAAAATACAAAATACATCTATTTTCAAAATACACACAAAATACAAAATACGTCTAAAACTTAAATTAAAAATAAGTAAAAGTTTCTACAGAAACTTCTAGTTTATTTTATTCCAATGTATTTTAAGATGAACAAACAAATGGTAAGATGAACAAACAAATGGATGAGGAACTATTTTTTTTTTATATATATACAGAAATTTTTCCTGGAATGAATTGCATCTTAAAAAGCATGAAAGCAAAACTGTGACAAGTATTTACTGAACGTTATTTTTTAGTGATAATGAATGGAATTGAAATATAAAATTAAATATATTTCTAAATTAAGATGATAAAAATTATATTTCTACTTTAAGATGCATTCATAGCCTCACCATGACACAGTGGTTATGTCACTGAAAATGGTAGAAGGCCGAAGTGTGAAGGTCCTATCGCGCAGCTATCGATCTAGCGGTCTGGAGTTTTGGGAGGTTTTCTCCAGATGTAACGTGAATACGAGTTAGAACCCCTTAGAAAGTCCTCCTACCTAGGCAACCCCCCATCCTTGGCAGATTGCCCTAGTGTAGCGCTGCCATAAACACGCAAGCACAAGATGCATTCATATATTACTGCAAAAGAAAAGTGTGTCATTCTATTAATTTACTTAACAGTATCCAATTTAATAAAGAAATTATGAAAAGGACTTTTAAAAGATAGTATAATTATTCTAAGCACTATCATTTAGAAAAAGAATTATTTGCTTAAAAAAAACTAGTTTTTCGAACTGATTATCGCTTAATCACAATCTTTTTGGAGCATTTATAATGCCTGCAAATGAAAACGGTCTTTCGACAGGAGTACTACTCGGCAAACTTGTGTTAAATTTCATGAAAGTTCTTTTACTGTCGGATATGAATTTAGAACTTTCAAATCTGTTGGTTTTTCGGAAAGAAACTGCAGCAATTCAAGTTGAACCACACTTTGAGAATTTGTGGTATATGGTTCGGAGTCATTAAATTCAAACCAATCATCATCATTCGTAGTAGTTTTAAGTTTAATTTAACTTGAAAATGACAAACACTGGCTACAAAGGGTTTAAGAACAAAATAAAAGAATAACAAATGGATACTCCGTGGATTCTAACCCAACTTCAAGACGGAGCAACGGTTTAACACGGGGATGGAACGCCACAAAGAAACGGACCCTGGCTGCAATCAATCCCAAACAATAGACAGAACCTGCAGTTTAAAAACACGGATACAGAATAATAATTCGAAACCTACCAGCAGACGAAATCAGCGCTTAAGAACGCTGTGATAGAAAAACACACACACAAAAAAAAGATTTACACTACCTGCATTCGAACCCAACAAACAGAGGAATACATCAGTTAAAGAACACGGTTAAAGTATAATACTAGACTATGGACATTCACCCATTCAAACTCAAACTCCAGACGGTGCAATGGTATAAGAAAACAGTTAACGAATAATATTAGAACATGGACATTTCCTGGATTCTAAATAAGAATCATGAATTACCAATGATTCTTACTGGAGATTTTAATGTTAATTTTAGCTATCAAGAATCTCAGCCGTCAGTTGATTTTTTAAAAGAAAAATTTGATCTAACTATGAATGCGTCTCGACTTCAATCAGCAACGCGTTTCGGTACAACGATAGATGCTTTATTTTCAAGAAAATTAGCAAATTTAGAGAGTAAAATTTATGTTTCACATTATAGTTACCACAAACATATAATTTCATACATAAAAAAATATGATGACATTCAAGTAACTATTTCCAATGAATAATATGATTGTAACATTTATATAATCTTTGTAAAGTACATGAATAATAAATATAATTAAAATATAATATGATTTTTATTTTAAGTTAAAGTTTAATCATTTCAGTGATATGTGTCGTAAACGTCAAAGAAGTTTTACTTCAATCACGCGTAAAGATTACACGCACACACTTTTTTTTTTACGGTCGTATTGAATTCCCAGGTTCTTGAAATGGATAGAAATCGAAAATTTTTTTAATTCCAAATAATGTACAGACAAAAGGTCTAATTTCATTTATATAGAATGCGAGCTTCATGGACTTGGTGCTTCTGACTAATTTTTACGAATTCCTAATACTTTCTGTAACGACCGATATCTTTCATCTCAAGCCACACCATAACCGAGTGGATAAGACGCTCAAAATGGCAGACGGTTGAAGTGTGTGAGTGATGGGTTCGGACTCGTCACGCAACTTACGATCTAACGGTCTGCAGTTTTGGTTTGTCTTTTCCAAATGTAACTTGAATACGCGTTAGAACCCCCTAGAAAGTCCTCCGAACAGTGTCACTCCCATCCTAGGCATATAGCCCAACAACACAAACATAACAAACAAACAGAACATAAAATTTTCATCATTTGATTTCCTGCAGATGATATTTTGACGCTCCCTGTTGTATTCTTGAAAGAATAACTATTTTTGAATCTTTTTTAGCTACGAAAAAGATCTCTTATTTGACACTTAAAAATGGATTATTTTTAATCATGAATTAGTATTGGAAGATATGCATCATTTGCGAAGCTGAAGCTCTCAAAATGGTTCCAATTTTTCAGACAGTCGAGGTCGCTTCCAGTGTATAGTTCCAAATAAACTTCCAGTGTTACTCTGATAGCCTTCGTGGAAATATTATCAGAAATACGAAAGAAATAAATTGCAAAATAGCAATAGCAGCATTAAAAATCAGAGTCCTTTTAAAGCGTCACTAAATTAACGTTATGGTTACTTTGTGTTTATGTTTTTTCATTTTCCGAGTCTAAGAAATCTAGGAATGAATAATTCCCAGCAAATCCAATAACATTTCACAAACTCCATGGCAGGGGTATTCTTTTCGCGAATTATAGAAGTGGCATCTCTATTTTGCATTGCATCGGAATGCACCTGTTCTTTATTGATCAACAATATCGACAGAATTTCGCGAATTCCCAGATTCCGATTGCCCGACCAGTGGATGAGTGCATAGCACTCTCAACAGGGAGACGGAAGGTGCCCGCACGAACATGCAAATTACTCTAAAATCGATCCTGATATTATACTGTCCCATTTTTTTCCCCGATGAAACACTTTTTCAAGACTGAAGTCACTTGGAAAATTTACTTTTATTATAGCTAAACATGAACGCATCAAGCCAAATTACAAATTCTCAGCTAAAACAAATTCGTTAGGTCATGCGATATATACTGACGTAATGCTTAGAAAATTGCCACCCAAACAAGTATTTCTGATTTTTAAGGATAAAGGATAATTGGATCGGCATAAAGGATAAGGATAAAGGATAAGGATAAGGATTAAGGATAAGGATAAAGGATAATTTGTTAAGGATAATTTCAGAGTACATTAGAGATGAGGCGAGCTCAGACCGAGCACGGGTCCGAACCGGTCTCGGGCTCTGAAATTCAAGATTATGTTCGCGCTCGGGCTCATGAGAAATTTCTCCTTCGTGGAACATATTCTTTGTAAACAGATTTTAAAAAGTGATTATGGGAGGAATAAACTAATTATTATTTTTTGATAAACTTATAATTATTACAAACTCATTTATAGAATTAGAAAGTGCATTAAGAGTTTTTTCTAGTACATTTGCCTTTAATTTGACCCAACAGCAAAATTTATGATATTCTATCAACGAAGTAATTGACTTTGATTTATCTTTTAGCTGAAATTTTGTACTCGTGCTCTGGCTTCGGCTTAATTAATATCGCTCGGGCTCGGGTGGGCTCTAATTATAAGTTCTCTGGCTCAGGCTTTAAAAAATGACCCCGAAGTCGTCTCAAGTGTACATTTCTAGCATTTTTCAGCCGACTTCCTTTTTATCTCACGAAAGTTTAAAATTCAACCAACAGATGGCAGCACTAAAACTCTAGTTGCGTGTGTGTGTGTGTGTGTGTGGGAGAAATAAATGAAGTGATTTACCATGAAAGTTTTAATTTTTTATATATATATATTTTTTTTTGTATGTTATAGAAAGCTTACCTGACGGGCATCTGCCTAGAGTGGGGTGCCATGGGCGTTGGTCTGTTTCTTCGTTTGTTTTGTATTACAACAATCCTACACGCGGAGCATCTGCCTAGGAAGGGTGCCTTGAGCGAAAGACATTTCAAGGAGTTCTAAGATATATTCACTTTCATTTATGAGTATCATTTATGAGTTTTGTTTACTTTGAAGTTTGTTTAGTGAAAATCCAAAGCAAATGGCTAAAAGAAAACAAATATCTATCGAAGTGAAATTCAACATCATAAAAGATTTTGATAAAGGCATGAAGCAAAATAAATAAGGATAAATTAATGGGTATGTATTTTCAATTAATATCTAATACATTTTAAAAAACGCTTTTGCGGCATTCAGGTATTATTTATTTAGACATTATATATTTCTTATTCAAATATGCTATAAATATTTATAAGCTATATCTCCGCTAGAATCCCTGGCGAGGCGGCAAGGGTATTAACTAAAATTTGTGAGTGTTGTGAAAATTACTGAAAACTATAAACATGTTTTTCTCCTTTTATTTATTATATATTACTTGCGAGGGTGTGCTGAATGAAAACAGAACACTTTCTAGTGATACCGCAGGGTATGGGATATATGAAGAACAAAAATCAAAAATATTTTCGTTCCAATATCGATTCTCTCTATAACGATAATTCATTTTACAACGATATATTATTTTGACCCCCAAAATATCGTTATAGAGGGATTTCACTGTATTACGTCAAGTACTTCGAAAATTTTAGTACATGTTGCTGTACTTGATATGTATGTGAGTTATGAAATTTTTATCAAAGTAAAGTGTGCAATATTTTACTTAATGTGTAGAATACTTTTTCATTATTTAATATTATAATATTTTTTTTAATGCCTAGCATTTGTTTATCGTTTGATATGGTAAATAATACTGTAGTTTGCTACTATATTGCCGTAAGGCAAACACACATTAGGTTAAGTTTTTTATGCATTTGTTGTCCTTGTTTGCTTGTTAAGTGTAACTGAATTCTTAGAATGACGGCCTTGAGTGGCTGAAAAAACAGTATAAAACCCGTATATTTACACAGGCGACGGAAAATTACACCATTCTCCGAAAGATCTTCTTATACGGGAATTCATGATAATCTAACCCTACCAGGAGCATAGTGCATAGCGCGCTGAACTGGAAGACGGAAGGCGCCTGGTAAAAAACCAGGTCGCCCAAACCGTTTGGTGTTTCCCGTGATGTTCTCCGAAACTTAGCTTAAATACGGGTTAGGACCCCCTTAGAAAGGCGCCCAATTAAGGGCACCCCACCCTTCGGCCTATAGTCCTCGTGTAGCTGGCGCAATCCCACAACAACACAACATGATAATCTAAACGAGTCTGCAACATTTATTATTTAATTAAAAAACTGGTACTTAAATTATATTCAGGGTGCGAATTGACGGGGGGGATGCCGGGGATCGTCCCCGGCTGAAGAATGTAATATCCCTGGCTAGAGAAATTTTAATTGATCCCTGCCAGGGATACTATTTGTCCCTTGCTGAAGAAATGTTAAATTAATCTCTCGGCCCTACAAGTTCAACAGTACCTAACGATTTTAAATAATGAGAATAGAAATTTTCTTTTGTTTACTAGACAAAGGAGCAAGTAACAAGTAGGTAACAAAGGAGCAAGTAACAAAGGAGCAAGTGCCTTTGAAATAGATATACACATGCCTGATGCCACTTCTTACTCCATAACAGACTGCAAAATGAACGAACAATCACTGCTCTGCCACCAGCCGAATTTTAGGGTAGACGGAGATTGGACATAGGCAGGAATATGTGCATGGAAAATCGGGGGTAGACTTTTGTTTGAATTTAAGTCACTTTTCAGACATGTTGGCGACTGCATTTGTCATGTAATACCTAATATATTATGTGAGTGGAGCATTTACACCTTCACTCCTTTGTTTTTCTCAAATGTCCCCTGCTGGAGAATGTTTTCTCTCAAATGTCGCCCCCCCCCCTGGAGAAAATGTTCAATTCGCACCCTGATCATAGGCGCCGACTTCATGGGGCTTGAAGGGGCTTCAGCCCCCCCAATATTTTTATTCAAGGGGCTGAGCCCCTTCAAAAACTTCACTCCAACTTTTTTGTGTCAAATCATATTTCTTCCTCCAAATCGGTTAAACGTAAGAATCCTAAAAATAGAGAATGTATCGCTAGCTTCTGTCTCCCACTCCGCTTTTTCTTTCACAGGGATTCAGGAATTACGTTGGGCGCCTGTAATGCCGTAAGGCACGGATGTCAACCTTCTTTATCAAGAGCGCAAGCACAAACAAATGACCATCAGATAGCTTGGCTAAAAGAAACGGGTGTTTTCCCCCACAAGAACCCTTCAGATTTTACACCGTGACACAATTGATGATGGAATTGCTTTCTAGTAGGGAGAGGACTGCGTTTTTTTAAGGAGGGTCGTTCTCATGTAATGTAATCTTTCTTTTTTAAATCAGTACAGCAAAAGCTTTCACTTTTGTTCTATTGTGAGATACATACTCTTCTGTAAACGTCTGACCATAAGGGAGATTTTCCCATTATGCAAAACTGCAAACGATTGTGACATTCCCATTTCCCAGCGGTATTAAGTTTCGATGCTGAAAATAAACCGTTTAAATGTGACTTAAAAACAATTCAAGGCAGAAAATTGATAGTCAAATTTAAGTTTGAAGATTTTAAATCATGAAGAACCTTGTGAGATAGATGAAAAATTGATGTTTAATACAGTTTCGGATATAGACAGTATTCATTTCTTTATACGCTTTATCAAAACTTTACTAATATCGAACGCTTAACGTTTCTGATTTAGCTACAGTTAAGAGCTAAATAAAAAATGATTTCATAAAAATCTTCGAGCAGCACAACTTCTGGATTATATTTTATAATTGCTTGCTCTTATCTTCTCTCTTTACATATAAAACTCTATCCCCCATCAAGGGCGTAATCAGAGGTGGGGGGGGGGAGAGGGCTACGCCTGGCTGAGCACTACTTAGCTGTCTCCCAGCCCCCCCCCCTACGATTTTCAAAAATTTTTGTTAGTTTATACATAAATACGAAAATTTAGAAACGAACATTTGAAAACCATGAAATCTTTAAGAAAACTCGTTGTTTTAGGCGAATTTCGGTTCATTATTTTGCTACTCTTGGCTGCATATGGTGCCAGTGGCGGATCCAGAGGGGGGTCACAGTGGTCATGGGCCTAGATTAACCATCTCGCCAAGAAAGAAGGAAGAAAAAAAAACGAGGGCCCAGACGAGCTTGGACAAGGCCCAAAATTCAGAGAGGCCTTGATCATATGCATACATATCATATTGTGTTGCTAAAAGAGAATTCCTCTTTAGAAAACCATTAGTCTCTGACTAATTTACTTTATTTTATAACAACACTAGAGTATGCACACAATATTCTGACTATGTGCTCAGTCGTTGTTCCTTGGCAGAAAAATATGCAGCCGTTTTGTAAATATGTGCATTCATCCATATTCATCCATACATAGAGGACAAAGGAAAGGGGAGTCACAGCGAGCATGATTAACGTAAGGGTGAATGGGGTAGTTGCCTCGAACCCACAATGAAAGAAAACGATCAAAATCAAAAAAATGGTTTTAGAAAAATGTGTGAATTGGGCGTGTGATACATATACTCGTATTCGACCCCCACCTCCACCCCACACTTGCAAATAGCCTCCCTCTTCTGTAAAAGCACTCTATGAAGCACCTATGTTTGTAAATTATTATTTATGGAATATCAAACTAGCGTAACTGCTACAAAACCATAAAAATTATAGAGGAGGAAGGAGGGGGCTGTCATGGGGAAAGAGGGACTGTACCTAAACAGGGCCGGATTACCCATTAGGCTGAGTAGGCTTTCACCTGTGGGCTCCTACCATTTTAGAGGCCTGCGTTAAAATTTAGAAGGAAAAAAATATAATCAAACATTATTAAAGCTATTTTAGTGTTAATATTTATACAGTATATGTATATGTAACTCTGAGAAAATAATTCTGATTCATTATTGACTTCGTACACAAGAAACACTTTATGGCATTGTACACTTCTTAATTGAAATTTGAATGAATATGTGCTAGAAAGTTTGAAGCTGACTATTTAGCTTGAATTTTTATGTGCACATTTCAGTGATACCTTGCATTAGATGGATGCATATTTTGCAAATTCAATAAGGAGAACTTTTAGCACTGTGTTTACACGAACGGGCTATGGTAATCATAAGAAGGCTTATAAACAAAATACCCTTCGTACCCCAGTCATCACAATCATATTTTATACAACTTTTTTCCGTTCTGAATAAAAATTAATTTTCGTATATTGTTACACAAATATCATCAGAATAAATTTCAAATAACATAATGCGTTATGGTTTTAGTTTATAAAATGAATACTATGTATCCATTTAGCCAAAGCGTCTCTGACTTACCAATTGCTAGTGTGCTAGTTTAATTTGTTTTGATAATTGTTAAGGTAATCTGGAACAATTTTCCAAATAGAAGGGTGATTTAGAGTGCAGTGGAGTTTTTATATATGTTTTAAAAATAATATGGCGTAGACTATGATTTCGAATTAGATTTCATTCATTTTGTTTCCATTTTTCATATTATTGAGTATTCTTAAAAATTGTCTGTAAATATCTACAATAATTCAGAGTGATAATTTTGGCATTGTATATCTGTTTCTGTGTTATTCCACTTTTAAATTTAAAGTACGATTATATTTTATACAACTTTTCTCCGTACTGAATAAAAATAAATTTTCATATATTGTTGCACAAATATCATCAAAATATGTTTCAAATAGCATAATTCATTATGGTTTTAGTTTATAAAATGATTACTATGTGTCCATTTTGCCAGGAGCGTCTCTGATTTGCCAATTGCTTATGTGCTGGTTTAATTTGTTTTCATAATTGCTAAGGTAATCTGGAACGGTTTTCCAAAAAGAAGTGTGATTTAAAGTGCAATGCAGATTTTATATGTCGAGTTTTCTATGCCAAGTTCCACACGAAGCCCCCCCCCCCCGGCCTAGATCCCTCGCGCAGATAGTTGGCCATAACACCACATTTCAACATTTCTTTTCATTTTTAATGTTATTGAAAGATTATATGAGTATTCTTAGTTTAATGTAAAATGAAAGTTTTCAGTATTAAAATGTTTATGAAGACCTAAAATAGTGTAGACTCTGAATTTTGATATATTCTCGCACTTGGATTTCTTTGTTAAATCATTTTTAATTGTTAACAAGGATGATATTATTGAAAAATTAATTTTTTTCCTGCTGTGAAAATACTATGAGAATGAATTTAAAAGTATATTTTATTTATTTATTTGTTTTTACAATTCAAATCATGGAAATCCGTTTAAAATGTATGTGTCGAAGAGAGGACTTGTAACTTTGTATGATGGTTTGTATATTTGTTTGATTTGTTTTAATACATGGAAAGGAGGTATTTATTACTTCTTTGTTTATGTTTTTTTAAAATAATTTTAAATGTAATCCGTAAAAAGTTGTCAAAAAATGTAATTTAAATGTGATCAGTTTTTCTGTCTTAAAGTAGTGCGACATTTAATTAAAGTCGATTCAATTTATGGGTATTTCATCATGTAGTAAAATAAAAAATACTATTTTATATTAGTAAAAATGAATGTTTGCAAGTAAATAAAATAATCCAGATTTTAGTATTTCGTCTCGTTTGTACTTCTAGGATATTTTGAAATATTAGCTGGAGTAATGTTTTGCAGAACAGTTTTCCACATTTGACTGCATGCATTTTCTTTCGCATGAAATTATCATTAAATACATTTCGAAAAAGATTTTACTTGTTTTGCTGTTATTAACTTAATTAAAATTCAGTTGTTCTTTCAGAAGGGAGATTTGCTTTCTCCATATGTGTACTGAAGACTGATTCGAGATCTTGAGTTCAAATACTTAATTTAAAAAATGAGTTCAAAAAATTTTTGAAAAATTTATTAAATGGAATTCCTTTTATTTTCATGAAAGTGTTATGTTAAAAAAGCACATTTTGAAATCTCAATTCTAAAATTTCTGAACCCCTTAATTATACTGACGGAGAGAAGGATTTTGTGTCCCCCCGTCCACCTCCGTAAGGATACGAGCCCCCCCAATAATTTTTACAAGTCGGCGCCCGTGACCCTGATTATATTTTTCCTTTTCCGTCATAGAAAGTTTCTGATGAATTAGTTTATGAAAATTCATATTTCAAAGTCATATCTATCATTCAAATGATTAACTCTTTTATATCCAAAAAAATAATAATAATAATAATAAATGTTAATGAAACCTATCCAATGTTTGTTCGTAGATTTTTGAATTAAACTGAATTGAAAAGTTGTAGTGCTGCCATCTCTTGATAGATATAAGGACTAACAAGCCATTTCCGTCAAAACCATCCATCTATCGTTATTATCATTTAAAGCTTCCAAACCAGCTGATACACAGAGCGTAAAAGGAAGTGTGAAGTTTCGGGATTCTGGCCTACTAAAACCTCCTGTTCTTCATTTTATCGGTTGTGGGTACCACCGTGGCCTCGTGGATCCACCACTGATCATGGAATATGTCTGAAATGGGAAGGTCTCGCCTTCGGACCTATCTGTGTCGATCTAACAGTCTAGAGTTTTGGGCGGTTTTTCAGATATAAGGGGAATACGCGTTAGAGCTCCTTAAAAATTCCTTTTCCCCAAAGCATCCCCTCCCGTAGGCACTGAGCCCTTGCGTAGCTTCGCTTTAACAAAATAACCAAGAAACCAAGCATAATAAAACCGATAATCAAATTTCCGACTGACTAATTAGACCTATAAAGCTGTAATTTTACGTCTGAGCATGAGCCCCTCAGTCGAACTAAATTTATACTAGAAAAAATCGACTTATTTTAAAAATTCAATTGCATTCATAAGATAGAGGGGACATAAAAATTTTGTGCCCTTGCCCTCCTCTGAATATTTTCGGGATCCACCTCTACCTTTAAAGGAAATATAGTCCTTCCTACAGAGCGAATGCCGAGTCAGCGCAGATTTTTTTAAAAAAATGATGAATAAATAATAAGTTTCTGATTCACCTCACTCCCCTCCCCTCCCCCCCCCCAAAATATATACATAGAGAGAAACGGGTCTACTTCTCGCCTACCGCGTGGCTGTCGATCTAACGGTCTGGAGTTTTGGTCGGTTTTCTCCAGATGCAACGTGATTAAGCCTTAGAACCCCTGAAAAAGTCCTCCGGCCAAGGCACATCCCACCCTAGACAGATAGCCCTTGAGTATAGCTTTATCTCTTCCCAACCCAACATCAATATACCGATAAAAGATCAGTATTCAACACTTTTACCTTTTGAAATAAACCATTAAATAGAAGTTCAAGTAACTGCATTCCGCAAGTCGTAATGCATTCGAATTATTTTGTGTGCTCCTCTAAAAGAAGCACGCATGCGTCATTTTCAGTAGAGAATATGACAGAGTAATTCACAATGACATACTTTACAATCCGTGAATACTTGTTAAAGTAATAAATCAGAAACAGTTTTCAATTTTTGCAGAAAGTACAAAAAATGAATCCGGACCAAAGAAAAGGGGAAAAAAAGGAAACTTTTATTAAACGCGTTGGAATTTTAAAAATTATCCATTTTTTAAATTCAAAAATCTTTAATTTTCTAAATTAATTGGCCCCACCATGGTGGAGCGGATAAAAAAAACTGAACATGGTAAATGACTGAAGTGTGAAGGTCCAGCATTTGGGCCTACAACCACGCAGCTGTTGATCTAATGGTCTGGAATTCTGGGCGGTTTTCTCCATATGTAACGTGAATATGCGTTAGAACCCCTTGAAAAGTCATCACCCCAAGGAATCCCCTCTCCGTTGGCAGATGCCTCTAGTGTTGGCTTACCAAAAGATATAACATCAACCCAAATTAAAGGAAAGCTAACAGAATCAGGCTTTCATTATCGCTCAAGTCAACTGGTTTCGCACGTAGAAGACCGGTTGTTAGGGTGCCCTTACTCTAGGTCGAAACACTCAGTTTCAAATCCCAACTGACCAAGTATTACTGTGAGGGCAAAAGTGCACGTTAAATCTTTTGAGCCATATACGTCCGCTTAGATGATCGGTGTGTGGCAGAGAAGTGCTTAAGTGGGAATGACCCCCTTTTCAATAGTACTTGAAATTGTTAGGAACAGCAAACCTCCTCGTTCTAGAGAACCCCACGAGACTGACGGTCTTAGCTTGAAAGCTGTAAATTACAGCTAAACTACCAGTTTTCTCCAACAGTATAAAGGGTAAACTAAAAATATGTTGTGTGAGGTGTAAGTGTCGCCTACTGAAGAAGAGAACTAGCGAAAGGTGTTTCATCCCTCGTAGCATCACTGAAGGTGGTAGTACCCAAACAATCCCAATCTAAACCTGGCATTATTTATTAATTAGGAAATGGATATATATTGTTAGGGAATGGTTTATAACTTAAGATCGTTTGAGGGGTTTTCACAAGTGTCTAAAGTAACTGCGTGTGCGTTTCAAGAAGGCGTATATATCCCTTATTTTACAACGAGAAATTTTTACTTACTAACCGAAGGGTCTTGGAATGCACCCCGCGTGTAAGTCAAGACTCCATTGTATACCATGCTTAACCTATATATTCCTATACAACAGTGGCGGCTCGCGGATTATTTAAATGGAGGTTCAGTAAATAAATTTCGAAAATTAAATAATATGCAGATACGACGCAACTTACAAGTTAAAATGTATTTACATTTCCAGCACTTAAAGAAAAATAATGCACGCAACTGAAAGAAAACAAGTCATATTTGATCTAACATTTCGTCACCAAGATAAGCTTTAGCAAAAATATTGTCTTGATTTTTTATTTCAAATTTTTTTTCAAAGGATAATATTTAAAAATGTCATTACTTTACCGCCAAAACACTTATTTGACTCCCATCTTAATTATTTACACTGGTTTGTAAAAAATACTGTAGTGAAAAATGATAAAAATAAAGAAAATAATAAGAAAAAAAAAAATAAAATAAAAAAAAAAAAAAAAGATCAACTAAACGAACACAACAAACCAAGGGAGAATCCGGAAGAGATAATGACAAAAAAAAAAAAAAAAATCGTCCGTGAGGACACTAAAAATGTGCGAACGGAGTGATATCAGCAGAGCCTTACTTCTCCCTCAACTCTCTTCACGTCTTTTCTCAGATAGCCGGTTCAGAAGGCCATTTGGCCGATCGCACATGCGAGCAATGAAGTACTATACTGTTGTAACCTAGGATACAGTGCGTCAGCTATAATAAGCGCATTTAATTATATTGGGGGGGGGCAGTAAAACTCGATTTTTAAGAGGGTTTTAAGGGGGAGAGTTTTAAATTCACAAAAATCTAGAAGTGTACTTAATATATATATGAGGCGTCAGATATTTCAAGTAAAGTTTCAGAGTTAAGCAGGTAATATGGTTTATAGGGATGGACGCGAGACGACTTTTTGCGAGACGAGACAGAGATTTACAGCTTTTTTGCGAGACGAGACACGCATTTTTAACATTACGGTATAGGGATTTTTGCGAGACGAGACAAGCTTTTAGGCTATTTTGCGAGACGCGAGACGCTTATTTTTCGTCTCGCGTCCATCCCTAATGGTTTATTGAACATTGCATTTAAGTTACAATTTAGAATGAGAAGAGGGGAGGGGAGACGGGTACAAGAATCAGCGTGGACTCATTAAGCAGTTCTAGTGGCAGAAGTCCCCCGATTTTCGATGTGTGGGAGTATTTACGCTTACCACACCACGTGGTCTGCGAAGACACAACTCCTCCTCTCTCTTATCTCTGATCGAACCACACACATTTACCAACATGACCCGCATCCGGGCTACAGGGGCGTGGGGACACGTGTACATCTAAAGATCTCAAAATCGACGGCCTGATGTCTGGCAAATAACAAAATAAATAAAACATAGCTCCAGAGCGCGCGTGGCAAGTATGACAGGAAAGTAAAACTTACAGTGAAAGTAACCGGTTTGAACAATACCCAAACTAGTAAAACCCAAATTACCTTTTTATACATTACATATATATATATATATATTAATTTAATTTGTTGATGTGTTTATTTATTAGATTTTCCTCTGTGTGTTCACGTGCTCATGTGCTCAAATGGAGGAGTCGCCACTACTATACATTCAACAATTCAAGCAACGATAAGTGCTGAAGGGGAACTGTAATCGACGCGTCTATTCGACGACAGTAGCGAACAAGTTGAAGCAAAATAAGGCACTAACAGTATACATATATTCTTTTAACCACTATCCTGAGACCTTAATGTATACAAATTATTTTGTTACCCCTGTGAAAGTGATGCAAAACGTTGTTGTCAAATCAATATATGCTATGTGCGAAAAGTTTATTTATTATTATCAGTTTTTATTAACTGTTATTAATTGTCATTATTCTAGCTGATTCACGTGACATATTTTTTTAGCGAAAGATCACCGTACAACTCTTAGAATCACGTAACCTTTTAATACGGAAATTTAGTTTGTAAACTAGTCATAATAGTCAAAATGACGAAATATTCAATAAATGCACATAGCAGATATTCATTTGACAACGACGAAATGCTACATATATTATTTTCGGATTTTTTTTTAATGACTATATGTCATTTTATCTCTCATCCCCTTCATTGAAAATTGTCCCAAAAAAGCGACATAAAAGTAAGGGACATAATATTACATATATTTTAATCTATTGTTACACTATTTCGTAAGCTGTAGAATGTGCATCGCATGTATTTTTTACTTATATTTAAATACTATTAGTTTACAACAGCTTTAATCTATTGTTACAATATATCGTAAGCTGTAGAATATGCATCACATGTATTTTTCTATAAATAGGTTACAATCATAAAAATATCAACATAGGGTTAGCAGGCAAAATACACGAAAGATGAGCGATGAAATGACATAGTCAATTAATATCGTTTTAATATCGCAATAATGATGCTAAAAAACTTTTTTTTATTACTTAAATACAAACCACATTTATTATACAAACTGCTTTTAACTAAAACAAATATTTGTTCATCTCGAGCGTTCCCGTTACTAAGGTTTAGACGGTAATGAGAAACGGGACTCCAAATGTATTAAATCAGACCACCCGGCAGTTTGATTCTAAACCCATAGAAAAAAAAAGAACAATGATACTGAAGCATCGACCCATGACACTGGGCATTCGGAAAGAAAAGGCAAACACCTTACAAAATTACACAATGTAAAAAAGTGCACTAAAATATGTAGGGAGCACAGATGCTTTCTTTCATCCAAATATATCGTGAATTCGAGCAATTCCGAAGAAATTGCTTGTATCTTCAGTTCTTCAACGTCCTACAGTCACGATATATTGCATGCGGAAGGTTTGCCTAGAAACAACGTCGAACCTTTATTTGCAAACTAATATTCCTTTTTTTTTAAGCAATTACTATTTTCAAGGTTTTCATCTCATTTTCTCCGAAATTTCATTCATGTGTGTTCATTAACTAAAATGGATTCCTTTCCGGATACACTTTATAATATTACATACACCATACATATATATATCAACTCAGCTATCACATTATATACACCTTTATGAAATAAAATGCGTTGACTTCAGTTCCTAAAACTAATTAAAAACATATTATTTTCAAACTTAATATATATAGGTTATAAAGAAGAGGGGAGGTAATTTAGAATAAAATAATTTATAGTTAAATAATTTTGAGCCAAAATCCACACATATATATATAATACTGCACTCAACACTATACAGGAATGAACAAAATTAAACCAACGATGAAATAAAACTAAGTTTTAAATTCCTCTTGATAGAAAAATTAGAAGATTTTGAATAACGTATATTTCAGTACAACTCCGTCATTGAAAATTCGCTAATTAATATTTTTCATGAGCTGTTTGATCAATCATGCTTATTATAAATGATATTTGATTTATGCAAAATGAAAATAAAATATTTAATGAAATATGCAACAAAATACCATTTAGAGTTGTTAATATCTTAAATATTTTCAAAGGACACAGTGTGATTTCTTTTGTCACCAAAATCGGATGGAAGCTTCACTTTAACTTTATAATGGTGTTTTACAGGGAACATTCTAAGAACTTTAAACAAAAAAGTAAAATTGCGATGGCTTACTTTAAGCTTTAAACACCGAAATCAAGTAAAATAAAAGCGAAAATCTCTTTGTCCATGTAGCATTAAAATCTACACCGTTGAACAATCGTCGTGATGTTTTATAGAAAACGTAAAAAAATACAGGGCAAATCTTTCTTTATTTTAAAAATGTGAAAACCCAGCTGTTCTTCGATTTTGTAGCAATTTTATGCTCTTTTGGACACTTTTATTAAATTAACAACTGTGTTATTTTCAATTTCCGAGTTTAAGAACTCAAACGAAAAGATTTCAACGATAGATTTCAAGTGTTTCTTATGAACCAGACACAAAAGCTCATTTATTCATCGCAAGTAATTCTTGTTCTTATTTTATACCAATTCCTACTATTAATTCGCACTCTCTCTATATTCATATATCTTGTTCAAATTGTCAATCGTTAATTAAATACTTTTTTATTCATTCAATCCCTACTATTAGTTCACACTCTCCCTATATTTATATATCTTGTTCAAATTTTCAATCGTTAATAAAATACTTTTTATTCATCCACTCAAGTTCAAATACACTTTTTTAAACTTGTAGTGGATGACACTTGATGTTAATACAGTTTTTTCAAATATTAATTCATTAATTAAATTTAATTAATTAATTTTAGATCCTGTTACGTGGGATTAAAAATGAATGAAAACAAACTAAACAAACAAACTGGATTAACGGTATCGACCCTTGCTTCACTAACGGCCCTGCATTAATTAATTAATTAAATTTAATAAAAAGGAACTAAAATAATTTTTTTTTTGTTGACCTAAGTAGGAACTGACATAATTTTTTTATATTACTTGCTCGTTTTAAATTTTTGCAAGTTATTCTCTTTTAATTACTTCATATATAATTGTAATCAGTTTTATTTAATTGTATGCGATATCGATAGGTATATAAATAGTATTTTGTATTAACTCACTTCATATCAGGGTTGCCGCTACTGTAGCGTAATGTCGATAAAATATTTATGGTTTTAAAGGGCGTCAACGATATTTCGAGTGGGTTTCAGAAATCTAAAGATTTATCATGAAATGTTCAGTCTCGTTGAAAAGAAAAAAACTTCGCGCTAACTGCCATGCCGATATATCTACGAAATAAATTTACTCTCCATTTCACACGATACAATACGATAACCAAGTATATACCGTCTCAGAGTTTCATTCTGCTGGAAACAGGTAGCTGGAAACAAACACCGCTGTGTTTGTTTCCCAAACACGTGGTTTCAGCCATTTCAGCGAAACGAGAGAATGAGGTTGCAAATACAGTAGAACCCCGATTATCCGAAGTAATTGGGACCGACCTTACTTCGGATAATCGAGATTTCATCAATAATTATCTAGTTTAATATGTAGTATCGTCATTGAACTGTTATCACGACTATTTTAACTGCTAAATAAATTAAAACTATAAATAAAAATAAATCTATTTCTGAAACAAAAAATTAATGGTTTAAATGGAAGCTTCATCTGGTGTATCTGGCCATCTTTTGCCGTGCAGCTCTATCCCGAAGTTTTCTTAAAAGCACGATTTCAGAGGAATCACACTGCTCCTATTGTTCCAACCAAAGAAGGCCTTTTGAGAAACACTCAAAAGCATCATTGACTGATCTTATTTACTCCAGAATCATCAGCATCTTCTTCTTTTGGAGATTTTCGGACTTCTGCTATTAATTCCTCATCATTGAGCAACTGGAAGCCTGCATCTTCCACGTCACAATTCAACCAATCTGTGATTTCTCTATCGCCACAATTTTCAAAACATTTCATTGTGCTAAAAAGGCTTGAAAACTCAGTAACACTGTCTTTCACAAAGTCTGTAGCATTTTCATCTGAGCCAGTTGAAAATTTCGGCAAAAGTTTTCGCCAACTTCGTCTTAGTGTTGATTGCGGCATAGATTCCTACGCGTCATCGATCATATAAATGCAGTCTTGGATATTGACAGTTTTCCAAAACTCAATTATTGAAACTGAACCAGATTCAGAATCTCCTTCAAAAAGTAATTTTTTGATTAAAAAAAGAAAGTGAAGAAGAAACCGTCTTCGGTTAACGGAGAGTTTCGGTTAATCGAGGTTCTACTGTACTTCCGGACGATAAACGCGGGAAATATTTACCGTCTCATGGTTTCGTTTCGCAGGGACCACGTGGTTAGGAAACAAACAAAGCGGAAATGATTCAGCCTGCGTTAAAGGAGCTCTACTCTGAAACGAAAACTTTGAAAAACATCACGAATTCTGTCAGCAGTACCGGGTGTCTCCTGAATCTGAAAAGGGGGAAGTGTATAGTGCGTGTGCGCAGCTATTTGGAAAATTTGTTGTCACTTGTGCTAAGAAAATGAAATGTCAAATAGATACAACAGCCTTAATAATTCAGTTTTTTAAAGATTAATAATTTATTTGTTTGTTTATTTATTTATTTAATATTTATGTATTTTTATTTTATAAATCTTTAAAAAAAATTCAAAGTAACTTCAGGCCTTTTATTTTTAAAATTTTTATTTCATCATTCAATAACTTAAATAACAATAATGGATACTCTTGTTATGGTTACTAAATGGTAGTGTTAAAATTGGAAATAAAAGTAAGAACTCTTTGACCTTCTTTCTTACGCTATGTGTTTAAAAGTGCTTCAGTAAGTTAAATACTAACAAACTTCGACGAAAAAATTACATCACTATCAAAATGATTTCGAAAACATGAAATATGGAAAATGCTGCTAAGACATATTATTTACAAGACAAAAAAATTTTGAGATAAACAGATAAAGCTCTACTTATTATAAAATATGTTTGTGTGTGTTTGTTTGTCAGCAGCCTTACGGACAAATGCTTACACGTAGAATTAAAAAAATTGATACATAGGAAGTTCTAAACATGAAGTTGTGCACCTCGAAGCCATGTTATCAAAATTCGGCCTAGAATTTTTTTTATTTCATGTTTTATGCGATTTTGTGCATTTTTTCTCACTTAATGCTTAATAACAGCAGTAATTATGCTTGCAGCAAAACGGCATTTGCATTATCGGATAGAGGAGAAATTTTTCTTTTAAAAACAGTTTGTTGTGAATATGTAACATAATTTGAAGATTTCTAAGAATCTTTTAACTTAAGATCACTTTTCACGAAAATTTTCGTAGAATAATTTTACAACTGTCGTGTCTTGAATTCTATGCGCCATAATTTTTTGATACTTTGACAAATCATAAAACATTCATTTCGCCCTTTTTTCAAAAAAATCAAAAAGAATGTATAAATTAGGTGATTTTTTTTTTACGAATTTTAATGTAACATAATGTTTAGAACTTAATAGCGTTCACGCGTACAGTTTACGCCATTATATAAATCATTCATGGCACGAGTTTTTAAGTTAGATTGCCACAATAATGATTTAGAAAAACTGCACTTTTTTCAAGCTATCGATACAATAGTTTTTAAACGCTAGCACTGTATTTTTAAATCTCATGTGAAATCTACTTGCGACGTCAATTAATTGAAGATACATTAGCAAAAAAATGTTTCGAAAAAGTTTCTATTCTGTAAATACGTAAAGATTACGCTACGATCATAACGGAATTTATTCCCGCTTTTTTTTAATACAAGGAGGCGATATTTTGATTAAAACTTAAATAGAAATAAACTAAAGGAAGAAATTCACGACTATTATTATAAGTGGTATTTTAATCCGTTGTTTAGATTTAAAAATTGAAATGTTTTTAAGCAGCTGAATATGTTTTCCATATTAGTAATAGGTAATATTAGTAGTAGTAAGTTATAGGTAATATTAGTAGATTCGTGAGGATAATATGAATAAATCACAATATACCACATTAATAAATATTATGAATTTAAAAGTGTTCTAATCATCCCTTTTGAACGGTTGTCTTACAACCGATACCTGCACGATATGTAATTGTACTTTGCGTTTACATTTCCCGCATATTTTAAAAGTTACAAAATTCGTCTTAACGCGCGGTACACTTCATTTTTCTATTTACGTTTTTGGCATTTCATTATGCCGCAGCCATATATGTTTCCTAACATATGCATGTTTCGACTATAGTTTTATTTTAACGCTGGATTACGGTCAAACATAACGGTCTTAAGTAAAGCAAAAAACGTTTCCACGACGTTGTAAGTTTCAATATTATACCCCGTTTGAAAACTATTGTGCGAAACAATGAGATTAACTGCCTCAACTACCCGAAGTATCTTTTACTGCAGTTAAATTAAAAAGTGCGTGAAATTTGTAAACTCTGCAACACTAACGTCTTATTCGCAATTAAAGCGATTCGAAATATCTTCCCCGAGATTACACTGTTTGATGTTTTCACGAGACAGAGCCATGGAGATTTATAAGATATTGCTATCTTGGATGATACAAGGATATTTAATTTGGTACCGCTTGGATATTTTCCACTACGGCGAGATAAGATGTTTTGCGGTGCGAAATACGCCATCTGACAGTAATTATGCATAAATTAAATATGTATGGAGAACTAACTTCTCTAATGGTAACCATAATGTAAAATGATTATTGTTTGTGCTAATGAGTAAATTGCAAAGAATCATCATAGAATAAAAAGGTACCGTTGATATATTTAAGCTGTTACTTTAAAGAGCATTAAAGAGAAAGAAGTGAAAATAGATTGTATTAATATACGTTATAGGTAATATTAGTAGATTCGTGAGGATACACTCACAATATACCACATTAATAAATATTATGAATTTATAAGTGTTCTAATCATCAATTTTGAATGGTTGTCTTACAACCGATACCTACACGATAAGTAATTCTACTTTGCGTTTACATATCCCGCAGTAATTTCAACAGAATTAATTTCCTAAACCTTTTTTTTTTTTTTTTGAGATTTTGTTTTGTCACATGTAGTTATGATCATATTTTAGTAAAATATTCACTTCTATGACGAGCAGGTGAGCATCTTGTTTAAAATAAAAAGCTTCTTCATATCATGTAGTGTCTGGGGTATTAATGCTACAACTTAAATTTAAAAAACAGCATGATGTAGAAAGAAGACATTTTGAAAGTAAGGATTTTTCTCTGCAAACCGTCCAGCTTTTTATTTTTATGATCGCGAATGACACTGACATAGTTTTGTGTCATTATATTGCAATGATTTCAGGTTGTACCCATGACACAAACTTTACGTCAGGAGTCAAATAATTTTGCTTCTTTTAGATTACACATCACTGGAATTAATTAGAATTACACGTATAAGAAAAATTTTCGTTTCCTACCGTGCGAAGAAAGGGTGCGCAGTTAGTATCTAATATATAAAATTCTCCTGTCACAGTGTTAGTCACCTAACTCCTCCGAAACCACTCGACCAATTTTAATGAAATTTTCTATGTATATTCGTTAGGTCATAGAATAGGTTTTTAACTATGTCTCATACCCCTAAGTCATAAGGGCGGTCCACCCCAAAATGTTTAGCCCCCGAGTGCTATTAATTTCAATCAGGATTTCTGTGTAGACATTCGCGTGTCGAATCACTTTTCAAATGTGTTTGCCAGATAATGTGGAGAGGGGGGAGGACGTTAATAAAATGTTGAAAGTCGCACAAGGTTCGCAATTTTTGATAATTGATCGCTAAATGTGGTGTCAAAACGCGACAATTTATTATAAATATATTTCGCGTATAGTTAGAAAACGCCTGGCGTATATTGTAAAAGAGTTTTATTAGGCGATTTTAATATAGATTTCTATTCCGAAGAAGTGCTCTGTGGAACAAGAAAGGAAAACACCGTACACTCATGGATTATGATGTCCATTCCAAACAGTATTTAAAATGTCTTTGCGGTATAGTTGGAATATGCCTACAGGAAGAACATGCCTGGAGGAAATTCTAAACAGTTTCAGGTGGCGATTTTAAGATAGATTTCGATTCCAAAGATGTGTTTTATGGTACAAGAAAGAGTTGATTCCTATTTTAGCGCCCCCACTCTCGCCAACCTAAAAAATTCCCGTACTTTGGCGAGCTTTGCAGTCATGGGTCTCTGGGAGTTATTCACAAGTTTCAACGGTACATACGTATTTTCCAGGTGGTCCGCCAAGACAAGCAATTTTTTCACCAAGATAAATGCCGGGCACATGAAATTGTTGATGGTTTGGAATACGATTGGCAATGTATTTAAAATCTATGAAAAAGTAGTTTGGCGGAAGTGA